>JARGCV010000174.1:4537500-5072500 GCA_034064705.1 Bothrops alternatus | reverse complement strand
GGAACTCACAATCTCCTGATTTCTAGACCAGCACCTTAACCACTATAGCAGAGGTAGGCAACCTTGGCTCTTTTATGACTCGTGGACTTCAACTCCCAGAATTCCTGAGCCAGCCTGGCTCAGCTTGGAAACCTCTCCCTTTCCCCTCAGCATGGCTGGCTCAGGAATTCTGGGAGTTGAAGTCCACCAGTCATAAAAGAGCCAAGGTTGCCTACCCCCCCTGCAGTATACCAAATGATTCGTTTGCATCATTGCCGTACTCTTTCCAACATTAGGGTGTGAAATTATTATGTGATTTTCTTCCAGAGACCACCCATCCTATATTTAGAATAAATAAAATATACCTACAGGTAGTCTTCAATTCATGACCACAATTCAGCCCCAAATTTCTGTTGCTAAACGAGACATTTGTTAAGTGAGTTTTGCTCCATTATACCACATTTCTTGTCACAGTTGTTAAGTGAATCACTGCAGATGTTAAGTTAGTGACACGGTTGTTAAGTGAAACTGGCTTCCCCATTGACTCTGCTCGTCAGAAGGTCGCAAAAGGGGATCATGTGATCATAAATACGAATCAGTTGCCAAGCGTCTGTATTTTGATTACGTGACCCTGGGGATGTTGCAACCGTCACAAGTGTGAAAAACAGTCATAAGTCACTTCTTTTTAGTGCTGTTGTAACTTCGAACTGTCACTAAATGAACTGTTGTAAGTCTATCTGTACAATGCCATGCAGCCTTTCAAAAGAAAATGTGCAGATATAATAATTCACATATGAATGTGCTTCAGCTTTTGTTCTTAACTTCTCTAATTCCATGCAGGACTAATTACTAGATGCACACATTAGGAGTTGGGAATAGGTGGTAAATCTGTGATTCTGACTTTTTCAAGAAAAAAAAAAGCTGCATATGGTTTGACAATTACTCTTTCCTATTGATTATTTTGCTCCAGTATATGGAGGATGTAGTTAGATTTGAACATTATAATCCGTTTGAATTACTGCTGCAAAATAAGAATTGCACTGTGGTATGGTTTTAATCCTCCAGCTTTGAAAGAATTGTGCTTTAGGGCCTAGAGTGTAGCAGTGATAATTACATTTATATCTAGTAAATTGTATTGATTACATTTATATTCTTCTTTCCTTTTAAAATGCCCAAAGGAGCTTTATCTCCAAGGAGATGGCAGATAATACATAAAAACTTACGAATGAGCATAATCTCCTTTGTTTTTGGAAATGTAAAGTGGAATATTAAAAAAAAATCAATCTCATAGCCTCTTTGTGTTACAAAAATTTCAAAAAAATAACCTTACCTCTGCCATCTTCTCTCTTGTAGGATAAGTATGATGCCTCTGGGGACATTCCTTCTCCCTGTTCTGTGTTTCCTGGGACCAGCCATTCCACAGGAACTATGGTACCCCACCTTTTCACACAATGCCACCAAATTTATTCACTTGATTATGGATCCTGATTCAGGAACTCTGTATCTGGGGGCTACAAACTTCCTTTTTCAGTTGACCCCAAACCTGGTGTTAGAAGAAGCGGTTTCCATGGGCCCGATCTTGGACAGCAAAGATTGTCTTCCTCCTATTTTCAAGCCGGATTGTCCCCAAGCTCTGGAGACCGACAACTACATCAAACTCCTGCTGATCAACTCACTGGAGAAGGAACTCATTGTTTGCGGCAGTGTGTGGCAGGGAATCTGTGAGAAGAGGAGTCTTGGCTTCATTAAACATGTCCTCTTCCAACCCCGGACACCAGGAGACACTCAATATGTGGTAGCCAATGACCCCAATATTTCCACCGTGGGGCTGATAGGTTATTCCAGAGAAAATGTGCCACTTCTCTTTGTTGGCCGAGGATACACCAGTCGGGGTGTGGGAGGCAGCATCCCTCCCATCACAACTCGCAATCTCAGGGCCCACCCAGGAGAGGTGCCAGGGCCCGACTCCCACTCCATCTTTTCCTACGAGGAAACAGCCAAGTTGGCTGTGGGTCGACTCTCCGAATATAGCCACCATTTTATCAAGTCATTCACTCATGGTTCCAGTGTCTATTTCCTGTTCTACCGGCGTGATCTCAAGTCGCAGTCCCGGGAATACAAGACGTACATTTCCCGGATCTGTCTGGACGATGCCCACTATTATTCCTATGTGGAGCTGCCTTTGGTCTGCAGGAACCCAAAGAAGACCTATAGCCTCTTGCAGGCAGCCTACGTGGCACAGGCAGGGGGAGAAGGACACGTGGGAGATGCACTATTTGTGACTTTTTCTGCCTGGCAGTCTTCTTTGGGGAAGCTGAGTGAGGAATCTGCACTCTGTGTTTATCCCATGGAGGAAGTCGATCACTTCATAACTCAGACCAGGGACCTTTGTTATACCAAGGACGGGAAAACGGAGGATGGCAGGGAGGTGGCCTACATTGAATATGATGTCAGCTCTAGCTGTGTCCAGCTCTCAGCAGTAAGTGCCCTTTTATTAAATTTCTACACCACCCATCTCATCTAAGTGACTCTCGGTGGTTTACGACATCACATTTATTGCATACGGGTGTAAATCTATACAGGGTGTACCAAAAGTCAGGGTCCATAGGCAATTTGTTATATCAATTAGGTTAAAGGTTTGAATGCGTTGCCATTTTCTTCTAAAGACCTACCTATTTGTTTGATGCATGACCTTTGAACAACCTAATATTTTCTCTGAAAAAAAATTAATAAAACATATTGGCCTTGGGGGATCTCACTTTGGGTATATCCCATGCATGTAATTCACATGGTTTTGAATGGAATTCCCAGGCAATTTGTCATTCAGGTTTTCCCACAATTCCTAGTCATATTGTTTTCCAAGCTGATGATCCTTTGTGACCCTTAAGAAGTTTGCTGGAGGACATGGTCCAAAAACTATGATGCAATACTAAGGATGATGATGATTAGACTTTTGTCCTGCTCATTCATTCATTTTTCTTGAATTCAAATTGGTGAACTCACCTAATACTCCTGCCTTCTATTTTTCCCATGACAATTTTCTTTCATTTTCTTTTAAATTCAGTTAAAAATAAGCAGCTGATAGCATTACTTTGAAGTCATGCATTCATTCATATTCCCCTCCCTCTGTGTCATATCGAAAGTATAACTTGGTACCAATTTGAAAGAAGGAGAGATGAAATCAAGGCCTTTGTGTGTTAAGCTGACCCGGACTAACCTATCTTTATCAACATCATAGCAGATTCTGTGCTGTTAACCATTTTACTCTGCACATAGGCTGGATTTTCCCTGCTAGCTCCTCCACCTATTCCTTCCATCATCTTATGCAAGGAAAATGGGGGTTGGCAATTAAAATTAAATTAATTAAAACCGTGGTGATGCCTTCCTTTTTGTTATGTGCTATCCTCCCTTTCAGAGTCAAGAGGAGCACTGGCCAGCTAGAAGACTTGGAAACAAAATTACGTTTTGCTATTGATTGATTAATTGATTATGTGCCGTCAATTCACTGTCAACTCTTAGAGACCACATACAATAGATAGTTTAAGTTTAAGTTTAATCAAATTTATATGCCGCCCTTCTCCTAAGACCCAGGGCGGCTCACAACAACAATACAATAATACAATAAAAATTTAAAAATTAATTTCATTCACACCACATACAAACACAATCAGCTGACAGTTGTTGATGGAGGGACACTCCTAGGGCCCAGGGGCAGAGCACAGCTCATACGCCCCAAGCCTGTCGGCATAGATGCGTCTTCAGCAGTTTCCGGAAAGCTAGGAGGGAGGGAGCAGTACGAACCTCTGAGGGAAGCTGGTTCCAGAGGGCTGGGGCAGCAACGGAGAAGGCCCTTGCCCTAGGCCCCGCCAGACGACATTGCCTAATAGACGGGACCCGTAGGAGGCCAACCCTATGTGCCCTAACCGGTCGCTGGGATTCATGAGGCAGAAGACGGTCCCGCAGGTATCCTGGCCCATTGCCACATAGGGCTTTATAGGTCATAACCAACACTTTGAATTGTGTTCGGAGACCAATTGGCAGCCAGTGCAGCTCACGGAGGGCTGGAGTGACATGAGCATGTCTTGGGAGACCCAAGACGGCTCGCGCGGCCGCATTCTGAACCACCTGCAGTCTCCGGACATTCTTCAAAGATTGCCCCATGTAGAGAGCATTACAGTAGTCGAATCTCGAGGTGACAAGGGCATGGGTGACTGTGAGGAGTGACTCCCGATCCAAATAGGGCTGCTATCCAAATAGATAGCAATAGCAATGGACTTATATACAGCTTCATAGTGTTTTTCAGGCCTCTCTAAGCAGTTTACAGAGTCAGCATATTGCCTCCAACAATCTGGGTCTCCATTTTACCAACCTCGGAAGGATGGAAGGCTGAGTCAACCTTGAGCTGGTCAGGATCAAATGAATCAAACTCCTGGCAATGAGCAGAGTTAGCCTGCAATACTGCATTCTAACCACTGCGCCACCACAGTTCTTAGAGATATACAGTAGATAGATATTGTATCTTATAGATATAGATATTCTCCAGAATGATCTGTCCGAACGGGTCTTTTAAATCCTCTTAACAATGCATCCATCGCCACTGGATCTGAACTCATCCACCTTGCTGCTGGTTAACCTCTTCTTCTCTTTCCTTTCACTTTTTCCAGCATTAGAGTTTCTCCAGAGATCTGGGTCTGTGCAGAATGTGTAAGGTGACCAACTTTTTTACAATGAAAAGGAGGGCACAAATAAATAGAAGAAAAAATTATTGTAAAAGCTGGCTCGGCCCATGGAAAGTCACCCGCCTGCCATGCCCCCGCCCGCAGCTGCTCCGCCAGCACCGCTGCCCTGCCATTTAGAGCGGGCCCCACGGCTCCCAAAGCACCAGCCATGCCAGCTCCGGCCCTGGGGGGCAGCCCACCATCGACACACCCCACCTGCAGCCGCCCCTCCAGCACCACCACCCACCCTGCACAGCCCCGTGTAGAGAGGGCCCTGCGGCTCCCACAACACGGGGGCAGCCGGCCGCTACCACGCCTCACACCCCTGCCCGCAGCAGCCCCGCTGCCCCTGCCTCTTGCACCCGCAGCCATTATTGCCCTAGCAGAGCCGAAGATCAAGAGAAACGTACCACTCCAGTCTCTTCCCGGTATCTTTGGGACTAACTAGGAGATGGTGTAGTTGGGTAGCAGGAGGGGTGCTAAGTTCCTACCAATTCGCCTTCGCTGCAGAGAACTTACATGTGCAAAGTTTGCCGGCCAGGTGTTTTGGCCCACTCAGCAACAATTCCTATTGGCTTTCGAAAGCCAATAGGGGGAGTAGCACAGCTCATGCAAAAGTTGAAAAAAAAAACCATCAGAATCTTATGCTTAATGTTGACCACATTAATATTGAACCAGATAAGAGAAACACCAAACAAATAAAGTGTAATAGGAGTATAGTTGAGGCTAGATGCGAGGAGGGGAAAAAGGCCTACTAATTCAGACGTTTTCAAAGACTAATACTTAGTGTTGTATATCAGGTGCCATGATGATTGCTGCATAATATGTTTTTATGTTCAATGTTGATTGTTTTAATAAAAGAATTTTTATAGTGAATAAAAAAAAAAAGGTACCGGAACGTCGTTCTGAGCATTCTATGAGGAAAAAAAATCCCTGCAGATTAGTCTTCAAATATCAAAAAGGAGGGCATGTAGGAGGACACTTTTCGAGGGAGGACAGAACTCACAAAAGGAGGACTGTCCTCCCTAAAGGAGGACGGTTGGTCACCTTAAGAATGTGTCCAGAATAGGATAATTTGATCCTGGTCATTGGTTCCTTGAGTGAGAACTCTGGTTCGATGACCCTTCGATGGGACAAATTATATTCTTTAACTTCTCTATTAGTCTGTAGAGGCTCACCAAGTTGTAAGGAAGGCATACTCTCCTATGAAACAATCTCTACCCATGTACATGCCTGGGGACCATAAAATTCCCAGGTCTGGCCAAGAGGCTGTATCAAGCTCAGCACAATATGCCTAGGATTTATAACTACCATTCAGCTGAATTCCCAGAGGGAATTCATAGGGTCCTTTCAGTTGGGGAGACTGAATGGCAGCAGGCCAGCCAGCTTAGAATTAGTCTCTCTTCACTGATAGATGCTTTTGGGCCTAATTCAGCACACGGGTCATTTCTGATCTAATTTATGAATGATCTGCTTTGTTGGTCACAGAGTAAGACCAACTAAAGCTGGTACAGAGGTGAATGAAGTTTTACATTTAGGCAGGAAAAATCAAAGGTACAAGTACAGATTAGGCTAGACCTGGCTTAAAAACAGTAACTGTGAGAGGGACCTTGGAGTCCCAGTGGACAACCTTGACTTGACTATGAGCCAGCAGCAGTGTGAAGCAACAGCCAAAAAAAGGTAATACAATCCTGGGTTGTGTACACAAAGGCATAGAATCAAGATCGCGTGAAGTATTAGTACCGCTTTATAAAACCCTAGTAAGATCACCCTTGGAATACTGCAGCCAATTTTGGTCACCACATCATAAAAAAGATGCTGAGAGTTTGGAAAAATTCAGAGAAGATCAACTAAGATGATCCAAGGCCTGGAGACTAAAACATACGAAGAACGGCTGCAGGACTTGGGTTTGGCTAGTCTAAAGTAAAGAAGAAATAGGGGAAACATGAAAGCAGTATTCCAGTATTTGAGGGGCTGTCACAAAGAAGTGTGTGTGGGGGGGGTCACATTATTCTCCAAAACACCAGAGGGCGGCAGAAAAAACAATGGTTGGAAGCTGATCAGAGAGAGAAGCAATCTGGAATTAAGGAGAAACTTCTTAACAGGGAAAATAATTAACCAGTGGAACAGCTTGCCTCCAGACATCATGGGCGCCCCATCATTGGAGATTTTTAAGATGAGACAGTCACTTGTCTGACAGTCACCTGTCTGAGATGGTATAGGTTCTCCTGCTTGAGCAGGGGGCTGGACTAGAAGACCTCCTAGGTCCCTTCCAGCTCTATTCTATTTCTATTTTAAGTCCAAAATTCTCTTTTTGTAATAGAAATAGTAGACATCAACAGAGGTTTTTCAGTATAAGCCCATTCATCCTGTATTCCTGAGCATTTGGCACTGAGAAAGATATTGGCTTTGATCCTGGAGGAGGCATGCAACTATCATGAGTACTGATATTTGCTGTCTATTAATTTTTCTAATTCCCTTTTAAAATTGCCCAGGCTTCTGTGGTTTGACTTATGTCCCAAGTGAAAAGCATCTTCTTGCCTGTTCAGAATGTCTCTGTTCTTATGTACTTGATAAGAGAGGGAGAGAAGCTTGCCTGCTGCAAGTTAAAACCAAAGCCAGAGCATGATGCAGCTGCTTAAAAGGCATATGTTATTTTAGGGTTCATGATCATCTGTATAGAGTAACTAATGGAAATTAATGGTTCTACTCTATTTTGTCCTACTCAGATCCTATTTGGAACATTGTGTCCAATTTTGGGCACTACAGTTGCTCATCTGTCAAAGATGTTTTTCAGTCTTGGCATCTATATGTTGTGTGGAATTGGCTGGGGAATTCTGGGAATTCTTAAAGATGCCAAGGTTGTAAAACACTGCTCTAGGGGGTTCCTATCCAGAGCAGGGGTTAGATCAGATGACCTCTGGGGTCCCTGCCAACTCCATGATTCTGGTACTCTACACTAGTGGTCCCCAACCTTGGGGGCCTGGTCCGATGTGGTATGTCTGTAAGTGACAGGCACACATGCGCACACACAGCTCCATTAGTGCAAGTGGCAGGCACATGCACCCTCCACTTGCACAAATGGAGCTTTACGCGTGAACAGAGAGCGCTTGTGTTCGCATGCGAAGCTCCACTCACACGAGTGGAGGGCACTTGAGCAGAGTGCGTGGAGAGAGCTCGCTCGCGAAGCTCCATTCACATGGAATGGAGCTTCACGCGTGAGCACACGCGCCCTCCACTCAAGTGCCCTCTGCTTGCGCAAGTGGAGCTTTGTGCATGAGTGCAAGGACCCATCATTCACACGAGTGGAGCTTCGCGTGTGCGCACTTGCCCATCGCTTGCGTGGCCCGGTTTGAAACAGGCCGTGACCTGGTAGTGGGCGGCAGCCCGGGACTTGGGGACCCCTGCTCTATACATGCCTCTCTATCTACCCAAGTGTTTCCTTAAAAGGAAGTTGAGTACTGTAGCTGCATCCTTTTGTAGCTTTTCCAGTTTAATAGTATTAAATTTGAGCCCCAGAATTAAGCGAGCTTACAAGATAGATTTGTATGAAAGAGTTAGGATCGTGGTCCTTTAGTTCTGGATTCATTTCTTTTTTAATATAATCTTTATTGAAAGTTTTAACTGCAATAATAATAATAAATACAAACTAAAACGAAACATTTCTTAAAGTTCCTCCTCACTTTCCTATAGAAAACAGCTTCCCTTCACAGCACTAAGCTGACATTTCAATATGCTAGCTGTCATAACCTCCAGATCTGTTGCTGTCATTTTACATCTCATCAGGCACAGGAAGGTAAGGTGTAGAGCAGTGATGGCAAACCTTTTAGAGACCAAGTGCCCAAAAACTGGTCCTGCCCCTGCTCCACCCCCTGCCCCGCCCCCATCCCCGCTGCCCCAGGGCCAATCACCACCTCCAGGGCCCGCCACAGATCGCCCAGGCAGCCCAGCAGCGTCATGCCGGCCACGCCCTCTGCCCGCGCCCTGCAGCATCAACTGTGCACGATGGGGCGTGAGGCCAGATTCTTGTCTACGCTGCCTGGCTGCCATGTTCTTGGCTGCGCTGCTCCGTATGTGCCACACTCGGGGGCGGCTCTCCTCCAGCGGCTCTGCTGGTGAGGAGGGGGCCACGGGGGAAGGCAAGGCTGGGGCAATGGCACGTGTGCCCACAGAGAGGGCTCCGAGTGCCACCTCTGGCACCCGTGCCATAGGTTCGCCACCACTGATATACAGAATACCTGGCCCCTTAAAGATTGTTTGGTATTTTTTTGTCACTGGCCAGCTGGGTAAGAGAACAAACTGCCATTAGCAACAGGAAAGCAGGAGCCTTGTTCAGAAATGTCACACAGGAAGAAACGGTGATCTTGCCTGATTTGAGATCCCAAGAAGAGATACGAAATTAAAGCTTTCCTTGCCTCTTCATTGGTCCTGATTTCCCTCTAGGCCAGAGATAGTTCTTTTCTGAAATCCCTTGGCCTTCTTTCTTAGAGTGATACTTTCCTCCTAAACCCTGGTTCTCCTAGATCAAAGCTGGACATTTTATGGCCCCTGGGCTCTATCTGGCCCTTTGGGTGTCCCTGTCCAGTGTGCGTGACCTCAATTAGAAATTAGAAATCAAATGTAAATGAGTGTATGCCGTGCACGCAATACTGCATTGCTTTTATTTTGAAGGCACTTGCTGTTTTTTTTGACCCCAGATTATGTATGTGCATACATGCGTGCCTATGCACCTTCACAGCCCTATTGGATAGACCCTCCGCAACAGTCCCAGTTTGTCACGTGGCCCCTTGAGAAAATTAATTGCCCACCCCTGTCTGAAAGTGCAAAAAAAAAATTTCCAATATTCAGTTGTATATCAAGGAAGATACTATAATTCACAGGGCATGTCTTTTAAGTCAGGGCTTTTCAACCAGTGGTACGGGTACCACCTGTGGTACATTGGCACCTGGCAGGTGGTATGCGACCATCCTAGAAAAGTGGTAGCGGGGGAGGGGAATGAGCTGAACCGGTGGCAGCACTGCACAAGCCTGAGCAAGAGACGGCTGGAGCTGCAGGGCTGTCAGGGCTCAGCGGAAGCACCAGGATCAGCGCTAGGCTCCAGCTGGAGCTCAGCGCTGATCCTGGAGCTTCTGCTGAGCCCAGAGGAAGCGCCAATCAGCTGGAATGTTGCAGCATCTCCAGGGTCTTGTGATTTACATTCAGATGCTTGTCAACTGATTCATATTTATGACGGTCACAGTGTCCCAGGGTCATGTGAAGTGACCAAAACCTGCTGCAACCACCCAGCAGACGGGGGGGGGATAAAAACCAAACACCCCCCCACCCCACCCCCTCTGCCAATCCTCAACAGAAATGCTCACAACAATTAAAACCTCAGACAGGAGGAAGAGTGCCACCGGGCGGGTAGGCAGGCAGGTGTCTTGCTCGGCTGTGGCTTGGGGGGCACTTTTTTCAGTGCCATTGTAAGTTCGAACAGTCACTAAGCGAACTGTTGTAAGTTGAGGACTACCTGTACTTCATCACTTTTTTCCTTCTTTTTTTTTTTGATCAAGTTTTTGACACCTTGCTAGGCGACTGGTGGTGCTCAGATGTTGCCATATCCTAAAAGTGGTACAATGAGTGAAAAGGTTGAAAAGCCCTGTTTTAATTGACTCAGGTAAACACTGCCTTCTGTGTGACACTTTTGCACATCACAGACAATATTTAATTTTGTAATTGCTATTGTAGCAGTACTAAACAGAAATTCGTAGCATCATAATTAACTTCACTGCACAAGAGAATAATAGGCAATTTAAACTCTGCGTGGGTTGTTGTTGTTTTTTTCCTGCTATAAATTGAACCTCTAACTTGTTATTTCAAATGTCCTAATCATATGCTTCAGAAATAATTAACTCTCCTTCTCTCTCAATACACACAAACACTTTTGGTAGTCAGAGAAACATAAATGTTTGCGGATGGAGATTTGTGCTAGATGAAATGTTTTGCTAGATGATTTGTGATCTCAACTTCCGTATTATAAAGCCTCTATATTTGGACTGAGTGCTGTGAAAAATATTTCCAAAGTTTTGCTGCTGACGGTGTTACCTTCCTTTTGTGGCGTCCTCCAGATGTGTGGACAAAAATCCCAGAAATCTTTGCAGTGCCCATTTTGACTGGGGAATCTTACCACTGTATTAGGAGAGCACCCAGACCGGGTACTCCCTCTAGATTAGGGGTGTCAAACTGCCGGCTGGATACATCATAGCGAAACCGCGCCTGCCCCATTGCCGGCAATGGCAAAAAAAATCGTGATATGTCACGTCACGTGACGTTGCGAGTTTGACACCCCTGCTCTAGATTGATGATTCTGTGATGGAAATTGTCCCAATATCTGGAAGATATCAGGTCATCCTAAAACACATCAGCGTAGTTTTGATAAATCACACTAAAGATCCATTCTCAAGAGGCTTTTGGGAAGCTGAGTAGGGAGAACCAGGCAATATCCTTTGTTGTTGTTTCTCCTGTCTATAATTATTCTTTAGTGCAGTGGTTCTCAACCTTTTTAATGCCGCGACCCCCAACCGGTCGTAAGTCGAGGACTTCCCAACCGGTCGTAAGTCGAGGACTTTCCAACCGGTCGTAAGTCGAGGACTTTCCCTGCCCGGGAGCGCCACGCATGCGTGGTGCCGCCCCCTGTGCCGGCCGAGGCGTAGCTGGCAAGGGGCAGCGATGGTGCATGGCGACCACCGGCTGGGCCACTAGCTGGGCCAGCCCAAGGGAGGTAAGGCACCCGCTGGGCCCCACGCGCGCCAGCAACCCTCCCTGCGCCCGCCGGCCTCCCACCTTCCACCCCTGGCCCTCTTTTACTTACATTTTTAGTAGTTGCTCAGCAGGGAAGGGTAGAAACTTCCAGACAGCTCGCCTTTGCTGCAGACAACTTGCAGCAACATTTGCAGACTGGGACTTTTGGCGGGCTCAGCAGGGCAGAGACAGCCTGGACAATTCCTATTGGCTTTTGAAAGCCAATAGAATTAGACTCTATTCAAGAGAGTCTATTCTATTGGCTTTCAAAAGCCAATAGAATAAGAGGGAGTAGCATAGCTAAGGAAAAGGGGAAAAAATGGCGGACTGCGTTGTTTGGCGACCCCTGTGAAATGGTCGTTCGACCCCAAATGGGGTTGCGACCCACAGGTTGAGAACCACTGCTTTAGTGCCTCTAACATCTAGACAAAATCTTGGAGGATAAATGTAAGAGGAGCTATTGTAGCCAGTTCTTTTTGAGGAAGGCCACGCTCACTCGTGACTATTGCTGCATGTTATGGCAATGAGCTGGAAAAATTACATTGTGTGGATCCAGTTTTTTTCTTCCTTCATCTGTCCTAGACAGAATATTTTAAATGGTAACGGCTGAGGGGCTTCAGGGGTCAACTGCTTTTCAATTCTGAGAGCAAATGCACAAGTGAAAGCACACACACACCCTTCACAGCCCTATTCTTCACGGTTTCTTTGCCCTATGTTCAAAAAAAGGCTCAGGCACATTCAGTTCAAAGCATCAGGTAGCTGGGAATAACAAAATCTGCCCAGGTCTTGGGAGACAGAGCAGAAGAAAATGGAATAAAAGAAGAGAAAATGGCTTTCTTGCCGCTCTGGTTCTTCCTGGCAACGGAAGAGTTAAGCTTCCTTTTTTGCCACTTCTCTGATTTAAGCATCTTCCTGTTCACCTACCCCACCCCCAACCCCAATTTTGCAGCTGCTTGGCCAGCCTCCAGATTCCCAAGCATGGCTTTCCATCAAATATCCATCCTGCTTTTAGGAGAGAGGTGAGGGGTGACAGGGAGGATTTTTAGAAAACTACAGCCAGCCAAAACTCATCAGAGGAGGGAGGAGGAGGAGGAGGAGGAGGAGGAGGAGGAGGAGGAGGAGGAGGAGGAGGAGGAGGAGGAGGAGGAGGAATCAAACAGGAAGTGCCAACTACTTGTTGGAAAGTATCACATTGAAAATCCCCATCCCTGAGCACTTACTGGGATGGCTGTTCACACCTAGCACCAACTCAGAATTTATAAATGCTACCGGTAGTTCAAAAGCTCACAGTTACAACACTGAGCTTTACCGTGTTCCCCACTCAGCCAACTCTCGTGCAATTAGTCCTCGAGTTACAACCATTCATTTAGGGACAATTCAAAGTTGCAACAGTACTGAAAAATGTCCATTTTTCCCACTGGTGACCAGTGCCTGTGATCACAATGGGGATGCTTGGTAACTGGCATGTATCTATGATGGTTGTGGTGTCCCAGCGTCAGGCGATCGCCTTTTGTGACCTTCTGAGAAGCAACCTCAAGGGGGAAGCCAGATTCAGTTAGCAACCATTTTGCTAACTTAACACTTGTGTTGATTCACTTAACAACTGTGGCAAGAAAGATCGTAAAATGGCGCAGAGTTCACTGAACAGCTGTCTTGCTTAGCAAAGGAAATTGTGGGGTACATTGTGGTCATAAGTCAAGGACTACTTGGATGATACTTACAGCCAGGCCTTTTTTTCTCATAGAATGGCCAGAACGGAGTTCTGGCACCTTTTTTTTTTTTTTTTTTTTAGAAAAAAAGCACTGCTTACAGCAATGTTTCTCAACCTTGACAATTTTAAGGCATGTGGACTTCAACTCCCAGAATTCCACAGCCAGCATGAGAGAGAGAGAGAGAGAGAGAGAGAGAGAGAGAGAGAGAGAGAGAGAGAGAGAGAGAGAGAGAGAGAGAGAGAGAGAGAGAGAGAGAGAGAGAGAGAGAGAGAGAGAGAGAGTTGTTTGGGAAGAAGCTTGTTACAAATCAAGGAGGATGATATTTTTTTTTATTTCACCTCTGGCTGATTTCATGAGATTGACCAGAATTTAAAATTCTCAGTGGTTAAACAGCCGAAGTGAGAAAACCTTATTTCTTCCCCAGACATAACTCCTAAACTGAAAGAGGGAAAATTTGGGACTTTTGAGTGTAAGAAATAAGAGATTAGTTTATTTCTGGTGTAGAACAAAAACTAAACTGTCTCAGAGGGGGGAAAAAGTCTCTGAATTTATTGAGTTCTAAATAGGTGTCCTTTCCAGCTGACCCTGCTTGATGGACTTAAGATTCTTGACAAAAACAAAAAAAGATATTCAGGTCCCAGTTATTCTTATTCCTGTATTCCATTTTATTCCAAATGAGGGTTGTAACCGGCCAGGAACACAGATGGGTGCCTCTTGTGACTCACACAGCAGGTTAATGTACAAACACTGCAAGATGGTGAAAGACATAGGAGGATCTATGATAATCTGCAGATCAGAGGAATGTTAAAAGTCCTGACTACCCAGACTGGTTTAAAAGTGTGATCTCTCGGCCATGAGCTACGGTAAATGGAGTTATTAAGGGAAGGAGCACACACACCAGCACCCAAACTGGAAAACTGCATCCTTCTCAATTCCTGGTGGGTGTGTTTCCTTTAGTTGTAGGATGCCAAGGGGGAGTTATTTTTATATTTTACATTTTTATTTGTTTAGGGCAGAAAAGAACAGAAAGATGAATCAGCTCTATCTGGATGAAAAGCAGGAAGTAGGTCTCTAGATTTGCTACTGCAATGGAGCACTAAATTAGGAGAGACTTTAAGATGAACAACTGGTGAAGAGAGAATTGTATTGTGACATCCTGAATGGTAATTCTAAAATGGTATCAAATACAGGTAGTCCTGTGCTGTCCTCCTCGCTCACACACACACATAACTGTGGTCTAGTGCATAGCTGGCCCAGGAATTCTGGGAGTCGAAGTCCATGAGTCATAAAAGAGCCAAGGTTGCCTACCCCTGGTAGTGAGTTTATTAATATTCCCCAGCAATTCCCTTCACCAGAAAACCCAGAAATGTCCCAATTAAGTCCAGCCATAAGCAAATCAATGCTAGCCCACAGCGCTATGGCTGAAGAATCCACAAGGCACTTGAATATTTCTCGACCAAAAGAAATCGGACCAGGTTATTTACGGGACCGTCTGCTGCCTCATGAATCCCAGCGGCCGGTTAGGGCCCACAGAGTCGGCCTTCTCCAGGTCCCGTCAGCCAGACAGTGTCGCCTGGCGGGGCCTAGGGGAAGAGCCTTCTCTGTTGCGGCCCCGGCCCTCTGGAACCAACTTCCCCCGGAGATCCGTGTCGCCTCCACCCTCTCCGCCTTTCGTAAATTGCTTAAAACATACCTTTGCCGGCAGGCCTGGGGCAGCTAACACCTTGCCCCTAGCCAGTGTATGTTTGTGGAATGATTGGTTTTTCCTTTTTTAACTTAGGGGTTTTTATATTTATGTATTTTATTGTGATTTCTATCATGTTGTGAGCCGCCCTGAGTTCTCCGGAATAGGGCGGCATAGAAATAAAATAAATAAATAATAAATAAATAATCCACCAGGCAAACTTAAATCCACAACGTAAGAGAGTTCACGAGACAAGAAAAGTCCAGAGTTTCCCAGGCACAATCCAAGTCAAGGCACGGTGTCAATCCAAAGTGAGGCAGGAATCACCATGACCAGAAAACACACAGCTAGGAAACAGTTCAAACAAAGTGTTATAAGTTGAGGACTAACTGTATAGCAATAGCAACAGCACTTATATACCACTGCGCTCTCTGAGTGGTTTATAATGTTGCTCCCAACAATCTGAGTCCTCATTTTACCGACCTTGGAAAGATGAAAGGCTGAGTCAACCTTGAGTCCATCAGGATCGAACTCCAGACAGTGGGCAGAGTCAGCTTATAGTACAGATATTCCTTGATTTACATTCATTTGCTGACCATTCAAAGTTACACTGAAAAAAGTGCCTTATGGCCGTTTTCCACACTTACGATCGTTGCAGCATCCCCATGGTCACATAATCAAAATTCAGATGCAACTGAGTCATATTTACAATGGTAGCAGTGTCCTGGGTCATGGGATTACCTTTTGAGACCTGACGATCAAAGTAAATAGGGAATCCAGTTTCATTTAACACTCATGTTACTAACTTAATGACTGCAGTGATTCACTTAACAACTGTGGCAAGAAAAGTCGTAAAATGGGGCAAAACTCACTTTACAAATGTTTCACTTAGCAACATAAATTTAGGGGTTAATTGTGGTCCTAACCCAAGGTCTACCTGTATTGCATTCTAACCACTGCGCCACCAGATTATAGATGTAATCTTTAAAAGAGACACCCCCCCCCTTTCAAACTGCCTGCTAGGTTTGACTCTCATTTCATCCTCTCAAGATGTAAAGCATCAACTTGTTAGATAATTTGAACGCCCTGGGGGGGGGAGAATCTGCAGGGGAGGATAACAAAAAAATTAAAAAGAGAGAGCAATAAATGTAAAAAAAAATGGGCAAGATGTTGATTACATAGTACTGGTCACCATCTTGACCGTCTTAACTGTTGGTCTTTAGATTTTCTTTGCTGTAAAAAATATTCCTTTACTCTCACTATTATTATTATTATTATTATTATTATTTATTCGATTTCTATGCCGCCCTA
The DNA here is from genome assembly GCA_034064705.1 of Bothrops alternatus. NCBI lineage: Eukaryota > Metazoa > Chordata > Lepidosauria > Squamata > Viperidae > Bothrops > Bothrops alternatus. The sequence goes on along the minus strand of JARGCV010000174.1, from coordinate 5,056,316 downwards.
TTCCGGAGAACTCAGGGCGGCTCACAACACAGTAGAAATCAACATATAAAAATACATGTATATAAAACCTCTTAATTTTAAAAAAAAACCAATCATTCAGCATACACACAGACATACACTGGCTAGGGGCAAGATGTTAACTACCCCAGGCCTGCCGGCAGAGGTGTGTTTTGAGTAATTTACGAAAGGCGGAGAGGGTGGGGGCGACATGGATCTCCGGGGGAAGTTGGTTCCAGAGGGCTGGGGCCGCAACAGAGAAGGCTCTTCCCCTAGGCCCCGCCAGGCGACACTGTCTGGCTGACGGGACCTGGAGAAGGCCGACTCTGTGGGCCCTAACTGGCCGCTGGGATTCATGGGGCAGCAGACGGTCCCGTAAGTAACAATTACATGTCCACTGGGCTAAACACTGAGGCCGGATGCTGTGAGTAGTACCATTATGGGTGATTGCCATTATAATGTCTTTATTGAAATAGATGTACGGTATCAAAATAAATCTCATGGTTGAATGAAAAAAAGATCTGTGGGAAGGACCGTCCTATCTCCTCAGTAATGGCTTAGTACTGTACGATTCCAGCTACATAAATATGCTGTACAGAACGTGCACTTACCCAGTGGTTTGAGAACTTAACCTTTAGCCTTTAATTTAAGGGAGGATTAAAAAAAAAATCTCTTGTGTGGTCATCTCCACATTCTATCTCTTAGTTTTATTGCCAGAGGCAATTTTTTAGCTTGGTTGGTTCCTGACAGTGGTCATTCTCTCTTCTTTTTTAGGCAAAAGTCTAATTTTTTTCCTCTGTTCAACTTTGCAGTCAGTCCTTCTGTACAGTTTTTTTTTTCTGGAAGTCATTTCTTCAGGCAGTTCCCAAGCCAGCAAGCTGGCTGAGGAATTCTGGGAGTTGAAGTCCACAAGTCTTAAAGTTGCCAAGGTTGAGAACCCCTGCTCTACAAAACCGTTGACCTGGCTTTCTGATGATCTGAATGAACTTCAGCAAACGTGTGTTGTTTCAGATTGGGGTTTGGGTGACAGGAAACTCAGAAGGGCAGGTAGTCCTTAGCTTAACGACCCTAATTGGAACCAGGATTTAGTCACTAAGTGATACTAAGTGATCCTTTAGTCATTAAGCAAATCTGGCTGTCTTGCAGGATGCTGCAACTGGTTATAAATGTAAGCAGGTGAGCAAGTGCACCAAAATTAAAAGAGAGAGAGAGAGAGAGAGAGAGAGAGAGAGAGAGAGAGAGAGAGAGAGAGAGAGAATCCTTTGAACAATCAAGGCTTACCTCTATGTGTATCTGAATCAATTTGCAGGTGACATGAAAATATTAAAAAGAAAAAGAAATGCATGCTTGAAACATGCTTTCTTTTTTTGAGAAAACACAGTCTTGCAGGACCCCGATGGGGATTGGCCTGCAGCTCAGGGAGGTTTCTGCCTCTGGCCTTTTTGCTTTTAAAGACTATTTGCAGGGATACTTTGAAAAAAAAAATAGCTTTCAGGGCAATGATTGGCAGGAAAGGAGCACAAAGAAGACAGGGCTGTTAGTCTTCCTTCCCCCCCCCACCGTTTTATGGCCTGGATCAGAACCCAGCATAGTGACCAGTATCATTTGCATGGTGGACAAGCTTCTGTCATCTGCCTGAAAAACCACAACATGCTTTCAAAACTTGAGAGATGCCCACCAGTTCCAGAAGGGGGTAGAGCAGGGGTCTTCAAACTTGGCCCTTTTATGACTTGTGGACTCCAACTCCCAGAATTCCTCAGCCAGTGATTTATGACCTGTCCGCCAAGGCACCGCTGGTTGAGGAATTCTGGGAGTTGGAGTCCACAAGTCATAAATAATTTTTTATTTTTCCAAACTCTCCCCCATATATATACTGTGATATTTATCAGATGTTAACATACATTCTTTTTACATTCATATATAAGATACTTTTAATAAAATGAAATAAATACATACACATGACTTTTGGTGTTGCTCGCCCATTTCCCCTTTCACTGTATCCACACTCCTTCTTCTCTACCTTCTTTCTCCCTTTCTTCTCTTCCCTACTTCCCTCATCTTCCTCTCCTCTCCTCTCCTCTCCTCTTTCCTTTACCACTCTCCTCCCCTTTCTCCCCACTTCTCCTCCAACCTTCCTACCGTACTTCCTTCTCCCCTGGATTAGAGATCTTTTTGCCAGACTTCCCGTAACTAAAATAGATTTCATGTGAAATGCTGGGCAACAGCATAGCTGAATGTCCCAAGCAAATGTGCTCCCTTTCACAAAAGAGTATATCTGTTAGAATAGAACAGAATAATAAAGTTGGAAGGAACCTTGTAGATCATCTAGTCCAACCCTCCCCCCCCCCAAAAAACAGGAGACCCTACACCATTTCTGACAGATGGTAGAAATTTCTTGAAAGCTTCCAGTGATGAAGCTCCCACAACATCTGAGGGCAGTCTGTTCCATGGGTTGATTGTTCTCACCGTCAGGAAATTTCTCCTTATTTCCAGGTTGAATCTCTCCTCCTGTTTTCTATAAGACTGTCTTCTTGGACCCAGAGGGCATCCTGCCTCTTTAAATTTAGCTTGTAGGATTTCTAGCCAGTTCCAGGAAAATTTTTATGCAGGGCTAGAGAGTGGAAGTCCTGGACAGGCCCAATAAATCAAGACTGGCTTACTCATGTGTTTAACTGCTGTAGTCCAATGAGACTCTCTGTTGATTTTTATGATAAAATAGAGCATCCTGCATATTTACATTTGCTCATTGGCTATGGAAAAGAGAAGCCAAGGCTCTGAGATAAGGAAACCTAGTCTGAAATGAAGTCTCTCAATGCAGCTAGCTGGTGAATAAGCAGCCACAGAAATAATGACAAAGGATACAAATGATAGCAAGAGATAAGTTATAACTGTGGTGGTGGGAGTTGCAGAACCTTTGGCTAGCTACCGTAGATGGAGGGGTTTTCACCTCCCATCTGCTTACTAAAGCAGGCTGGGTCACAAGGAATTATGGGAATTGTGATCCGAAACATCTGGAATTGCCTTATATTGGACTAAGGGATGAACTGGTTTCATAATGATTTGAGGAGGGGGAATACATAGCTGGCTGCTTTTTTGGCTTTTGCAGGTGTCTGGCCCTGGAGTGTTGTTGTCAGTCTCTAAGTAAACAGGCTGGCTTAGGTCAGCTTCTAATTAATTTTGGTCCTTGAAATACAGGGTGTCCTCCTTAGATAAATTATGCTATTGACACCAGTGACACCACTAGGAGACCTAATAAGATGTTAGCCTCTTTAATAATAATAATTATAAAGTTGGAAGGGACCTTGGAGGTCATCTAGTCCAACCCCCTGCTCAGGCAGGAAACCCTATACTATTTCAGACAAATGGCTGTCCAGTTTTTCCCCCCATACCATCACTCTGCTAAATAGCTAATTCCCACAACACTGTCTTGTGCCCTAGTAGGGCTGTATTACTATTATCCTTCTCAATCTTTCACTATTACCAATTTCCTTAGCTTCTTATGATTTATTTGTTGTTTGTATCTTATAATAATAATAATAATAATAATAATAATAATAATAATAATAATAATAGTAAAGTTGGAAGGGACCTTGGAGGTCATCAAGTCCAACCCCTTGATCAGGCAGGAAACCCTATACCATTTCAGACAAATGGCTGTCCAGTCTCTTCTTAAAAACTTCCAGTGTTGGAGCATTCACTGCTTCTGGAGGCAGGTTGTTCCACTGGTTAATTGTTCTCACTGTCAGGAAGTTTCTCCTTAGTTCTAGGTTGCTTCTCTCCTTGATTAGTTTCCATCCGTTGCTTCTTGTCCTGCCTTCAGGCACTTTGGAGAATAGCTTGACTCCCTCTTCTTTGTGGCAGCCCCTGAGATACTGGAACACTGCTATCATGTCCCCCCTTGTCCTTCTCTTCATTAAACTAGACATACCCAATTCCAGCAACCATTCCTTATACCGGTATGTTTTAGCTTCCAGTCCCCTGATCATCTTCGTTGCTCTTTTCTGTACTCGTGTTGCTCTTTAGAGTACTCTGTGTTCTGTACTCTTCTCTGTATTGTTTAACTGTCTTATTTTCTCTTTGTTGGTTTTGGGCTTGTGGTAAGGGGAGGGATAGAAGAAGCAGTAGGAAAACCTGGAAGGGTGTTAAATGGAGGATAATAACTGGACTCCATTTCCATCAAATCCCAGAGAGCAGGCGAAACACAGGCACTTGCCCAAGCCAAGGAACAATTCTGAACTAGGTATCTTTTGAGTGTTTGTACTAATGCTGTTGACACTGAGGACTTGTGATGGGATCTAGTGAGGAACTGGATCCCCAGGAGAGAGGGGGTGTATTTCAGAGAAATAAAGGGCAACTCAGCCCAGATGTTATGTGTGAGAGAAAGAGGGCGAAGACAGCCCCTCCCTAATAGTTCACAGAGTATATGGTAGGTGCAGATAATCGAGTTCTTAGTCTGGCAAGATAGGTGGTAAACAATAAAGACATCAGCTTGGAAGAATTACTATGTGTCGTTCTTGGTTTTGGGCCCCGACTAATATTCAGAGGTGTCCAACCTTGACAACTTTAAGACTTGTGGCTGGAGAATTCTGGGAGTTGAAATTCACAAGTCTAAAGTTGCCAAAGTTGGACACACCCCCCCCGTTCTAGCTGATTCTCAGCTCTCGGCAAAGCTTGGGGAGACAAACAAGCCCCCTCATTGCTACGTGATGACTAGGGAGCCTTTACCAACTTCAGGGTTGATGGGCGCTAACAGATTAAGGCTCAACCCCGACAAGACGGAGTGGCTGTGGGTGATGCCTCCCAAGGACATTTCAATCTGTCCTTCCATCACTCTGGGGGGTGAATCTATAAACCCCTCAGAGAAGGTCCGCAACTTGGGAGTCCTCCTCGATCCACCGCTGACATTGGATCATCATCATTTGTCGGCTGTGGCGAGGGGGGCATTTGCCCAGGTTTGCCTGGTGCACCAGTTGCGTCCTTATTTGGACCGGGAGTCTCTCCTCACAGTCACACATGCCCTTGTCACCTCGAGGATCGACTACTGCAACGCTCTCTACATGGGGCTACCCTTGAAGAGTGTTCGGAGACTACAATTAGTGCAAAATGCAGTTGCGCGAGCAATTGTGGGCCTCCCACGTCGTGCCCACATTTCGCCAACTCTCCGCATGCTGCATTGGTTGCCTATTGGTCTCCGAGCGCAATTCAAAGTGTTGGTTATTACCTATAAAGCCCTTTATGGCATTGGACCAGGATACTTACGGGACTGCCTTCTGCCACATACTTCCCTATGACTGGTGAGAGCATACAGGGTCGCACTCCTCCGGGTCCCGTCAGCGAAACAATGTCGTCTGGCGGGCCCTAGGGGGAGGGCTTTCTCTGTTGTGGCGCCCGCCCTCTGGAACCAACTGCCTCCTGAAGTCTGCGTTTCTCCCACGCTCCCGGCCTTCCGAAAAAATCTTAAAACTTATCTTTGCCAGCAGGCCTGGGGGTGATTGTGGTTTGACTGACGAATAAATGAGTGGGTGTTTTTATTGTACTTTTTTAGATATTTTTTTTGTTTAGGATTTTTATTGTAATTTGTTGTTATATGCATGTTGTTAGCCGCTCCGAGTCTCCGGAGAGGAGTGGCATACAAGCCTAAACAAAATAAATAAATAAATAAATAAATAAATAAAGAAAGAAAGAAAGAAAGAAAGAAAGAAAGAAAGAAAGAAAGAAAGAAAGAAAGAAAGAAAGAAAGAAAGAAAGAAAGAAAGAAAGTCCTCCCAGGCTCACATCTTACCCTTAGGAGTGGTAACGGACTCTTGTTTGCAATCTGAAGTTGATGGGGACAAGTGTAGAAAAAGTGGGTTTGGGGAATGACCAGCAAATGGAACAGATAGCGGTGTTGTAGAGATCAGGCTGGGTTCGAATCATTGCCCCATCAACGTGGAAGAAGAACAGAGCTTTAATCGGAGGAAGCCATGTGCTTTCGGTTGTAAATTAGTCCATCTTCTTTCAGATTCTGCCCAGGGTTGTGATTTATAAATCCCGTCTCCCAGACACAATGGAAGTCTGTTATCCAGAGCCAAATATAAAGTGGTGATTCAGAGAGATAGCAGCCCTTGTCTACTGCACTCTGTGAGTTGACGTACTACCTAGCCTACTGAGCAGGAGCTTTGCACAGGTCTTGTGTCTCTCCCAGTAAGACTTCACATTCAGAACAGGTGCTGGTGAGATGACAGAGATAGGCAGTGCTCCAGAAACAATGATTTTCAGTTCATGCAGCCTAAGCGGCTTGATGGACAGGTTGCTCGGAGGAGCGAGGCCAAGCTCATGCATTTTGGACCTGCGCCCATCTTGGCTGGCTACGAGGAGTGGAAATGATAAATCCCTACTTAAAGGAGTGCTGTGTGCTAAAGAAGCTGATTGTCAGAGACTTTATTAAAGTCCCCTCCTGCCATTTTACATGATTTATCAGCTTCTTGTAACCTTTCTTTTCTGAGTTCAGTTTACGAGTGGGTGTTGGCATCACATGTCCAAGTTTTTCTTGGATTAGTCTAATTATTTGGGCCCACCATAAGCTGAATTCAGATCTACAGGTAGTCCTCAATTTACAACCATCCATTCAGTGACCATTCAAAGTTACAATGCACTGAAAAAAGTGGTTATGACCTGTCCTCGCACTTATCAACCATTTGCAGCATCCCCACAATCAACGTGATCAGAATACGGTTGCTTGGCAACCAGCATGTGTTTACAATGGCTGCAGCATCCTGGGATCGTGCAATTGCCATTTGTGACCTTCCCAGCTGGCTTTCAACAGGAAAATTCAATGGAGAAAGCCAGATTCACTTAGTGACCATGTGATCTACTTAACAGCTGCAGTGATGCACTTAGCTATAGCCAAAAAAGTTGTAAAATTGGGCCCGCCTCACTTAACAACAACCTTGCTTAGCTGTGGAAATTTTGCTCTCAATTTTGGTTGTACGTCGAGGAATAATAATAATAATTAATAATAATAATAATAAAGTTGGAAGGGACCTTGGAGGTCATCTAGTCGAATCCCCTGCTCAGGCAGGAAACCCTACACCATTTCGGACAAATGGCTGTCCAGTCTCTTCTTAAAAACTTCCAGTGTTGGAGCATTCACTGCTTCTGGAGACAGGTTGTTCCACTGGTTAATTGTTCTAGCTGTCAGGAAGTTTCTCCTTAGTTCTAGGTTGCTTCTCTTCTTGATCAGTTTCCATCCATTGCTTCTTGTCCTGCCTTCAGGCGCTTTGGAGAATAGCTTGACTCCCTCTTCTTTGTGGCAGCCCCTGAGATATTGGAACACTGCTATCATGTCCCCCCTCGTCCTTCTCTTCATTAAACTAGACATACCCAATTCCAGCAATTTGTATTTGTATACTATTTTATACTACAGCACTTTCCCCTTCCGTGAAGCCATTTCTTCCTGGCCTGTTGGGCTGCTGTGTTTTCTCTCCCTGGGCAGCTGCCATTGTTTTATAATCCTGTGGATGATCCAGCGGTGACCTCTGCATTAGGGCCAAAGATAGTGTGGGAAGGGGGTATGAAGGTAGCCAACATCTGGAAAAGCAAAAGAAAGGCATAGGGAATTGTGAGGTGGGAAGGATCACTGAAGGATAGACCAATATACAGAGGAGGCAACCAGTCCCTGCATGGATGGAAGCAAAGGAACAGTCAGTCGGGCCATTAATGGCGGTAGTCCAAACAGAGCATCAACTGGCTCCTTTGCCAGCCCTGTGCAACCCAGGCCAGATTTTCTGAAGCTGGTTTAAGGAGCACCCCCAGAAACAAGCAGTTTAAGCTGCAGTGCAAAATTGCCTTAGATCAGTGATGGCGAACCTTTTAGAGACTGAGTGCCCAAACTGCAACCCAAAACCCACTTATGTATCGCCGGGTGCCGGGTGGGTGTGGCCCACTCGGGCGCAGCTACAATGGGCGTGGCAGACTGGGTGGGCATGGCCACTGGATGGGTGTAGCTGCAGTAGTCATGGCAGACTGGGTGGGCATGGCCGGGGTGGGCGTGGCTACCTCAATGTTGCTTATGGGGAGGGACACCTGTGGGAGCCGGACAGGGTTGGGGGAGATCCAGGAGGTCTCTGGTGGGCGGGATAGTGGGCTCCCCAATGGCGGCTCCAGGCTGGCTGGCCTTAGGCCAGTGATGGCGAACTTTTATTTATTTATTTTTTTCTCAATCTTTTTATTAATTTTTTTTCATCAGTATATGTTAATTTTTCCAATCAATAAGTTGTCTGGAGTTTGCTAAGCTAATACATGTTCAATTCCTAATCCTTCATTCTTTTCTCTAACCAAGAATAAAATAAATTCCAAATTTGATAGTAGTCTGTATCTTCTTTGTCTTTCAGCCTCATAGTTAATCTGTCCATCTCTGCACATTCCAATATCTTCCTGATTATTTCTTCCTCTGATGGCAGTCCTTCATTCTTCCAATACTGTGCAAAAATTATTCTTGCTGCTGTGGTAATATGTAGGGTTAAATATAATTTCTGCTTATTAGTCTTTTCAGACATAATGCCTAGTAAAAAAAGTTCAGGTTTAAAATCCACTTGTTCATCCAATATTTTTTCTAACCATATATGTATATTTTTCCAATAAGACTTTGCCTTCCTGCATGTCCACCAAATATGATAATACGTGCCTATATTATGTTTACATTTCCAACATCTATCTGACATATTTTTAAACATTTTTGCTAATCTTGCTGGTGGAAGGTGTGATGGCGAACTTTTAGAGACCACGTGTGCTAGGGTGATGGCACGTGCCCACAGAGAAGGCTCTGCGTGCCGCCTCTGGCAAACGTGCAATAGGTTCACCACCACTGCCTTAGATTATTCCGGCACAGTCTTAATAAAGGGCAGAATCCATATAGTTTGGAAAACGTAGACAGTAAGGCGACTGACTGTTTTACAATTTAGAGACCACATAACTGAGCACTTTGATCGGTTGTACTGGCTTCTGGTTTATTCTGGAATACAGTTCCTCCTGCTGGTTCTTCTCTATGAAACTCTTAAAGCATTTGTAATCAAAAAAGTTAAAGGCGTACTTCCTCTTCCCGTATGTATCCGCTCCTGATTTTCAAATCCTGGAAAATGTTCTGCAAAGAGGTCTTTACCATGCTTTCAGTCAGCAATGAAAACAATTAAAGTTTTGTTTCTGATATTGTCTCCTGATTGCATTGCGATGAATGCCTTGGCTTCTGATTTATTTATTTTATTCCCAGATATTTCTCTTTTAGATTTACTTATTTACTTTATTTGTAGACACAATTCATTACATTTTATTACATTAATTTGTGCCTTTATATGCAGTCCAAGTAACATGAACCATTAACCAAGATGGCAAATGCAAGTACATTATATTGTTAAATAGTTTTATCTAATGGTTGGACATTGTCTCCGTCACTTAATGGTCGGAAGGTGTTTACAAATATGCTGATGATGGTAGTAATGATGGAATATCTTTATCTGAGTTATTATGTCAAACATCAGCCAAGGGGGGGAAAAAAGCTCTGTTGTTACTACTATTAAATTACGCGAGGAGACTATCTTTGTCAAAATTATGGAAGGAGACAACATTGGTTGGTGCGCTACACAACTTCTTGTGATTTTCCTATTCTGTTCCCATCTACTTACTACCCACTTACTTTGAGATGTTGAAATCCATCTTAAAGGTGCCAAGGTTGAGAAACGGTGCCCTTGGCAGTGATGAGTATTCTTGAACTCTATCATGGTATATATTTGTGTCAAAATCACTGATCATGTTTTCTTCTTCATCCAAAGGACACTTTGGCTGCCTATCCTTGTGGTTCGGATCACACTCCCAGCCCCATGGCGAGCCGAGTACCACTTGAAGCAGCGCCAGTCCTGGAAAAGTCAGTTGCCCGACTAACTGCTGTGGCTGCCACCATCGAAGATGGACATACGGTTGTTTTCCTGGGTGACAGCCAAGGCCAACTACACAAGGTAGTAAGCTCAGACTGGAGAGGAAGGCGTGCTTATATAGATAATGATTTTATTATTTCTCAAAGTTGGATTGTACAGCCAAGAGGAGGATAGCTCTCTATATGCCTTGCCCCAACAGAAATCTGAGTCTATTTCAGGAAAAATTATTACCAATAGAAGAGAATATTTGTAGGTCAGGGTTGAACTGTGGGGTTCTAGGTGCTCTCTGAGCTTGATGGTTTTCTTGAAGACATTTCATTACCTAATTAGGTAACGCCATCAGTGCTAGTAGGGAGTGGGGTTTGCTCTCTGTCTATAGAGCAAGTGGTTTGTCCTGTCAGTCTTAGTGAAGTGTTCTTGACATTTTTTTTGATTAGGCTGTTGTTTACTGTTTGCTTGCCTGAGTTAGAAAATATTCATTATATAATGAGTGCAAGGGTGAATAGCCTAAAATGTATAAAAAAATAAACATTTGTGGTTAAAAAAACCCCCACACAGATTATGAAAGTGAATATATGTATGTAGTGGTTAAGATATGTGACCAGAATTGGAGAAATTTAGATTCAGGTTTCCACAGAATTAACTGGGTGGCTATAGGCCAACCACACTCAAGCTAATGGCCTGATTGGAAAAGGTTTTGGGAATGAAATATAGGCAGTCCTCACTTAATATCCCTAACTGGGATTGGCAACTCCATTGCTAAGCAAAGTGGTTCTTGAGTGAAACATCTGGCTGCTTAGCTATGGCAGTTTCAACAGTCCCAGTTGTTGTCGTTAACAGCAACCTGCATGGTTGTTAGGTAAAGATTCAGCTCAATCCAAGCCATTCCTGCCTGGGTTGACCCCAACTTCAAGCTTTGGTTCTTCCAAGACAAGAGATGCTTTCAGAAAATCAGTAAGCCAAAAGAGGCCAACTCTGGCTAGCACTGATGATGTTACCGAGTTTGGGTAATGAGACGTCTGCAAGAAAAAGACCAAGCTCAGAGAGCACCAAGGACCCCTCATGTCATCCCTGACCTATAAATACTCTCCTTTATTAGAGGCCAACTCATTTCTTCTGTCCTGTGTGAACTGCCTCCAGTTCAGTTCCTCCCCTCTGCCCCATCTTTCCTCTCCCTTATTTCTGCCCCCCCCAAATGGGGACAGCAGTGAGGGGTGGGGACAAGACCACTGCCTGGCTTAGCCCCTGTGCTACCCCTTGGATAACAACAAGAAGAAAGAGTGCGGAAAAGAGCAACAAAGAGGATTAGGGGACTGGAGACTAAAACATATAAGGAATGGTGGCTGGAACTGGCTATGTATAGTTTAATGAAGAGAAGGATGATAGCAATATTCCAATATCTCAGGGGCTGCCACAAAGAAGAGGGAGTCAAGCTATTCTCCAAAACAACTGAAGGCAGGACAAGGAAGCAATGGAGGAAAACTAATCAAGGAGAGAAGCAACCTAGAACTAAGGAGAAATTTCCTGACAGTTAGAACAATTAACCAGTGGAACAATCTGCCTCCAGAAGTGGTGAATGCTCCAGCACTGGAAGTTTTTAAGAAGAGATTGGACACTCATTGGTCTGAAATGGTATAGGGTCTCCTGCTTGAGCAGGGGGTTGGACTAGATGACCTCCAAAGTACCTTCCAACTCTGTTATTCTGTAAGAAGAAGGTCTGTTGGAGGTGGTGGCCAGGGCTTAGTGGTACTGGGGTGCTGTGAGGGCTCTGCCAGCGCTGGGCGTGGCCCCGCCTCCAGGAAGCATGGAGGAAGTAAGAGGAAGATGTAGCATCCTCTTCATCTCAGCCATGCTGTGCAGGGCAGCCAAAAGAGGAGAGCCAATGAAGGGGGGGGAGGAGAGATAAGCAGGACGTTGCCACTATCATCAATGTGCAATGGTTGTCAAATGCCCAGATTTTGATCACATAATTGTGGGGACATAATTTCAGATCACATGAATTTCAGAGATGGTAAATGAGAGGACGGGTCATAGATATTTTCTTTTTTTCAGTGCCGTTGTAACTTTGAACAGTCGCTACATGATAGCTGGTTAAGAGAGGACTAGCTTGTAAGTGGAAATTTCCGTGCCTGCTGCCTTGAACTCCCAAAGAAAAAAATGCCACATAAATGTAGTAGATAAAAGAATATAGTTACTTTATGCTCTCACACGCCTGCTGGGCTAGTTTCCCTATTAATTCTATTGATTCTACCTGTGACCACATTAAAGGCCACACCCGCTTTCAGACAAAATAAAACTGATCACAGATCTCTAGAAACTTAAGTGGCTTTTGTGAGTTGAGCAAATTCTGACATTTCACACAGCTGCATCAATGACCAGAAATTTAAAAAAAAATAGAGTCTGAGACTCCTCAACTGGCATCAACTTCTGTATTTGTGGTAAATCATAGGAACAATTATTATTATTGTTATTGTTGTTGTTGCTGTTATATTATGTTATTCTATTATTATTATTATTATTATTATTATTATTATTATTATTATTATTATTATTATTATTATTATTATTATTATTATGTTACATATCCCTAAATATTTTTTTTTCTTTTTGGCAATGCAGGCAGGTGTAGAACACTCTGCCCTGCAGTGAATATTTGATAAAGCGTTACAGCTTCTTTGAAAAGTAGGTAAATTTCTGAATTTGGAAAAGTCACTGAGCTCATTTTTCCACATATAAATAACTTGCAATATGAACCTTGATTTGATATATCGCTGCATTAGTGGCAATGGCATTTAATACAACCTTGAGTCAAGATTTAGAACTACATGTTTTTCTCAGAAATGCTTTCTTTTCTTTTTTTAAAGGAAGATTTTGCAATCCAGAATGGCAATTATTTTGGGTGGGTTCATGAAAAGGAGAAAACCCCGGTATCTGCTGTGCAGTTTCCATAGTATAGATGAGGAGACTGAAACTGCAAGATCATCACAGATGTCCAAACTGAAGCTCAGTTGTCATTTAGCTTGACTGACCTGTCAGACAGAAAGACATTCTGAGGCTTTACAGTGCAGGTAGTCCTTCCTTACCATTGCCTCATTCAGCTACTGTTCCAAGTTTCCGCGGTGTTGAAAAAGTAGGTTTGCAAATGGACCTTGAACTTGCAGCAACACAGCAGTCCACGGTCATGTGGCCACCATTCAGGTGCTTCACCCCTGTCTCGGCTTTCTGCAGTCACATGATCGCCACGTGTGGACCTTCATAGCCAGATTCAGAGAAACAAAGGCACTGGGGAAAGCAGCAGGAAATCACAAGTCATAGTCACTTGATGTTAAGCTTAACGATTACTCAAAGATTTCTTTCACAGCCGCAGCTGAAATTGATGTCATAAGTTGGGCACCCTCACATGATGTTTCATTTAACAACTGTATTGGTTAGTCATGGAATGGCCAGTTGCAGTGATGGGTAAGTGAAGACTACCACCCAGCGGTATCCATATCAAACCTTGCTGTGCCAAAATGATACATGTGCATGACGATGTCATCCACTCAAGGATCTTGTAATAGAATAGAATAGAATAGAATAGAATAGAATAGAATAGAATAGAATAGAATAGAATAGAATAGAATAGAATAGAATAGAATAGAATAGAATAGAATAGAATAGAATAGAATAGAATAGAATAGAATAGAAGTTGGAAGGGACCTTGGAGGTCTTCTAGTCCAGCAGGAGAACCTACACCATCTCAGACAGGTGATTGTCTAGTGCAGCGGTTCTCAACCTGTGGGTCGTGACCCTATTTGGGGTCGAACGACCATTTCACAGGGGTCGCCAAACAACGCAGTCTGCCATTATTTTCCCTTTTCCCCTCGGCCGGCGGTGCGGGCCGTTGCGCCGCGCATGCGCGGTGCAGGTCGGGGTCGCGCCGCGCATGCGCGGCGTAGGTCGGGGTCGCAGCCTGAAGAAGGTTGAGAACCGCTGGTCTAGTGTCTCTTCTTAAAAATCTCCAGTGACTTTTTTGTGAAGTCTGATGCAACCACACACTTTGCAGCATTTGCATGGTGATCTTTGTTTATTTCTTATATTCAACGTACAAAACAGCCGAACTCTGTAATGACTCCGGATAGCCAAAAAAAAAAACCAAAAAAAAAAACAACCACTCATAAGATGCTGATGACATGCAGTTGGAAAAAACCCCAAGTGTCCAGCAAGAGTAACCAGTTTTCCAGGCTCTTTAAGACCCTGTTGAGGTTGAGGGTCAGATTAATTTCATGGGGGGGGGGGTGGATGCTGTGACATCACAATAGAGATAGTCCTCAACGTAGGACCATGATTGACCCCAGTATTTCCATTGCCGAGCAAAGCAATTGTTAAGTGAGTTTTGTCCCATTTCTTGCCACCGTCGTTAAGGGAGTCGTTGCAGTTAAGTTAGTAATGCGGTTGCTAAGTGAATCTGGCTTCCTTTGCTGGCCAGAAGGTCGCAAAAGGTGATCCCAGGACCTCCGGATACTGCAGTTACCATAAACACAGGCTGGTTGCCAAGCGTCCAAATTTTGATCACATGACCACAGGGATGCTGCGATGGTTGTAAGTGTAAAAAAAAAAATAAGTCACTTTTTTCCGTGCCATTGTAACTTTGAATGGTCACTAAATAATAATAACAATAACAACAATAATAGAATTGGAAGGGACCTTGGAGGTCATCTAGTCCAACCCCCTGCTCAGGCAGGAAACCCTATACCATTTCGGACAAATGGCTGTCCAGTCTCTTCTTAAAAACTTCCAGTGTTGGAGCATTCACTGCTTCTGGAGGCAGGTTGTTCCACTGGTTAATTGTTCTAACTGTCAGGAAGTTTCTCCTTAGTTCTAGGTTGCTTCTCTCCTTGGTTAGTTTCCATCCGTTGCTTCTTGTCCTGCCTTGAATGATTGTAAGTTGAGGATTACCTTTGTGACTCCTCCACCGAGATACCTGGTCCCCCAGCAATGCTTCTTCTCTGTCTACACCAGTTAGTCCCCACTTGAGAACCAACCTTGTTTCATGTTGGGGCATTAGCGCCACCTAGCGCTTCTGGGAGTTGAAGTCCCCGCACTTAAAAGTTGGTGAGGTTGAGAAGCACTTCTTTACAGTATGCGATAGTTGGTGAAAGCAATTTATGACAACATTTAAAGTTTAAAATGCAGAATGACATATATGGCAAGGTAAATTTCAAAAGAATAAGACAAAGGAGAAAAAAAGCCCAAGGAAAGGTGAAAATCGTAACAGCATGGACACAATATTAGAAAACCTGGAAGAATAAAATCGGTTATTTGCTTTGACCTGCAAAGAAACTATCTTTCTGAAGAGGACATTCCATTATCTAAGGGCTTCTTGGCATCCATTCCAAGCACTTCAAGATAGGAAAATGCATAAATGACTTTATGTTTTGGGTAACGTTTGGAGACTTCAGGTAATGCAAAATGCAGCCGCGCGAGCAGTATTGGGCCTGCCCAGAAATGCCCACATTTCGGCATCACTCCGCAAGCTGCATTGGCTGCCAATTGGTCTCCGAACGCAATTCAAAGTGTTGGTTATGACCTATAAAGCCCTACATGGCATCGGACCAGGTTACTTACGGGACCGTCTACTGCCCCATGAAACCCAGTGACCGGTTAGGGCCCACAGAGTCGGCCTTCTCCAGGTCCCGTCAGCTAGACAGTGTCGCCTGGCAGGGCCTAGGGGAAGAGCCTTCTCTGTTGCGGCCCCGGCCCTCTGGAATCAACTCCCCCTGGAGATCTGTATCGCCCCCACCCTCTCCGCCTTTCGTAAACTGCTTAAGACACATCTTTGCCGACAGGCCTGGGGCAGTTAACATCTTGCCCCTAGCCAGTGTATGTTTGTGTGTATGTTTGATGGATGACTGGTTTTTTAATTCAGGGGGTTTTTATATATGTATTTTTATGTAGATTTCTATTCATGCTGTGAGCCGCCCTGAGTTCCTGGAATAGGGCGGCATAGAAATTAAAACAAATAAATAAAATAAATAAATAAACAGCATTGTGGAAGAAGGTTTTTCTTGATTCTCTTTGAGCCCTCTCTCAAACCAGCGGTATGGCACAACATAGGAGAACAAACCCATCAGGATAAGATTCAGCAGTCCATCTGCATCTAAAAGACAAAAGGCCACTCTTTCAAAGACATCAAAGTCCACATTTTGGACAGAGAGGACTGCTGGTTTGAGACAGGGGTCAAAGAGTCCATCTGTGTCAAAACTGAACAGCCCTCTCTCAACAGAGGGGGAGAGATATGACATCATCTATCTTCAGTGTACAACAGGGGTCCCCAACCCCCAGTCTGTGAACCAGTACCGGGCCACGGCATACCAGCAACCGATCTGCACAAACAAGCAAAGCCCCATCTGTGGGATGCACGCAGCACAGAAAACCACACACCCTCCAGTCTGCGGAAAAACCTCTCTCCGTGGAACTGGTCCCTGGTGCCCAAAAGGTTGGGGACCCTCTGGTCTACAACACTGTCCTTTCAACAGTTCCAAGAAGGCTCCACATCCATTTGCACTACTCCGGTGACAGATAAGTCTCCAGGTGGCATCAATAACTCGCTAAAAGAATGCAAATGATGAGCTGTCTGCCAGGAGTATAAATCCTTCCATCCAGTCAGAGCTGAAGAAGCTTCTTGGTTAAGAAGTGAAACGTCTTCAAAGAGAAAAAAGACAGTCCAGTTGCCTCATGCAAAAAACACCTTTGGGATATCCTGGGACACGTATATTTGCCTTCATCCTGCGTAGTTTCTCTTTACCACATCTTATACTTAACAAAATCAAGAAGGGGACATTATTTTGAGATTTCTTTCCTTGCATTTCCCTCTCGCCCCCCCCCCCCTTAATGATTCATTGTTCCCTTTCCTCTTCCCAAGGCCATATCTACATTATTTCACGTCTGGATTCTCTCTAGGTCACAGGAGAGGAGAGTGCAAAACATTTCATTTGATCTATTGAACTCACATTGCAAATCCCATAGGAAGCATGGAAGTACTGTTTCAAGGGCAGAAAAGGTTCCGGGCAGCAGTTTTGTGCTGGGAACAGACCGTAAATAATAGTTTTGTGCTACAAATGGGACTTTAGGGAAATGTCATGCTCAGAATGGTTTGACACACGGTGATTTTACGCACTGCTATTCAAGAAATAGTGGCTTTCTTGGCACGGACTTCTGCAATAGGTGAAGAGCTATGGCACCAATTTGTATGCTTTCTTACCCACTGGGACAACGTTTCTCAAGCTTAGCAACTTTAAAGAGGTGTTGACTTCTGTTCCTGAATTCTCTATGATGGCTGGGTGTTCAGGAATACATTCCACACACCCACAAATTCTGGAGGCAACTTGTTCCACTGATTAATTGTTCTAACTGTCAGGAAGCCATCCTTTTTAGCCAGTGAAGCCTTTGGAGGACATCAGGATACAGAAAGCTACACACAGGTTTGTGGTAGATAAACCTAGCAAAATAACTTTTTTGGGGGGTCACGCTTTGAAGACCTGGGTCTTTCTTTTTCCATACTGGAGAATCATCATGGTCTAATGTTGGACTTGGGGGCCAGGAAGACTCATAGTCAGGTCCAACCTCAGCCTTGGAAGCTGGCAGCCCTTCAAGATGAGAGGGACAAGAAGCACAAACCAAGACGACCTTTATTGTGAACCCAATGCGCAGCAGCAGTAAAAAAAGCAAATTCCATGCTTGGCATGATTAGGAAGGGAATCGAAAATAAGTCAGCAAGTGTTGTATTGCCTCTGTACAAGTCGATGGTGAGACCACACTTGGAGTACTGTGTACAGTTCTGGTCACCGCACCTCAAGAAGGATATAATGGAACTGGAAAAGGTGCAAAAAAGGGCAACAAGAATGATCAAGGAAATGGAGCGCCTCCCTTATGAAACCAGATTGCAATGCCTTGGTCTCTTCAGCCTTGAAAGACGGCGTTTAAGGGGTGACTTGATCGAAGTGTATAAAATCATGCATGGGATAGAAAAGGTGGATAGAGAAAAATTCTTTTCTCTAACACACAATACTAGGACAAGGGGGCACTCCCTAAAGCTCGTAGCTAAGAAAGTGAGGACAAATAAAGGGAAATATTTCTTCACCCAGAGGGTCGTTGGTTTATGGAATTCACTTCCAGAAGAGGTTGTGACAGCTGTCAGCCTTGATAGCTTCAAGGCAGGGTTAGACAGATTCATGGATGCCAAGTGTATCGGTGGTTATTAAAAAGGATGTCCATGTGCCGCCTCTATGTTGGTTGAGGCAGGCAGGATTCCCTTGAGTACCATTTGTTGGGGGTCAAGGGAAAGGGAGGGTTTTGCCTTCTCTTTCTGCTCAAGATCCCCATGTACAGTTGGTGGGCCACTGTGTGACACAGAATGCTAGACTCGATGGGCTTTGGCCTGATTCAGCATGGCTCTTCTTATGTTCTTATGTTCTTATTGTGAAGTCGCAGTAGCAAAATCTTGCAAGTCTGAAAGCATTTGTCCCCTTCTTCACTTGTGCTTTCCAGAAAACCAGGAAAGTTTCCTTCTACTTTGTGCATGATGGTTGTCCAGGCTGAGACTCTTCCTCCTACATTCCCAGATACCATTACAGAAGCTCACAAGGGGTTTTTGGGCCAGTCACTCTTGCTCAGCCCTACTGCGCCATAGGATTATTGTAGGGAGAAATTGGGGAAAGGAGGGTTGTACTGTACAGGTAGTCCTCAACTTACAAACATTTGTTTAGTGATCCTTCAGAGTTTACAACAGCACTGGGAAAAAAGTGACTTATGACCATTTTTCACACTTACGACCATCGTAGCCTCCCCAGGGTCACGTGATCCAAATTTGGACGTTTGGCGACTGGCATGTGTTTATGACGTCTGCGGTGTCCCGGGTATCATGTGATCACCGTTGGCGACCTTCTGACAAACAAAGTCAATGGAGAAACCAGATTCACTTAACAACCATGTTGCTAACTTAACAACTGCAGCGATTCACTTAACTGTCGCAAGAAAGGTCGTAAAATGGGGCAAAACTCACTTAACCACTGTTCCACTTACCAATAGAAATGTTGAGGCTCAGTTACGATTGTAAGTCAAGGACTACCTGTATTTTCATTCCCTTAAGAGTCTGGATGGAGGAGAAGTGGGGTATTATCCTAACTCAGTTCCAATGCAGGCACACGTTCAGCCACATCTGCTTAAAATGCAGGGGTTCTCAACCTTGGCAACTTTAAGACTTGTGGACTTCAACTCCCAGAATTCCTCAGCCAGCCTGAGGAATTCTGGGAGTTGAAGTCCACAAGTCTTAAAGTTGCCAAGGGTGAGAACCCCTGGCTTAATGCATTGAACACCGTCCCTGCTTCTCCTCCCCATCTCCGTCCCCCTGGCCTTGCTTTAATCTGGCAACCATTTGCTTTTGCCTTTTCAAAAGTCCAATTGTTTGCAATGCTCCTCTCTCGGTTCTGGTGCTCTGGAGTCCACAACAAGCTGCCTTTTTACAAACCAGAATTGGGAGGGAGGGGCCTTCCTCAGCCACTTTCCAGATGGCAAGGTTCTCTTCCTAACACCATTATCTTGATCTAATATTCCCAGTGAACAGACGGCAGCGCAGGTTCTTCTCGGCCTTTTTTTTAAATATATATATATAAATCTAAAATGTAACTGAGTTTGACTGATTGTACAGAAGTGTCTTAAAGGATATTTGCACCAGAACTTGACAATGAACACTAGCCCTCTAGGCCCATCATCAATAGCACCTAGAGCTGCCAAAATTAAATAACGGTTAATTAAAAACATCAGGATGGTTGAACTTTATGAGATTTCATAGCATCGATAGGATTTCAGTTGAGCATATGAAAAATCTTAGATTAGGACTTGTAACAGTTTTCTGATATTTGGGTGAGCTTGTGATATTTTGGCCCTGTATATTTTTTGGAGGTACCCACACTATTGTAAGATTGTGAACTGTAGTGCTCCCTATCTTAATAGAATAGAATAGAATAGAATAGAATAGAATAGAATAGAATAGAATAGAATAGAATAGAATAGAATAGAATAGAACAGAGTTGGAAGGGACTTTTGGAGGTCTTCTAGTCCAGCCCCCTGCTCAAGCGGGAGAACCTATACCCGTGGTGGCAAATCTATGGCACGTGTGCCACGGGTGGCACACAGAGTCCCCTCTGTGGGCACGTGCGCCATCGCCTCAGTTCTAGGCCTTCAGCTGGGTTTTATAAAATCTTTTCGCTTTAGGCTTCCGCCGCCATGTGCAAAAAAAAAAAAGGTTCAATCAATTTCAACTTCTCACAGGAATAAAAAAGATCTCGCAAAGTTGGAATCCATGGATTGAATTTTTTAATCCCACCCAATCTGCGGTTACCACCGCAACCACGCTCACCCAATGGGCCACACCCACCCAATGGGCCACACCCACCCAATGGGCCACACCCAGCCAGCACCTAACGATACATAAGTGGGTTTTAGGTTGCAGTTTGGGCACTCGGTTCACCATTACTGACCTATACCATCTCAGAAAAGTGACTGTCTAGCCTCTTCTTAGAAACCTCCACTGATGGAGCGCCCACGATTTCTGGAAGCAAGCTGTTCCACTGGTTAATTGTCCTCACTGTTAGGAAGTCTCTCCTTAACTCCAGGCTGCTTCTCTCTTCGATTAGTTTCCAACCATTATTTCTTGTCCTGCCCTCTGGTGCTTTGGAGAATAGTTTGATCCCCTCTTATTTCTGGCGGCCCCTCAAATACTGGAATACTGCTATCACATCACCCCTGTTTCTTCTTTTCTTTAGAGTAGCCAAACCCAAGTCCTGCAGCCATTCTTCATACGTTTTAGTCTCCAGGCCTTTGATCATCCTAGTTGCTCTTCTCTGAACTTTTTCCAAAGTCTTAACATCTTTTTTGTAGTATGGTGATCAACATTGGTTGTAGTATTCCAGGTGTGGTCTCACTAGGGTTTTATAAAGTGGTACTAATACTTTGTGTGATCTCGATTCTATGTCTTTGTTTATACAACCCAGGATTGTATTACCTTTTTTGGCTGTTGCTGCACACGGCTGGCTCATATTCAAGTGATCATCCACTGGGACTCCAAGGTCCCTCTCACAGTTACTGTTTTTGAGACAGGTCTCACCTTAACTGTAGTTATACCTTTGATTTTTCCTGCCTAAATGTAAAACTTTGCTTTTCTCCCCATTAAAATTCATTTTGTTGGGTAGGGCCCATTGTTGCCAATTCCTAATTTACTTTGACTGCAACATTGAATGTTGGTTATGGTTTCTGATAAAAAGATATAAAAATAATCTTTCTTTTCACCAAAGAGTACAGCTACAAGCTTCGTACAAGTGCTGCTTAGTTCCTCTACCCCCTTAAATCAAATGAATCATTAGCCATTTTGATTTGCTACCTTGCAGGGCTACATGGAAACAACAGGAAAGACCATCATCTATAATTCTTTGATGATCCAGCCGAACGGTGCAGTATGTAGAGACCTCCTGTTTGACCAGCATAAGGAGCACCTCTACGTCATGACTCAGTCAATGGTGAGAATAGACGAGGACCTGCTGATGGAGATGGGGAGAGCATCATATGATGATGAGAGCTTGTGCACCGGAGACAAATTCCTTGTGTGTCCAATCACACTTGGCCAATAAAGAATTCTATTCTATTCTATTCTATTCTATTCTATTCTATTCTATTCTATTCTATTCTATTCTATTCTATTCTATTCTATTCTATTCCTGTGATGGCGAACCTATGGCACGCGTGCCACTGGTGGCACGCAGAGCTCTCTCTGTGGGCACACGCGCCTTCGCCCCAGTCCTAGGCCTTCAGCTGGGTTTTATAAAACCTTTTTGCTTTAGGCCTCCACCGCCATGTGCAAAAAAAAAAAAGGTTCAATCAATCAATCAATTTCAACTTCTCGCAGGAAAAAAAAGATCTCGCAAAGTTGGAATTGATTGAACTTTTTAGTCCCACCCAGTCTGCTGTTACCATCGTAGCCATGCCCACCCAATTGGCCACACCCATCCAATGGGCCACGACCACCCACAATACATAAGTGGGTTTTGGGTTCCAGTCTGGGCACTTGGTCTCTAAAAGGTTCGCCATCACTGTTCTATTCTATTCTATTCTATTCTATTCTATTCTATTCTATTCTATTCTATTCTATTCTATTCTATTCTATTCTATTCTATTCTATTCTATTCTATTCTATTCTATTCTATTCCATCCCACCCTATATTTTATATATGCTAAATCAGTGAGTAGAAGATACTAGTAGTGTCCAAACTAAATCCCCAACTAATGTATCCCACCTCAGATCTTAAGAAAAACATTGCAGCCAAAAAAATATTCTCTGCATCTAAACATTTAAAGATACAATCCAATTTTTTATCCATACCTAAGAATATATATGGTAGGACTATAATAGGACTTAGTTCCAGGCAAACATATATAGGATTATGCTGTCCAGGGAGGGGCACAACTGTGCATCAATATTAGGGCATAATTCCCCTTTAAATGCTACAAGATTGGCTCCTGAAGAAAATGGAAATCATGAGACTGTGAGTTCTAGTCCTGCCTTAAGCATGAAAAACCAGTAGGATGACTTTGGGCCAGTTTCTCTCTCAGTCCAACCCACCTCACTGGGCTGTTGTGGAGAAAATAGTAGTAGGAAGGAATATCAGCTATGTTTGCTGCCTCGAATTTTTTCTAAAGTAATAAAGACAGACTAAAAATGTAATAAGAGTTCTTTAAAAATCCAATAAACAAAACAGTATCCAAAATATTAGAGGTGTGCTGAATGGTTTGGAATGGATGAAATCTTTATGATCTTGCAGCATTTGGACTTTCAGCCACATTTGGTGATTTGATGTATTTTTCATCCTGTGTTCCCCAAAGGAGAGATTGTTCTGACACTCTTATATTATGGTGATTTTCTTTGAGCTATTGGTGTAGTAAAGCAGGGTTGGGCAACTACGCCCGGCTGACTCAGGAATTCTGGGAGTTGAAGTCCACAGGTCATAAAGGGGCCGTAGTTACCCAACCCTGTAGTAAAGGATGAAAAATATGCATCCATGAATAAATATAACAAATATCATAATATCCAGATGGTTGTTGAATATTGGAAGCCCCTGTGCCAGAAGCAAAGGCTGTGTATTAATTTAATTTGACCTACGGAGTTTCATTTCATTCCAAAATAAAATTGAAAATAAAGCCACCAATGTAGTACAAGATCTCAAGGGAAATAAAGCAACATAGAAATAAGATTTATAAACCTTAGCATAAAGTTTTGTGGAACAGCTGGAGAAAATCAACTTAAGGAATTGATTGGTCCGGTATATGGCATATATAAGGCATGCACATGTGTGTGCCCGTAGGATAAAAAAAGGTCTATATTTAATTAGAATTTGATCAATAGTCTTACAGAAACATCATTGTAGAAATGAATGAGAAGCATTTATTTGATAATAAGTATTTGGTACTCTTTTAAACAAGTGATGTTCTTGCTTGCAGCTTTAACTACATTTAAATATAATCATGGCCTCTCAGATGTTATTAGCCCACTGTTGTTTGGATGGTTGCTATGGAAACTTCAAATCATATACCTTGGCTATATTTAAAGTGGTATTTACTCAGGAAATAAGAGCATTAAGCTATAAGTGAAACAAAGATGTAAAATGGCTATGTGATTTAGAGAAGGGATGAGTCTCATAAACATACTTTCCCTTAATTTATCTCTCATCTTGTTATCTGCTTTTTCCCAAGGACTCCAGGACTTAAAACTGATTAAGTAACTATATTTACAAATGGGCATGCATGTAGGGTAGGCATTAAAATAGCACGGATGGACTGCAGTCCATTTATTTGCAAGTCAGCCCTATCGGAGTAAATATATTGTCAGACTTTGCAGACTCACAAAAATCCAGAACCTCTAATAAATAATTGTTACCGACAAAGTTCAAAAGCCGTAGCCAAAGAATTTCAGCAACTGCTGGATTTCAAGAACAAGCTCTCTATGTAGAAACCATCATTAAATCCACTTGTGCCTCTTTCACCTTCCCACGCTAAGTAAGGCCATCTTGGCCTTTCTTTTGACAGGGCTGGCCAGTTTTGTCTGACCTTTGATTTTGCAGTGGTCAAATTGGTTCCGGTGTAATTTTTCTCTGGCGTGGGTGAGATAAAACTCTCATTCTTGTCTGCAACACATAGTGGGGCCGTGCCAGGCTTTGCATTCAATTCCAAAAACTGTTTTGGAAAATGAGGGATGCTTGTGTAGGTCTAGTCTGCATTTTTTTAAAAAAAGTTGTTGTTTCTTTCCCTCAGATGAGGCATCTACCTCTCCAGCTGATCTTGGGAGAGACCCAGATGCTGTAGCAGGGGTTCTCAACCTTGGCAACTTTAAGACTTGTGGACTTCAACTCCCAGAATTCCTCCGCCAGCAAAGCTGGCTGAGGAATTCTGGGAGTTGAAGTCCACAAGTCTTAAAGTTGCCAAGGTTGAGAACCCCTGCTTGTAAAGAGTTATAGAACGGTGCTGAGTTTGAACTCATGAATGTTCCTAAGCACATTTCCAGGAGTCAGTTCAAAGGGCCCCATTTCATAGCATTCAAATGAGACCTGGGGCTTTTTAGCTTTTTAATGAGTTTTTTCATTATAAAAAATGATTCAGGCAATACTGTACTCCAGCCAAAAAATAAGATAATTGGGTGTAATAAACCTAGCAGATGAAATTGTCCTCTACATTGCTGTTATCTAAGAGTCTCCCCCAGCCTGGTGCCATTGATCACTTTCTGTTTTTTTTATGAGCTCTCCATCAAATTTCTCATTAAAAAGCTCTGTGTCCAAGCCAATTGGGAATTTCAACCTTGATATCAATTAGAGACCAACAGGTTTCATCAGAGCCTGTTTCACACACACCCCACTCACTTTGCGAGTACTCTTCCTTCCTGTCTATTGCTGTACTTTTTTGGATCTTTGATAATTTTCCCACCCAGGGCAAACAGCGACAGAATTGGGCAGGCCTGGATATATGCTGTATCGTTTAAACTAAGGCTGTTGTGTTGAGTCAGAAACACCTAGGTCAGGGGTAGGCAACCTTGGCTCTTTTATGACTCATGGACTTCAACTCCCAGAATTCCTGAGCCAGCATGGCTCAGCTTGGAAACCTCTCCCTTTCCCCTCAGCATGGCTGGCTCAGGAATTCTGGGAGTTGAAGTCCACCAGTCATAAAAGAGCCAAGGTTGCCTACCCCTGGACTAGGGAAAACAGAGCCTTTTGATATGGTAATAATATGCCTTTCATTATAAAAACAGGAACTATCCCCAAACCAAATCTTTAATATGTGATTTTTGAACATTTATATACAGATATGAATCTTTTCTTACTTTTAACAATGAGAAAAATGTGCTTCTGCTTCTAAAATGGAAGGAATAATAAGTAGTCCTCAGCTTATAAACCACTATTGGGATCAGACTTTTGGTTGCTAAGTGATTGGTTCATTAAGTAAATCATCATGTGACTAGGCCAGTGGTGAGGTTCAGCCAGTTCGCACCAGTTTGGCAGAACCGGTAGCTAATTTTTTGTTGTCCAGGCCCAGAATGGACTTCCGGAAGCGGCATCCACACAAAGAACAGGTTGTTCACATATTTGAATCCCACCACTAGACTAGGTCCAACTTTATGAGCATTTCTACTGTGACTGTTAAGCAAATCCCATAGTTGTTAAGCAAACTGACTTTATTTGTCAGAAGCCAGTTGGGAAGGTTGCATACTAGAATCACATGACTGTAAGAAACTGGCAACCATTGTAAATAGGAGCCAGTTGCTAAGTGCCTGAATTGTGAACATGTGATTGTGGAGGTGGGCAACAGTCATAACTTCGAGAATGGTCATAAGTCACTTTTCCGTGGCTGTTGTCTGTGAGCCGCCCTGAGTTCCCGGAATAGGGCGGCATAGAAATTTAATAAATAATAAAATAATAATAATAATAAAGTCATAACTTGGGGATTATCTGTACACAAAAACAGTGATACATTATCAAATAAATTGATTAAATTCTCTTCCCCTCCACTTCTTCAAATGATAAGTGTTGAGATTAAAGGAAATTAAGGAATCATTGCCCATCTCCCCAGGTTAATCGAGAGATATAGACTCTTAATTTGGAAGGTGCTTGGGTTTCTAAATTGATCAAGGAATTTCTGAATTTTCTGCTCAGCCATGAAGATCAGTGACTTTCTGTTTCCAAAAACTGTTGTGGGATTGAATGAGGAGAGACCTGCTCTGTGCATTGTCTTAAGTTCCTAGAAGAATGCTGGCATAGAAATACTAATGTGACAGCACACCAAATTCTGTTCTCTGCTTCTCTCTTCCAGTTGGCCAAAATCCCCATCTTTAAATGTTCCCAGTTCTCCGATTGCAAGTCCTGTTTGGCAGTGAAAGACCCATATTGTGGCTGGTGTGTTCTTCAAGGAAAGTAAGATTTCATTCAATTTATATCCAACTGCTTTCATATGGGACATCTCTGCTAGTTTCCAGAAATTAACACAACACTGTCCAGAGGGCAAAGTAAATGCAATCCTAAGATTCCCCCCCCCAAAGTTTTGCTATAACTTTGTGCTGAATGATTGTAAAGAAGTCCTTCAGGGGTACTACCAATGAGGATTTTGCAAAATCCTTTGTTCACATGCAGTAGTAGTCCTGAATTCATATACAATGTTTGTGGAAGTTCGTGTAAACTGTAATTTAAGAAACTGGTTATAAAGTCCCTGTAAATCCTAAACATTTGTTCCATAATAGGTTTGGCAGGACATCCTTCTTACAATTTAGAAAAAAAATTGATTAAAACTCCTTGTTAAGCAGTGCATTATCTAATTCTGGAGATCATCTGAGGTTCCCAGACAAATTCATTCATTACATCTGTTCCTAGAATTTGGTAATTATGAGTAAATTAACTAAACAGATTCTAAATGGGAAAGAAGAATCACTTCCAAGAGCCCATTATCTGTTGTTTTGCACATTGATGCAAACAAATGTTACCAGGCAAGAAACATAAAAGGAAATTTATTGAAAATGATGTTCCATTGATATTTCCCAGTATTTTCTGAGCACTGTTTGGAGAATTAGGGTGCAAGGAAATTTCTAAAAGGTTTTTAAAAGGAAGCAGAAAAGTGTAATAGCTTTTTTTGTCTTGTTTTCTGAGACATATTTTTGTTTCTATGTTATTTGCATTATAGGCAATATAAATAATAAATAAGCTTTCTCTTACCTTGTGAACATTCTTTAATTGCTGGTTTCTGTGAGGAAGGGATCAAAAACATTATAGAGCAGGGGTTCTCAACCTTGGCAACTTTAAGACTTGTGGACTTCAACTCCCAGAATTCCTCAGCCAGCAAAGCTGGCTGAGGAATTCTGGGAGTTGAAGTCCACAAATCTTAAAGTTGCCAAGGTTGAGAACCCCTGTTATAGAGGATTCGGCTTTGGAACGGAGGTACAGTGCTAGAGGTTAGGGAATCTCTCCAAATTAAACCAGTTTGCAGATCATCCTCATCTGATTATTCCATAAGGCAGTGTTTCACAATCTTGGCAACTTTAAGATGTCTGGACTTCAACTTGTTCAGACATCCTTCTCATCTTTTTCTGTTACCTTCTCCTATTGGTATTCCATGATTATATCACTTTATTGTTTGTATGAACACTGAGAGCTTATAAATGCGAGACAAAATCCTTATGTGTCTAATCACACTTGATCAATATTCTATTCTGTTCTGTTCTATGTTCTCTGTTCTGTTCTGTTCTTGGATGAGAAGTGAAACATCTTCAAGGAAAAATAAAGTCCAGTTGCCTTTTGTAAAAGGACCTTTGGTATTCTTAAAGTTGCTAAGGTTGAGCAGCATTTATTATTTTCCCTCTGCAGAAAGTATATTTTCTGGGAACAGCATGGAGGTTTCCGGGCAAACCCATATAATCGCCTCATTCAAGAGTCTCGTTGCTCTGCCTTTATCTGTGTCTCTGCAGGTGTAGCCGTCACTCCGAATGCACCAGTTTCCGCGTGAAAGAGCAGTGGCTGTGGGGCTTTCATTCTGCCCAGCAGTGTCTGTCCATCCTGTCTCTGAGCCCCACCAGCATCAGCAGGGAAGAACAGAAAAACGTGAGCTGTGATCCGTCACATTTCCCTTTGAAGGCAGAGACACCATCATGAGATGGTTCCTCATCCTCCAGTGACACTAAAAACCTGAGTGGCACAAACATCTTTTATAGGAAGAGAAAACATGGAGTCTATTTGTGCTCTTGCTATTGTTGCAAAATGTTAAATGGATGGTATTATTATTATTATTATTATTTATTAGATTTCTATGCCGCCCTATTCCAAGAACTCAGGGCGGCTCACAACATGAATACTAACATAAAGAAATCTAATATTAAAATACATTATAAAGCCCATTAATTAAAAACAACCAATCATCTAGAAACAGAATACAAACATACATACACTGGCTGGGGCAAGGTGTTAACTGCCCCAGGCCTGCCGGCAAAGATGGGTCTTCAATAATTTGCGAAAGGCGGAGAGGGTGGGGGCAATACGGATCTCCGGGGGGGAGTTGATTCCAGAGGGCCGGGGCCGCAACAGATAAGGCTCTTCCCCTAGGCCCTGCCAGGCGACACTGTCTGGCTGACGGGACCTGGAGAAGGCCGACTCTGTGGGCCCTAACCGGTCGCTGGGTTTCATGGGGCAGCAGACGGTCCCGTAATGTTGATGGGATAACAGTTGGAACCAAAAATCCTGGTCAGAATAGATGGATGTAATACAAGCATAGTGTGGGTCAAAAGAGAAGAGGGGAATGCACTAAAAGGCAAAAGACACATATTGTGTCAAACAGTGGATCACTTCAATATTGTTAGGTAGCAACTCCCAGAATTTCAGCCAACAATTCTTTCCAACCCCTTAGGAAAATGTTAGGGATTGAATCTTGAATCTTCTGGATGTAATCATGAACAACAGTTTTATGTCCTGTCTCTCTAACTCTGCCTATATATCGGAGGTTAGATCCTAAATCTTCCTTGTTACAATTCAGTTGTCTTCAGAGCTGATGGAAATAGAAGTATTCCTCATATAGGTCAGTAGAGAGCAATAAAAAGCATTGCTGGGTCCTTGGTGTTCTCTGAGCCTGGTTATTTTCTTCCAAACGTTTCATTACCCAAACTAGGTAAGAGCAACTAGATGGCTTTAACATATCCCACCCTGGAAATAGAACCCAATGTTGGTACTGGTTGTGAAGGTTAATTCTGATTTAAGAAATAAAAGAATCCAAAAACACAGTGTAGTAATGTTCAGTGACTGCCCAGAATTCATGATGCCCAAAGTTTTGATTCAGGAACATACTGCAAAAGGTTAGCGCCAGTCCAGTGCCTGGATGAAAGTTCAATCTGGGTTGGATATTTAATTAGTTGACTAAATTCTTGGTCTTTCACTTCAAGTTTGTACAGCTTGCAGAGACCTTCTTAGGTGAATGCAGTATGGGAGAACCAAATCCAAGTCATGTTATTCTTTGCCTTCAGAACAAGTAGAAAGCTTTAGTCCTCCTAGGTCCGTGGTGGCGAACCTATGGCACGCGTGCCACAGGTGGCACGCAGAGCCCTCTCTGTGGGCACGTGCGCCATCGCCCCAGTCCTAGGCCTTCAGCTGGGTTTTATAAAATCTTTTCACTTTAGCCCTCTGCCGCCGTGTGCAAAAAAAAAAAAGGTTCAAACAATCAATCAATTTCAACTTCTCGTGGGAAAAAAAAAAGATCTCGCAAAGTTGGAATTGATTGATTGAACTTTTTAGTCCCACCCAGTCTGCCATTATCACTGCAGTCACGCCCACCCAATGGGCCACACCCACCCAAAGGGCCACGCCCATCCGGCACCCGACGATACATAAGTGGGTTTTGGGTTGCAGTTCGGGCACTCGGTCTCTAAAAGGTTCGCCCTCACTGGCCTAGGTAATCCCATATGAGAAGGAACTTCTTCTTAAGCGCCAGAGGGCCAGTCTATTCTACTCTTGTTCTTCCATCATGCCAGCTTTTGTGGAATAAATAGACAAAAATCCTGTGCTCCTTTGACAGTCTAAACTAGCCTTCCTCAACTTGGAAATGAATAAGATGATTAGAGAGGGCAGATTCAACTCAATAGCAAATTAGTAAATGGATATAATTGTAGCAAATTACATTTCGACAGAATGTCTTCACGCAAATGCTTAATCTGGTCACTAAATTAATCTATTTGGAAGAATCAAATAACAGAGTATGCAGAAAACAAACAAACACATTATTCCCACCCAACTTTACACAATGTGCAAACACTATATATATATAATCGACTTAATCAAGGACATTGTGCAAATACAGCCAAAATTTAAACTTTTTAAATTCACTGTTCACAAAGAGCACCAATTATGCTTCATATGTGGCCTATTTTCAGCTTAGTTGACCAACATCATATTTTACAAGAATGTTTGGAGAGGCCTGGATGTCACTTCTCGATAAAGAGAAGTATTGTCAGTTTACATAGATTTAAACTTATTTCTCCAACTGACTTATGAGAGCTCCTATCCCCACAATGTAGGAGATGACCAGGTTGACCTAAGGCAGTGTTTCTCAACCTTGACAATTTTAAGGCATGTGGACTTCAACTCCCAGAATGCCTTAAAATTGTCAAGGTTGAGAAACATTGACCTAAGGGATGGGTCAAACGCATCATCAGTCTGTAGTCCTACATCCCTCAAAGCCCCCCGCAAAGTCTGTTGACTCTTATCGGGCATCAATTTACCTTGAGTAGATCAGATTCTTATGTATCGGTTACATGGAATAAACTTGCAGTGTTTTTGAACTCTCTTCTGGCTCCTGACAAACAAATCTGTTTTTCCGCATTCTCCCTCATTCGTTTTCAGAAGGGAAGAGTGTGCTAATTACAGAAGAGTCTTATGTTGTATTGCCTCTGTACAAATCGATGGTGAGACCACACTTGGAGTACTGTGTACAGTTCTGGTCACCGCACCTCAAGAAGGATATAATGGAACTGGAAAAGGTGCAAAAAAGGGCAACAAGAATGATCAAGGAAATGGAGCGCCTCCCTTATGAAACCAGATTGCAACGCCTTGGTCTCTTCAGCCTTGAAAGACGGCGTTTAAGGGGTGACTTGATCGAAGTGTATAAAATCATGCATGGGATCGAAAAGGTGGATAGAGAAAAATTCTTTTCTCTATCACACAATATTAGGACAAGGGGGCACTCCCTAAAGCTCATAGCTAAGAAAGTGAGGACAAATAAAGGGAAATATTTCTTCACCCAGAGGGTCGTTGATTTATGGAATTCACTTCCAGAAGGGGTCGTGACAGCTGTCAGCCTTGACAGCTTCAAGGCAGGGCTAGATAGATTCATGGATGCAAAGTGTATCGGTGGTTATTAAAATGGATGTCCATGTGCCGCCTCTATGTTGGTTGAGGCAGGCAGGATTCCCTTGGGTACCATTTGTTGGGGGTCAAGGGAAAGGGAGGGTTTTGCCTTCTCTTTCTGCTCAAGATCCCCATGTACAATTGGTGGGCCACTGTGTGACACAGAATGCTGGACTCGATGGGCTTTGGCCTGATTCAGCATGGCTCTTCTTATGTTCTTATGTTCTTAGGAAGAGCAACTGTTCTAATCTATCTGCTCTGTGATTGACAGATATTCCTGACTTTCTCGGACTTGCCAGCCCTACAGAATGGAGAGTCTTATTCGTGCTTCTTTGGAGAATATAAGAGCCCAGCTATACTGATGGGTTCAGGCATTATGTGTCCTTCACCAGATCCCAACCATGCCCCAAGTTTGAACACTGGGACAGGTGAGTGACAAGCACAGTGGGATCTACATGTTGGACATATTTTAGGAAGAATAATCAAGCCGCTGTGCAAGAATGACACAGCAAGCAGTTTGCTTGTAATGAAGCCAGCTGGTTCTTAAGTTTGACGGTATGAGATACAGGGCTAGAGTGGACAGCCTTTTTCAGTCTCAGGGCCGTATCGTTTCATTCTGCCTTGCTTCGAAACTGCGAAGCAGTGAGGAGAACAACTAATAACATTACCAGAATGATCGAGGGTGAAATTGTGGCTTGGTATTTCTGCAACAGGTTGTTCCCTAAGTTCCTAAAAACAGGAGATAAAAAAAAATGTACTTGATGTTTAATTTATGCAGGTAACAGCTTAAAATCTGCCAATGTTCAGAAAGGTCCACAAATACCCATCCAACCATTCTAAGGGTCACATATGAGGCCTAGGAATCCCTTTAGACTTCCCCCACTGATCTAGGAGAAGATAAGAGGCCCACTGTAGATTTTCTGTAGCCTGATTCATCTTCAAGCTTAGGTAAGTGGTGGGCTGCAAGTAGGTTACATTCAGAGAGAGAGAGAGAGAGAGAGGGAGGGAGAGGGGAGAGAGAGAGAGAGAGAGAGAGAGAGAGAGAGAGAGAGAGAGAGAGAGAGAGAGAGAGAGAGAGAGAGAGAGAGAGAGGATGGAGAATGGAGATCCTCCCCCACCACCACATATTTTGTTTTTATGTCCCAGCTAATAACAGGCAGTCCTCAACATATGACTGCAATGGACCCTGCCCATTTCGGTCATAAATCATAACAGTAGTAAAACTAGTCAGTCATGTGACCAACCTGATTTAGTAAGCTTTTTTGAGGCAGTCATTAAGTGGACACTGCAGTTGTGAAGCAAAAATGCATGGTTCACTAGAGGTGTAGTGTTGCCAAAAGCCGGAAGTGTCAGTTTTCAGTAAAATGGTTGTAAAACACTGTGATGTGACCACGGGATGCTGCAAACGGACATAAATGTGGCCATGTTGCTGGGTGCCTAAAGTTTGGTCATAAGTAGCCCCAAGCCAGGTCCGTTGTAAATGGTTGCTAGGCAACCGGTCATAAGTCAAGGATTACAGTACCTGTAATCTTTCCTGTTTATGTTTAAAGCATAGACAGAAGAAACAAAAAATATTAATGTTTAAGTCCCTAAGACTGGAAATACAAAAATTCCAGCTGCAGTTGCTGTTTCCTGTGGGATCATGTTTGAAGCCTGCCTGATTTCCATTTTCAGACCACATCACCATTCAGCTGGAGGTGCGCTTCCACGACATCTTCATTGCCTCAACAACTTTCTCCTTTTATGACTGTTCTGCGGTGGCTTCCCTGAGGAGATCTGCACCGTACGTCCATGAAGAGACCTTTCCTTTCCCCAGATGCCTTTTTCCCACAATTTGCATTCTCGCTTTGATTTGTTGGGTCTACTCAACAGCTGTTGTGTTCTTGTTCTTAGATGCCAGGGATGTGTGAGCAGCCATTGGGGCTGCAATTGGTGCGTCCATCAACACCTCTGCACACACAAAACTGTCTGTGAAGATGGGTCCATCATCTACAATAAGAAGGTAGGTTTTTCCGGAGGTGTTTTAAATCACAAAACTGCGTCTCGCTTATTTTGGCCCCATCACGTGAGGGATTTCGCAAAGCAATTGCGTTGGGTAGAATTAGCAGTAACAGGAAACCAGGCCACCAAAGAACATGATGGCTGGACACCATCAAAGCTGACTCCAGCCAGAGCATAGAAAAAACACAAGCAGCACAATCGGAAGATGTGGAGAGACCTGGCCCATAGAATCGCCAAAAATCAGACATGTCTGAATGGATAACATCATCATCAACAACATCGGTCTTCTAGGAGAACGATGACAGTGAGGGATTTGTGAATACATGTGCATGAGCATGTGTACATATTTAATGTGAAGCCCTAGGGCAGGGGTAGGCAACCTTGGCTCTTTTATGACTCGCGGACTTCAACTCCCAGAATTCCTGAGCCAGCCAAGCTGGCTCAGGAATTCTGGGAGTTGAAGTCCGCGAGTCATAAAAGAGCCAAGGTTGCCTACCCCTGCCCTAGTTCCAAATTGAAATAAAAACACTGGGAATGAAAAGATAGCGTGTTTCTAGCCTATAGGAATCTTAGCTCAGGTGGACCATCGATCTGGTTCAGAATATGAGACCTTCACAGAGACTTGAATACTTCTGGGCACTTTTCAAGTAAACCTGAGAACCAGTGGGTTGTTACTTATGTATAATCCATCTTTTTAGAATTGCTTTCTGAAGTCAGAAATACATTAATTTTCGTGCTCCCAACTGCACAAGAATTAAAAAATGGTATTACATAATACACTAGTTACACTAAAATGCATTTCAGGGTTTGGTATTACAGAAGCCTACCTATTATCTTAGCGCATCCTGTGGCCCACACTATCACATCACACCCTAACATGGTTTATTTGTTTGGTGACGGCATTCAACATGAACACAGCAACAGTATAACTAAGCTGGTTTTGTGATTTAGCATGTTGTATGAACTCAACCACAGGGTGTGGCCTCCTTCTGCTCCTGGTTTTTTTTTTTCTTCCCAGCACTGACTAGCTGTCTCTTCTCTGTTCCCTTTTGCTTCTCCAGACTCAAATACTGGACTCCAGCCCATTCCCTTCCTCAGCCACTCCAAATACAACACAGTCATCTTTGCCAATTTTGGCCACTGAACCCCCTACACCCTCAGAAACACCAGGGACCACTTCCAGGCCTGTCCCCACCACCGTTCCCATGATCTACACCAGCCTGCCAGCCACTTCTGGCCTGACTACTTTGAAGCCTGAAACCCTTACTTTCACAGAGGCACCTCCACCAACCCCAAGTACTGTTACTTTGCTGGAGACAACCTGGGATTCTCTGACATTGCCTCCCACTGAAGTGCCCACTACTGCGACTGTTGGTCCTACCTCAGAATATCTCTCCAGCAGCCAGATGGAGATACTTTCTTCCACAGTGTATCCTACCTCAGAACCAGCTACGGATCCAGAAGATGGCTCTACGGATTCTTCTGCTGCCACGTACAGCACATATAGCACACCCCAGCCTGTTCTGGAGGGAAAGACTCCTTTCCTTGAAGCTGAAGATTCCTTCGCCCCATCTGCTGCCCCTACGTCTTCTCCCCTAAGTCCTCTCACCCCTAACCAGACTGGAAGCCCTTCCACATCTACTAGTGTACCACCAGTTGACCTGGAGACTGAGCCTTCCATTTTGGAGTTGCCCTATCCGACAGACCTTCCAAAATGGCTTCCTCCTGAAGACATCACAGAATCCCAGGAGAGTGAGGAATGGATGGTTTCGCTGCCACCGGAAAACGACACCTCCTCTTTCTCTGCGTCCATCCTTCTCTCGGGTGATGGAGACTCCTCTGAGAGTGACATCTCTGATTTTCCTCGAATTCTGAACCCAGGACTAGATTATCAATATGATGCACCTGGATTTCTGGATTTGGTAAGGCCTCATGCTTCACTTCAGAACACTACAGATGTTGTTGCGTGTCATTGATGGTTGGTTGGCTGGTTTACTCTGCATACAGGCACAGGCATATATGCGTGCAGGTAGTCCTTGACTTATAGCCGTTTTGTTTAGTGACTGTTCGAAGTCACAAATGAAAAAAGTGACTTATGACCGTTTTTCACACTTACCAATCATTGCAGCATCCCCATGGTCATATGGTCAAAATTCAGATGCTTGGCAACTGGTTGTGTCAAGCTCCAGGGAAATCAGGAGATTCGGGCAGTTCATATGAGTATAAAGATTTATTGTAAACTTAAGTAGTTTAATCTTGGTGCAATTACTTCAATTTTTCTGCAAGATACTTCTGAGGGAAAAGAGAAACCCTAAACCAGGGGTAGGCAACCTGGGCTGTTTTATGACTCGTGGACTTCAACTCCCAGAATTCCTGAGCCGGCATGGCTCAGCTTGGAAACCTCTCCCTTTCCCCTCAGCATGGCTGGCTCAGGAATTCTGGGAGTTGAAGTCCACGAGTCATCAAAGAGCCAAGGTTGCCTGCCCCTGCCCTAAACCATGAAGTTGTTTTCAACTCCTAGCAACCATATAGATCAGTGATGGCGAAACTTTTAGAGACTGAGTGCCCAAACTGCAACCTCAAACCCACTTATTTATCGCAAAGTGCCAAGGCCGCATCAGCATTGTGCCCTTGGGTGGCATGGGGGCGTGGCCTGCTGGGTGGGCATGGCTGCAGTTGTCACGGCAGACTGGGTGGGCGTAGCTGGGGTAGGCATGGCCACCTCAATGTTGCTCATGGAGGGGACGCCTGCAGGGGCCGGGCAGGGTTGGGAGTGATCCATGGGGTCTCTGGCGGGTGGGACAGTGGGCAGGAGGCCCAGCATAGATGGGGGGGAGGCACGCAATCCTAGTTGGGACTGGGTGGGGGCATGGTGCTGATGGGGATCCGGCTTTCCCTGCTCGGGGTGGCCTTTGGCTTGCTGGGTGTGGGTGTGCTCTATCACCTCTACTCGATCTTGCTATCTGGCCTCTTTTGCCTCCTTTGTGCCTGGTGGGGCTGCCATTTTGGGCAGCGGCGGCAGCCTAATGGACCTGGGCAAGCTGCTGGCAGTGGTGGCATGCGTGCCTACAGAGAGGGCTCTGAGTGCCGCCTCTGGCACGTGTGCCATAGGTTCGCCACCACTGATATAGATTTTCTTCATGATGATCTGTCCCCAGCTGCTTCTTTCCAGTCTTCCAATGGTGCATTCATCACCACTGTAACTGAGTCGGTCCATCTGGCTACTGGCCGTCCTCTTCTCCTCTTTCCCTCCATCTTACTCTGCATTGGAGCCTTTTCCCAGAGGCCTGAGTCTTTGCATAATTTCTCTGAAGTAGGGATATTTTTATTCTGGTCACTTGTGCCTTGAATGAGAACTTTGGGTTGATTTATTTGATGTCCCGCTGGTTTGTTTTCTTGGCTGTCCGTGGCATTCTCGGGAGTCTTCTCCAATACCAAATTCAAAGATGTCAATACTCTTCCTGTCCTGTTCTTCAAAGTCCAACTTTCACTTCCCCCCAAACGTCACAGGGAACGCCACGCGCAATCCTGGCGTTTATAAGAATGCAGAAATACAGTGTTTATAGCCAAGGGTGTTTTTAATACTCTGCTTCACACGGATCTTTGCCAAATGTATTTAAAACCGTTTTTGTCAGATTAATGAGGCCGAATTATAAAACAGGATTCGTCTTGATTTTTTTTTCCTCTCCCCCAACTTGGAGAGGCACGTAGGAGGAGTCCTTGCCTTTAGGAGCAAAGTTAGTCATCTGTCAATCGTGCGTCTCCTCCAGAACTTAGCAACTAGACTAGCTGACTGTGAGGCCGATAAACCCCCAGATGTTAGGTGGGCAAAGCAGGGGGGAAACCCCCACCACCACCTGTTTGTAAAATTGGATTGTAATTGAAACTTTTAGACAGGAGAGCTTTTCTGGAGAACCTCCTGCCTGTGGCTCCAAGCTGCTGAGCCTCGGTGGTGAGAGACTCTTCTTCAGATGCCTTGTGCAAGTTGCGAATTGACAAGAAAAAGATATTTTCACCCAGACATTTGATCTGTTCTTGGGCCTGTTTCTGCTTTCTCTGTTTTTACTGGTAGTCCTCGGCTGAACAACAATTCACTTAGTGACCATTTGAAGTTACAATGCCACTGGAAAAAGTGACTTATGACCATTTTTCACACTTAACGACTGTTGTGGCATCCCCACGGTCACGTGATCGAAATTCAGAGGCTGGGCCACTGGCTCATATTTATGACCATTGTAGTGTCCCAGGGTCACATGATCCCTTTCTGCCACCTTCTGACAAGCAAAGTCAATGGGGAAGCCAGATTCACTTAACAATTGTGTTACTAATGTCGTGGTTCCGACAGAGCAAATTCTTCAAAGAACTTTGAGGCATTGTTTACCTTAAGGAATCTTTATTCGAGCAGCATAGCATCGGCAGGTACATAGGCAAAGCCAAAATCTGAATTCCCCTCCCCTGAGCACATAGCATCAAAGCACAATTCCCTTCTCTAGTTAACAGTCATAAATCACATTCTCCAATTAGTTTGAAATGCAGGCTGTCCCTCCAGTTCTTCAACCCGCCATTTCTTATCATCTCTTATTTCAAAAAAACCTTGGTTCTCACACTAGTTACAATATTGTTATGTCTAACTAAACTCCCATGCACATTCCTCCTCCTCCCCCCCCCTGTATCATCTAATTCTAACTCTAATTCTAACAGTAAAATATAAGAAGGAAAATGGTTGCATCTCCATATGTTGTCAAAGCAAGAACATCCAATGTTAGCAGTGTTGACAACTAACTTAACAACTGCAGTGATTCACTTAACATCTGTGCCAAGAAAAGTGGGGCAAAACTCACTTAACAAAAGTCTCAGTTAGCAATAGAAATAATGGACTCAATTGTGACTACCTGTATAAGACAACCTGGTTTCAGTGTTTTGTGTATGTTCTGTTCTGTTAATCACAGCAAGCTGCGCAGAATCTTTTTTTACTCCCTTCGGTGTGTTTGTGTGCTTTCAGACAGAGGAGTACAGCTGGGGGCCCGAAGCCTGTCCGTGTGTGAGGGGCATCCAGGGGTCCTCTCTGATGCCGGTCAACGTGCAGAGAAAGATCACCCTGATTGGACAAAACTTCCATCTCTATCAGGCAAGACTGTGACAGTGGGTCAGGTGGGTGGGAGGGTGTGGTGACTCTGTGCTATCGAGAGGACATACATCCAGCGGTGTGCTGGAACCAGCTTGCACTGGCTTGTGAAAGCCGATTAATAAATTTTCTGGAATTTTGCCAGCTAATTGGGAGCAGTGCTGAGCCACTAGCCTAGCATTTTGCTAGTCTGGGACAGTAATAAAGCTTTGATTGATTGCCTAGCTTAGCATGCCAATCAGCTGCTCTGCGCTGATTGAAATGCAACCGGCAGAGACAATTCTTAAATGTTTACAAGGACACCCCTGCTTATGCCTTTTGTATGACTGTCCTGCTCCTGCTACAAATTAATTCTGTGGGTTTCATTGTTAGTGGCTGTGAAAGGAAAGATGAAGGGTGAAGTATATTCCTGCTCTCTTTCCTTCAGAAGCAAGTGCTATATAGAGAGTCCTCACTCACCAACCACTTGTTCAGCAACTGTTGGAAGCTGTGACAGTGCTGAACGAGTGACAACTTACAATTAGGCCTTGAAGTCACTCCATTCCCGATCGTGATCGTGATCTGGATGCTTGGCAACCTGTTCAGGCAACAGTTGCAACATCCTAGGACAGTCCGAGTGCCCAACTGCAACGCAAAACCCACTTATGCATCATCGGGTGCCGGGTGGGTGTGGCCCATTGGGTGGGCGTGGCTGTGGTGGTAACGGCAGACTGGGTGGGACTAAAAAGTTCAATCAATCAATTCCAACTTTGCAAGATCTTTTTTTTCCGTGAGAAGTTGAAATTGACTGATTAATTGAACCTTTTTTCTTCTTGCACACGGCAGCAGAGGCCTAAAGCGAAAAGGT
Source organism: Bothrops alternatus (assembly GCA_034064705.1). Classification (NCBI taxonomy): domain Eukaryota; kingdom Metazoa; phylum Chordata; class Lepidosauria; order Squamata; family Viperidae; genus Bothrops; species Bothrops alternatus. The sequence continues at coordinate 5,016,992 of JARGCV010000174.1, read as the reverse complement.
TTTATAAAACCCAGCTGAAGGCCTAGCACTGGGCGACGGCACACGTGCCCACAGAGAGGGCTCTGCATGCCACCTGTGGCACCCATGCCATAGGTTCGCCACCACTGTCCTGGGATCACAGTTTGCCACCTTTCCTGTTGGCTTCCCACAAGCAAAGTCAGCAGAGAAGCCGGCAGTGACGGTTGTGAGTCGCTCACATAAATCTCCCCCACACCTGGCAGCAGCCACCCCCAGGCCCAAAATCTCCTGTGTGTGGAACTGTGTACAAAAAAAAATGTATCTTTGTGAGACACATTGCCAAAAATGTGTGCATATTGGGGAAAATGGCATAGATAAAGCAGTGAAGAATGAAAATGCACATGCAAAAGGAAATGTACAAACATTACCAAATTTGCAAAGTGATTTGGGAATGGGATGGAACAAACCTGGGTTTGAAATAGTCTAAATGTTGTAGACCAGTAGTTCTCAACCTTTTTAATGCCGCGACCCCTAACTGGTCGTAAGTCAAAGACTACCCAACCGGTCGTAAGTCGAGGACTACCCAACCGGTCATAAGTCGAGGACTATTTCCCTGCCCGGGAGCGCCGCACATGCATGGTGCCGCCCCCTGCGCCGGCCAAGGCGTAGCTGGCAAGGGGCAGCAATGGCGCAGGGCGACCACCGGCTGGACCACCAGCTGGCCCAGCCCAAGGGAGGTAAAGCACCCGCCGGGCCCCACGCATGCCAGCAACCCTCCCTGCGCCTGCCGGCCTCCCACCTCCCACCCCTGGCCCTCTTTTACTTACATTTTTAGTAGTTGCTCAGCAGGGAGGGGTGGAAACTTCCAGACAGCTCGCCTTCGCTGCAGACAACTTGCAGCACCGTTTGTAGACTGGGACTTTTGGCGGGCTCAGCATGGCAGAGACAGCCTGGACAATTCCTATTGGCTTTTGAAAGCCAATAGAATTAGACTCTATTCAAGAGAATAGAGCAGCAGTTCTCAACCTTTTCCGGGGCTCGACCCCGGCCCGCATCGTGCATGCGTGGTGCGACAGGGCGCATCGCGCATGCGCGGCGCGATGGCCCGCATTGCAATAGGGGAAAAAAATGGCCGACCAAAAAAAAATGGCCGACCAAAATAAAAAAAGATGGTAAGCCCGCGCATGCGTGGCGTGACAGGGCGCATCGCGCATGCGTGGCACGACGGCCCGCATTGCAATAGGGGAAAAAAATGGCCAACCAAAAAAAATGGCCGACCAAAATTAAAAAAAATGGCGGGCCCGCACTGCGCATGCACGGCGCGACGGGGCACATCGCGCATGCACGGCGCGACGGCCCGCATCGCAATAGGAAAAAAAATGGCCGACCCCCAAAAAAATGGCGGACTGCGGTGCTTGGCGACCCCCGTGAAATGGTCGTTCGACCCCAAATGGGGTCGCGACCCACAGGTTGAGAACCGCTGGAATAGAGGGAGTAGCACAGCTAAGGAAAAGGGGGCGGAAAATGGCAGACTGTGTTGTTTGGCGACCCCCATGAAATGGTTGTTCAACCCCAAATGGGGTCGCGACCCACAGGCTGAGAACCGCTGTTGTAGACAGTGAAGACTGATGCATTTGCCCAAGGCCAGCTCAGAAGAATTACATGAAAGGTTTGGAGAGAAGTGCAGGAATCTCATTCATAAGAATCAACTCTACTTTTCTTTCCCTTCAAGGATCAGCTTTGGGACTATGAATGTGCCTTGGTTCTGGAGGGGAAGACTTTGTCCCTGGAGGCTTACATTGAACAAGATGAAAATGACCCCTCCATTTGCTATATCACGTGCCAATTACATCAGGTAAGGGCTTCATGGGAGCAGAGCCAGGGTTCCCAACCCCCCGGTCGGCCACGGCATGCCAGCAACTGGTCCACACAAACAAGCAGGATGTAGGCAGCACACAAAAGCACACAGTTTCTGGTCAATGGAAAAACCTCTCTCCACGGAACCGGTCCCTGGTGCCCAAAAGATCGGGGACCTCTGCCCTAGCTTTGGTCTCAACATTTATTTATTGCTTTATACACCGCCTTTCTTATTTTTATAAATCACTCAAGGCAGTGAACATATCTAATACAGATAGTCCTCGACATAATAACCATTTGTTTGAACTTAACAGCAGTGGAAAAATATGACTTATGACCTTTTCCCACACTTACGACCATTGTAGCATCCCCAAGGTCACGTGATCAAAATTCGGACGCTTGGCAACTGGCATGTATTTATGACGGTTGCCGTGTCCCAGAGTCATTTGATCACTTTTTGTGACCTTCTGAGAAGCAAAGTCAGTGGGGAAACTAGGTTCATTTCACAACCATGTCACTGACTTAGCAACTGCAGCGTTTCATTTAACAACGGTGGCGAGAAAAGTTGTAAAATGGGGCAAAATTCACTTAACAACTGTCTTACCGAACAACAGAAATTGTGGTCTCAATTGAGGTTGTAAGTCAAGGAGTATCTGTACTCTGTCTTCCTCTTAATTTCCCCCCAACAACAACCCCGTGAGCTGAGTTGGGTTGAGAGAGACTGGCCCAGCTGGCTTTGTGCCTAAGGCAGGATTAGAACTCACAGCCTCTTTCTTTCTAGCCTGGTGCCTCAATTATTACCCCAAACTGGCTCTCATACATATCCCGGCATCTCATTTGATATTTTTAAAAGACCACCCACGTGTTGAGTGATTTTCGGTGGCTGCCAAAGTGTAAGTCAAAGTAGGCTGGGTATAAAGTTTGTAAATCTGTCATCTGAAATATGTTACTCCCCCTCTTCAGTATCTAACAGCCAAGATACAAAGGAAACTAGAATGGGGGAGAAACAGGAAAGTCAGTAAATGCTTGGTGACCAGCTGGAATATTCAGTGATGAAAAAATTCGGGAGAAGGAAGGAAACAAACAGAACAGAACAGAACAGAACAGAACAGAACAGAATAGAATAGAGCTGAAAGAGACCTTGGAGGTCTTCTAGTCCAGCCCCCTGCTCAAACAGGAGAACCTATACCATTTCAGACAGGTGAATGTTTAGTCTCTTCTTAAAAATCTCCAGTGATGGGGCGCCCACAATTTCTGGGGGTAAACTGTTCCACTGGTTAATTGTCCTCACTGTCAGGAAGTTTCTCCTTAAATCCAGATTGCTTCTCTCTTTGATTAGTTTCCAACCATTGTTTCTCGTTCTTCCTTCTGGTGCTCTGGTGAACAATGTGACCCCCTATTCTTTGTGGCAGCCCCTCAGATACTGGAACACTGCTACCATGTCTCCCCTATTTCTTCTTTTCTTTAGACTAGCCAAACCCAAGTCCCGTAGCTGGTCTCAGCTATACTGATGCCTTGATTGAGCCAAAATCAAGTCCTGGTCATATCCATATCTCTGGCAAAAATAGGGAAGTTGTGTGCCATTTTTTGCCAAGATGCAATTCTGACTTTCTAATTTAGCCTACCGCTCTGGGATTTCTTGCTGCTCTTAGACACTAAAAGTAGGTTTATTAACTTTCTGAGATTACGCAAACTCATTTAATTGTAGCTAAAAAGAGTAATCCTTCACACTACTCCAGATGTTCCTGTCATCAACTGAAATAATTGGGAAAAAGTAAAAAAGATGAGTGTTAAAATGATCTAAATCAGTTTGTAAAAAGAACATTCAAACCATCTGGAAAGCCGCTAACAAAAGAAAAGAATCTTGTACCGTTTGATTTTTATTTCTAAAATCTGAACTGCAAAAAGCAAGAATCTAGAAAGCCAACCTATTTGCCCAAGGCAGAATTCCATTATTCTTTCCTATTATTATTGATGACCTCATTGATAACACTAAGAGGAAAGTCCAAGGAATACAAACACTTTTCAGAGAAAAAAAAATTCCTAAACTCATAGTATCAGTTCAGTGAGTATATTCAAGAGGCACACAACAGTCTGCTGGTTAGGAGCAAAGTGAGTGGAAGAGTCCCTAAGAGCCCACGTAGCTGTACTGCATGCTACAAATTGCAGTGATACATTTGTAGACATTTATACAAATCCCAAAACACTTGTAATTGCATCATATATGTGCTCTACACGGGGGCTGTTCTGAAGAGCACTCTGAAGCTTCAGCTGTTCCAGAATGCAGCAGTGTGAATAGACATAGTCATGTTTTGATGTACCCACGTAACACCTCTGCTTCGTGAGCTGCTGCACTAGTTGCCTGTTTCCTTCCAGATGTGAGTCAAGGTGCTGGTTGCTACCCACAAAGCTCTACCTCAGTGTTTCTCAACCTTGACCGTGGAATTCTGGGAGTTGAAGTCCACATGCCTTAAAATGGTCAAGGTTGAGAAACACTGCTCTACATAGTATAGGGCCTAGTTACTTGAAGGACCACCTGTCTCCCATAGTATTTTTCCAGTCCATTCCATCTGGCAGGGTTGTCATTCTCCAAATTCCTTCAATTAAACCACGTTGGCTACTGAGACCCCAGACTGGTGCCTCCTCCGTAGTTGTGCTGGCTGTTGTTTAGAAGAGCCATCAAGACCTTACTCTTCACCCAGGCCTTGTAGCAGGGGCCCTCAAACGTGGCCACTTTAAGACTTGTGGACTTCAAATCCCAGAATTCCCCAGCCAGCATGGCTGGCTGGGGAATTCTGGGAGTTGGTCCACAAGTCTTAAAGTGGCCAAGTTTGAGGACCCCTGGTATAAAGGAACAGAGAGAAGGCTGGGGAATTCTGGGAGTTGAAGTCCACAAGTCTTCAAGTGGCCAGGTTTGAGGACCCCTGGTATAAAGGAACAGAGAGAAGGCTGGGGAATTCTGGGAGTTGAAGTCCACAAGTCTTCAAGTGGCCAAGTTTGAGGACCCCTGTGTTGTAGGGAGTGAGAGGGAGACCCCTCACTTCATTCCATCCAGCCCCTCGTACTAGTAATCTTTTATCAGGTTTGTTATGGTTTCATTTTCCCTGTGTACAAAAATCATGTAATGTATGAAGGGGAAAGGGAAAAAAATATGATATAACTTTGAAGGCAATCTTTAGATCCAATATTGTTTTTCCTTCCCCCCCCTCTCCTAAAAATACCAATAGCATAGAGGTAGTCCTCAGCTTATAGCCATTTATTTAGCACCTATTTAAATTACAACAGCGCTGGGGGGAAAAAATACTTACAACCAGTCCTTGCCCTTAACAACTGTTGCAGCACCCTGGTGATCAAAATTCAGGTGCCTGGCAACTGGCTTGTATTCACAAGAGTTGCAGTATCCTGAGGTCATGTGGTAGCCCAGAGGTAGGTAACCTTGGCTCTTTTACGACTCGTGGACTTCAACTCCCAGAATTCCTGAGCCAGCATGGCTCAGCTTGGAAACCTCTCCCTTTCCCCTCAGCATGGCTGGCTCAGGAATTCTGGGAGTTGAAGTCCACCAGTCATAAAAGAGCCAAGGTTACCTATCTCTGGGCTAGGCCTAGGCTGCTTTATGACTGGTGGACTTCAACTCCCAGAATTCCTGAGCCAGCAAGGCTCAGCTTGGAAACCTCTCCCTTTCCCCTCAGCATGGCTGGCTCAGGAATTCTGGGAGTTGAAGTCCACGAGTCATAAAAGAGCCAAAGTTGCCTATCCCTGGTATAGGGTTTCCTGTCTGAGGGGGGGAGTTGGACTAGATCAGGAGTAGGCCACCTTGGCTCTTTTATAACTCGTGGACTTCAACTCCCAGAATTCCTGAGCCAGCATGGCTCAGCTTGGAAACCTCTCCCTTTCTCCTCAGCATGGCTGGCTCAGGAATTCTGGGAGTTGAGGTCCACGAGTCATAAAAGAGCCAAAGTTGCCTATCCCTGGTATAGGGTTTCCTGTCTGAGTGGGGGAGTTGGACTAGATCAGGAGTAGGCCACCTTGGCTCTTTTATAACTCGTGCACTTCAACTCCCAGAATTCCTGAGCCAGCATGGCTCAGCTTGGAAACCTCTCCCTTTCTCCTCAGCATGGCTGGCTCAGGAATTCTGGGAGTTGAGGTCCACGAGTCATAAAAGAACCAAGGTTGCCTGGCCCTGTGGTAGCCTTTTGCGGTCTTCCCAGCTGGCTTCCAAGCAAAGCCAATAGGGGAAGCCAGATTCGCTTAACAGCCACATGAGTCACTTAACGGTGGCAAAAAAAAGGTGGTGAGACCAGGCCCAACGCACCTAACAACCGCTTTGCTTAGCAACAGAAATTCTGGGTCCCAATTGTGATCATAAATTGAGGACTACCTGTAATCTTACGTGTTTTGCAAGACTAATACTTGGGTGTCTCTTTTTCAGTACAGCTACTCGGCTCCCCAATTAGAATTCAGTGTGGTCATTTTCGTCCAGCGGAAACGGCATCTCCGTGTGGACAGCGTTGAAGATCTCCATGGTAACAGGAAAAGGGCACAGGGCTATCCTCATGGCTTAATAACAACAACATTGGAGTTGGCTATAGACAAAATAGCCTTTGTTTTGTGAAATCAGAGAGTTGAGATGGTTTCTAGTCATATCTTGATTTGCCTTGATGGGGCTCGCTTGCAAGGGACTGAGTTGAGTTCTGCAATGAACTAGGAGCCAGTGAGACTGTTGAAGAAGAGATTTTAGTAGGCAAAACCTAGTGCCTATCAAGACTGGGTGGGAAGGAAGGAAGGAAGGAAGGAAGGCATAGGGAAGGAAAGCAGGCATAGGGAGGGAGGGAGGGAGGGAGGGAGGAAGGAAAGGAAGGAAGGGAAGGCATAGGGAAGGGAGGGAGGGAGGAAATTACTTGCTAAATCCCTTCTGTTTCTTGTATAATTTGGTTTCTATATTCAAAGAATTGCTGTATGGACCCTACTAATGCCCATCTCAATGTGTCTCTTTCTCTTCAGTGACTTTATACAACTGCTCGGTGGGACACTTAGATTGCAGCCGCTGCCAAACCGCTGATGCCAAGTACAGCTGTGTCTGGTGTGGAGGAGAGCAGCCTAGCTGCCTATTCCAAGACTCCTGCAAAGAAGAAGTTGCAGACACCTGCCCGGCCCCACTGATTCATGCAGTGAGTAACTGTCCCAGTGTGACAGAAGCCAGATTCTTGGTGAAAAAATCCACAGGAATGTACCGGTAGAATGCTTGTAAGAATGCTGGTGAAGATAATGGCTAGTTCTGATATAGCAGCTGAAGAGCTTCTCGACCTAGGAAGCATCATCTTCCTTTGGAGAAGGAATAGTAGAGGTTTTCCATTTGTTTCCAGCAGGTGACGTTGATTCTGCACCTCACTAAAGTTCTGAAACTCCCCAATGATAGAAAGATCTGGGACTTTTCTATTGTTTATGTGCAACACAGAGCAGCTTGTAATAGTTGTAATTGTATTAAAGCATAAAATAACGAATACAATGCTGGTAGGATTTGAAGACAGGAAGTTAAGAGATGTGCCTCTTCATTCAGCCGGAGCAGCAGGCTCTTAAGGGTGGGCAGGTGGAAAGAAAAAGGAAAAAACCTGATTCTGTCTCCACCTTCCTGCTAAAGAGAGAAAGCAAAGGCATGCTGGCTTTTGATCTGCCCATGTGCTCAATCTCACATACAGATTGCAGGCAGGAAGCATGTCCTTTTGGAGCAATTGCATTTGGCTACCCAGTTAGACCATTAAGATCAAATGAAGCTGTAAGTCTCCATCTGAAGGGTAATATAACAGGATAGTTTTTGTACTCTAAAAACTGAGCCTCGTATATATAATTCACGAGCGTTGCTTTGTTCTGAAAAATACATAAAATGTATATAGGAAGGGACTGAGTCTTATTTACATGAGCTATCTTGATAAGTATCTGTAAGACCACGGATCAGAGAATAATGTGCATAGCTCCCCCTTCATGTTCACAAGCTTTTCCACAGACTTGACCTTGGCAAGAGAAATCAATATTACACTGAAATTTAAAGAAAGGCTTCACTGAGGAAGTGGTTTTTAAAGAAGATGGAAGAGAGATGAGATGATAATGAACAGAGGGCAAGTAGGAGAGAATTATCCCAGAAAACAACATATACAGAAAAGAAGAAAAATAGATTTAAAAGAGAAACATGTAATAGCAGTGAAAACAAACAGGAGGACATGGAAAGATGAAAAAAGATGATAAAGCAAAGGCAGAAAATCAGGAAACGTTAAGCAGACATGTTTAAAGGCCTTGATAAGATCAGAAGAAAATCAACAGTGAACAAAACCCAAAACAACAGAGATTTTTATAGTGCCTTAAAAGGTAAACAGATTAATATGTATGTAGGTTGCTTTCTGTTTAAACATTTCAGAGATAGGCATAAAAAGGATGAAGACACAACTGATAAATTTACAAAAACATAAAAAACAATAAATAACTCACATGCATTATAAAGGGATGGGCCAGGAACAAAACTAATTCTTAAAACATATAAGGATTAATAGAGAAATTTCATTACAAGTTCTCACAACAGATTCTCCTGAAGAGAGAATTACAATAGGTCTGTGCCACTATAAAGAAGACTGACTTGTGAATTACTACAAGATGACAGTCCACAAGTCATGGTGCAGGCAGAAAGACCTCCTCAGACACAAGGAATCCATGGTGACAACATGGATTCCACTCCCTTCATCAAAGGAAGCCATGCTATCTAGACCACAACTTCCAGGCTATCATGTTCACCGTTTCAATGGCAGCAAAAACAAAAAAGAGTTTTATGGCATTTTGAAGTGTTTGTTGTTTTTGCTGCAACTCACTCATATGGTTGCCTCTGGGAACTAGACACACACAAATTGAGTCCCTTGAATGTCATGCATCAGAATTTGGCAACAATGTGGGGACGGGGTACCAGAATAGAAAAATGAATGCTGAGTCTAGCCATCCTTCATTCCGTGAGTTTAAAATTTAGGATGCAGTGACCAGTTTTGCTAGCAAAGTCAGAATCAAGCTACCTATCCCATAATAGTGAGTTCATCTGGTGAAATCTGAATAGCATTCTAATTAATGGACTAGAGGACAAATCTGGAAAGCCCTGCCTTACATCTTGTTTTTCTTTTTATGACCCTGTAGTCTCTTAATTCAGGGCAGAGTCAGGGCAACTGGATGAAGCTGAGCATTTACTGGCCATGTGCCCTTCCTGACGCCTATATGGAGTTCACAGTAGATATTTGTTCTTTGAGCCCTAAGAGAGAAATATCTGCTGCTACCTAGGATTAAACTCGCAACCTTCCGAGTGGGAGGCAAGTGTCTTCACTCCTAGACCACTACCCTATTGGCTTTCCATCTTGTTTATGCCGTAAGAAACTCTTCCTCCAATATTAGGTGTGTCCCATCAGCAAGGAATTATAAAGATTAAAGATCATTATTGGTCTGTTTCTAGTGTGTGGTGCATTAGATAAGCCATCATGCTCACCAATATAGTGTAGTTTTCAAGTAATCAGATAATATATCTCAGCTGCAAGTTTCTTGGCTGCTACGTATGTTGATTTGGGGTGTTTTTATTGTTCTGCATTGTTTTAAAATGATGTTAGTGTTTTAATTGTAATCTATATTTTTGAATTGTAAGCCGCCCAGAGTCATTGACTTAGATAGGCGGCTATAGAAATTGAATAAATAAAGTAAAAAGTAAAAAAAATATATATTCCTGTGGTTATCAGGTGTACCCCTTAACTGGTCTGGTTGAAGGTGGAACCAGAATCACCATCACGGGTTCAAACCTTGGGCAAAAGCATCAAGATATTGCAGAGACTGTCACAGTTGCAGGAATCCCCTGTGAAGTTGATGCTCTGGTGTATGAAATCTCCAGCAGGTAAGCGCTTATCCAACGGGCTCACGACAATAAGAATGCCACTCTTCCATGGCATAGCTATGTAGTGGGTGAACATTTCTGTCCTTCTCCCTTAAGCAGATGGTGGCCTTTCCATCAGCAGTAGCACTATCTTAACTTCTCACCAGCTTCTTTAGTCCAACTGCTGAGGGTTGAGTAGGGTTGTCATGGGCTACTGGAATTCATGGGATCAGCTTTATTGACAGGAGAAAGACTCTCTGCTAGTGACAGGCTGAAATCTGAAGCTCTGGTAGATTAGCATGAAGTTTAAGACATATCTTCACAGAAACCTACTAGTCCAACCAAACCTAGTAGATGCAAGCAAACCAAAGTTACATCATCTCCAAATAAAAAAAATACTGGTTGCCCTATTGGACACCTTTCCCTGATTCCTATTTTATAAGGTACTGGGAATTGTAAAGCAATGAAGGTAGGACAGCTACTTGACTCCGTGTTTTCTTTGTCCCAAGTCAATAGGACAAGTTCAAACTTGGCACTTCTGCCATTTAAGCTGTTTTGTCCATGAACTCACTTGTAGGTTAATATTCATAAAAGCATGAGGGGGAAAAAAAACTTTGATTGTGACTGCTATTTGCTCCTGTTGGGACAAAGAAGGAAAGGCTGATCTGTGGGATAGGGAACCCATAGTTTCCCAGCTATTGGTAGATTGTACAGCGATAGATTAAGAATTGAACTCCAGCAGCATCTAGATCAGTGTTTCTCAACCCTGGCAACTTTAAGATGGATCGACTTCAACGCTCAGGACTCCCCAGCTACCAAAGAGTTGAAGTTGAATCGAAGTCCGCCAGAAATGCCAATCTAGAAGAATAAAGACCTAAATGGCCATCTACCCTGATTCTGGATATTTTAGTTCTGGAAACTGAAAACTTCAGTTCTGTAACCAAACTCACCTGCAGTAACATAGGAGAATGATCTTCAATGGACAGGCCACTACTTTGCTGACGTCTCTGACAAAGCAGTGCTTTGAGAGATCCTGTATAATCGTAAACTAGGGAATCGGATGAAGCAAATCACACACTTGAACACAGAAGGGGATTTCTCACATGAAAGGTGGGTGACAAAATGCAGTATACTGGATCAAGGCATTGAAAGGTATCCAGAGTCCACTCATCCTTAACGCTGTGAATTTGGTCATCACAAACACGAACGTTTACACAGAGTTTCCTGCGTTGCCCAAAAGGTGTATTTGCCAGGCTCTTGGCTCACGAAAGTGATCCAGGTCACAGACTGTGGAGGAAAGTAATTTGCTCAACAGGATAAGTCTTCAGGTGGGTGACGTCTCCTCCCCCACCAGGCCAAGAGCTAAAAGTGCCCCCCCTCTCATTAACTCAGGTTTAGAGCAGCCCATGTGGTGCACCTTGGTGGGGGATTCTTCTCCATCCTCTCTTCTGCCCTTGTCCTGCAGTATCGTATGCACCACGGGCAGAAGCGGCACAGAGAGGTCCGGGCATGTGGTCGTGGAAGTCCCTGGAGGTGGGCAAGGCATCTCTGCTCATGTATTCACCTATCAGGTAAAATAAGTCTACAGCTCAAGGGGAGATTGGACAAGAGGACGGGTGACTTCCAGGAAAAGTGGAAGTCACCCATCCTCAATTGAAGCCCCAAATAATGCATCGGGTGTCATTCATGGAGTTAATCCCAGGACATTTGCAAGAGGTTCTTGGTGCTCGGTTGTTTTCTTGCAAATGTTTCATTACCAAACTAGATAATATCATCAGAGCTCACTGATGCTGTGATCTAGCTTGGTAATGAAACTTTCCCCAGAGAACAGCCAAGCTCAGAGAGCACCAAGGACACACACACACACAGTCCAACCCTGAACTACAATTATTTTCTTCTATCAATACATTTGCAAGGGTTAGAAAACTCTCACCTAACGGGGACATATCATATTTATGTGTGTAGAGTCAACAGCAGTAACTAGCCTATACTGTATACCACTAGTTATTAACAAACGGGACATGGAAAACAATTGCCTATGTGCATGGGTCAGTGATGGCGAACCTTTTAGAGACCAAGTGCCCCAAAACCGTCCCGCCCCTGGCCCGCCCACCTGCTCCGCCCCCTGCCCCTGCTCCACCCCCATTCCGCCCCCTGCTCCGCCCCTGCACTCGCAGGGCCACTCACTGCCTCCATGGTCTGCCGCAGATTACCCAGGTGGCCTTGTAGCGCCATGGCAGCCACACCCTCCACCCGCACCCAGCAGCATCTGCATGTGTCAGGATGCAAAGGCGGAGTCTTGTCCCTGCTGCCCGGCTGCCATGTTCTTGGCTACGCTGCTCCATGCGGGCTGGGGCAATGGCCCCTGCTCACAGAGGGCTCTGAGTGCCGCCTCTGGCACGTCTGCTATAGGTTCGCCACCACTGGCATAGGTGTTCCACCCAGTCAGGTTTACCGGTTAGGATGGAACACCTTCACACATCAAACAAAAAAAAAATCCCTTTCATTTGTTGTACTCAGTTCCAGAGGGACAGAAAAATGGGTGAGCCTTATTAGATGGCTGCCCCAAAGGTGCTTTTTCAAAAGGCAACTGGACTTTCTTTGTTTTTGCTTGAAGTCCAGATGCCCCTTGAAAAAGCACCTTTGGGACAGCCATGCCCAGGATGGCTGAGAATCTCCATGGACCCTCATTAGATGGGTTTCTCTTTGGTTGTAGGTTTTTTTAGGAGTTGCTCACGATTTGTGTGTGTGTGTGTGTGTTTTACGATGTTTTATTCTTACTCGTAATCTAGCCAGAGTAGTTGGGAGTTGAGTGGCCTGGAAAAAAGTGACTTACAACCATTTTTCACACTTAACAACCCTTGCAGCATCCCTGTGGCCACGTGATCAAAATTCTGACGACTCATATTTACGACAATTGCAGTGTGTCCCAAGGGTCGCGCGATCCCCTTTTGCGACCTTCTGACAAGCAAACTCGATGGGGGAAGCCAGATTCATTTTTGAATCGTGTTGCTAACACATGATTAAGTGAATCACAGCTGAAGTGATCCACTTAACAACTGTGACAAGAAAGATCGTAAAAATGGGGCAAAACTCACTTAACAACTGTCTCGCTTAGCGACAGAAATGTTGGTCTCAAGGTGTGGTCTCAAGTCAAGGAATGCCTGTATTCCTATTCCGAATTACCGGTAGTACGTGCAATTTCTTACAATCTGTACAAGCCAGAAACACATAGCTGTGTGAACCACAACAGGTACATCAACAAGGCAACAATGTGTGCAGGTAGTGCTAAAACACTCTTGTGCTTCTAAATAAGATCTTCTTCGTCTTCTTGTGCCATATCCGTTATCGGACGTTGGAGATCATGTTGGCGATCCTGTTTTTATCAGCAGCCGCACAAAAAAGTGCTGCTGAGTTTTGTCCAAACCACTCCCTTAGATTTTATTTATTTATTTATTTAATTAGATTTCTATGCCGCCCTATTCCAAGAACTCAGGGCGGCTCATAACATGGAGAAATCTGGTATTAAAATACATTGTAAAACCCATTAATTAAAAACCAATCATCCAAAGACAGACATACAAACATACATACACTGGCTGGGGCAAGGTGTTAACTGCCCCAGGCCTGTCGGCAAAGATGGCGGAGAGGGTGGGGGCAATACGGATCTCCGGGGGAAGTTGATTCCAGAGGGCCGGGGCCGCAACAGAGAAGGCTCTTCCCCTAGGCCCCGCCAGGCCACACTGTCTGGCTGACAGGACCTGGAGAAGGCCGACTCTGTGGGCCCTAACCGGTCACTGGGTTTCATGGGGCAGTAGATGGTCCCGTAAGTAACCTGGTCCGATGCCACGATGTTCTTCTTCTGCCTGGACCTCGTTTGCCTTCAATCTTTCCCTGGAGGATTAAATGGAGCATGTCGTATTTTTCTGGGTGTCGCATCGCATATCCGAAATATTCTAATTTTCGTTTTTTAATTGTTTTGATGATTTCCCTTGGCTTTCCCAGGCGGCTGATCACCTCCTCATTTCTGATCTTGTCAACCCAGCTTATACGTAACAGCCACCTGTAGATCCACATTTCCAATGCTTCTAGTCTCTTCAGGTGGCCTTCTGTCAGAGACCAACTCTCTACTCCATAGAGCAGGATAGAAAAAATATAGCATCTGACAAGCCTGGTTTTCAGTCTTAGGCTTATGTCGTGACTGCAGAAGGCCTTTTTCATTTTGAAGAACGCTGTTCGGGCTTTTTCTACCCTTGTCTTTACTTCAACAGTCATGTCCCAGCTTTCATGTAAATTAGAACCGAAAATAAGATCTACTAGAGATAAATATCATTTCCTATCAACTGATCCAGTAATGTAGGGATATGGGGACCCTATAACTCCCATCATCACTGAGAGCAGCTGGTCCTTGACTTACGGATCACAATTGGGACCAGAATTTCTGTTGCTAAGCAAATCAGTCGTTAAGTGAGTTGCACCCAATTTCACAACCTTTTTTTTTTTGCCACGGTTGTTAGATGAATCACTGCAATTGTTAAGTGAATCACGCGGTCATTAAGAGAGTCCAGCTTCCCCCAAGGACTTTGCTTCTCAGAAAGCAGCTGGGAAGAAGGTCACGGTGATCACGTGGCCCGAGGGCGCTGCAACCGTTGTACGTACCTACCAGTTGCCCAAGTGCCCCCCGAATCCTGATCTTGTGAGCGTGGGGATGTTGCAATAGTTGTAGGTGCAACGAACGATTGTAAGTCATTTTGTTCAGTGCTGTAACTCCAAACAGTAACTAAACCAATGGTTGTAATTTGAGAAGTACTTACTGCTATGCTGGGTAGGACTGGTAGAAATTGGAGTGTTAGATAGTTCAGAGGACCATAAGTTCCCACTTCACCTCTCACCTCTTGATGCTTTCACATGGAGCCTGGTTCAGTGAATGGGGTTATACATAGTCTTGGCAGCCTGATTGTTTTGTATCGTCCCAGGGGATTTTACTCATCAATCTTTTTCCTAAAGAGCAGTGTGAACTGGGTGGAAAGAATTTGGTTTCCTGAGCAAAAATTGGCTCTGGAGCAATACAGGTCACCCTCGGCAATTTAGAGGACCCTGTTATTCAATGCACTGATGGTTTGAAGAGGACTAGCACCCTCACTCCCCAAGCACCTGCATTCTTTGCCTGGGCATCTTGCCTTTTCTGATACAGCCATTCTTCTCCCGCTCTTCTCTGCAGAATCCAGAGCTGAAATTCATTTCTCCAGTTCGAGGCCCCAAAGCAGGAGGAACCAGCCTCACGCTGACCGGATCCAAGCTACTGACTGGAAATCCTAGAAGGATCAGCATTTGGGTGGGACACTTCGCTTGCTACATGTAAGAAAGTAGGGGCTGGCAGTAGCAACTTTTTTCCAGATTTGCTTCTAGTTTAAGGTTGTAAGAACATTGGCTCTGAGATGTGGCTTGTTGGAATCCAGCTATTCCACCCCATGTATACATACAATTAGATGGACATGCAGAGATTGATATACTACTGACATGGACATGCACGATCAAAGACAACTTTTGCTATCGGGTTGGAATTCACCTGTGGGGGAGGGGGCTGCAGAAATTCCTGCTTTGTATGGTTGGTTGAAGATCCACATCCACCCTTGTCCCCTTAAATGAAAGACCAGCAGCACTTGAATCTCCAATCTGCCTGCCTTCTGGAAGATTGGAGGGTTTTGATCTCCTTTTTGCAAACGCATTAATCCAGTTTCTGAATTTTCATTTTTCCATTTGTGTATCTTTTCCATTTTCTTTTTAGTTGGTCTAGATATACTATATATTTTGCCAGCAATTTCCCCAATGCATTTTAGTACATTATTTTCATGTTTGTTTTGCATTTTCTATAGACTTGCTCTTACTTTATGCTTTTTTTAAAGCATCATTTATTTTTTTACACATATATTGGTTAAAAGACACAAAATTAGACCTAGTCTTATTCAGATAAGAACTGAATATTTTTCTTCCCATATCTCTATCCTACACTTTTAAGAAGGAGATTTGACAGAGATCCTCCTCAGTCCCATTCTTACTGGGTTTATATTCAAAAGTTTTGTTATGATGTATGTCATATATTTGGGATAGGAGGAATCCATCAGTCAAAACCTATTAAATCTATTTTAAGTTGTAATCCTATACATAGTTGGGAATAAATCCTTTGCAATTCCAAGGAAATAATTCTGAATAGATAGGATTAGGAATGCACTATTCATTGTTTCAAACATTAATAAAACAAAATGGTTAATCAAATTAAAAACAAGAGTTTTGTGGCTTTCCAGTGCCATTAAAACAGAACATGGGAAAGGATGGAGAAGATTTGCTTTATACCAATTATGGTTTATTATGACAGAATGCTTTTCGCATTATTTTCCTTTATATGTCCCTAAGAACAAAAGTCTAGAACAGTGGTTCTCAACCTTTTTAATGCCGCAACCCTCAACCGGTCGTAAGTCGAGGACTACCCAACCGGTCGTAAGTCGAGGACTACCCAACCGGTCGTAAGTCGAGGACTACCCAACTGGTAGTAAGTCGAGGACTACCCAACCGGTAGTAAGTCGAGGACTATTTCCCTGCCCGGGAGTGCCGCGCATGCGTGGTGCCGCCCCCTGCACCGGCCAACAGCGGGCTCAGCAGGGCAGAGACAGCCTGGACAATTCCTATTGGCTTTTGAAAGCCAATAGAAGTAGACTCTATTCAAGAGAGTCTATTCTATTGGCTTTCAAAAGCCAATCGAATAAGAGGGAGTAGCACAGCTAAGGAAAAGGGGGGAAAAATGGTGGACTGCGTTGTTTGGCGACCCCCGTAAAATGGTCGTTCGACCCCAAATGGGGTCGTGACCCACAGGTTGAGAACCGCTGGTCTAGAATCTAAGCTTTTATCTGTAATAAAAAAATATAAATGAAGATTCAGGAACATCTCATGAAAATGTTTTTAATGTTTAATAAAATCAGGGAAAGGAATCAGGGTTTCTCTGGAGGCAGCATATATCTATGGTCTCTTGTAGCTCCTTTCGTTACACACTGGCTATGCATTTAGATGGGATTCATTTTTATGGCAAGGCAGAATCTAGGAATGTTCTTACAAATCTGTCTTCTCACCTCCTCCTCTTGGAGGCTCCTGAAAACCTGGAAGATATTTTACAGTAGGCCACAAAGTGCCCAGCTTTGCCCACAAATACGAATGGCTTTTAAATTGTCTTTTTTCAGTGAAGTTTCATTGTTTTACGCTGTTGCTAAACTGTAATATTTTCTAGAGTAAGTTTATATCTTTCTCTTGCTTTCCTTTGCCTCTAAAGTCATTCTGAGATGCAGGAGCACGAGTTGCTGTGCCAGACAAGCGCCAGTAATGTGTCTACAGAGTTTTCCGTCACAGTCAGATACGGTGATCAAGAACGGAGGTTGGAGCATTCCTTCTTCAAATACACCCTTGATCCCAATATCACCTATGCAGAACCAGCCAAGAGTTTCCAGAGGTAACAACAAATAGGACAGATCCGAGATGAGGCTTTGTGGTTGGAAATCCTATCCCTTCTGCTCATGGTTGACTAGGAGTGATAATTTTAGGAGTCCAGTGGTGTCTAAAGAGGGGCAAATCCCTATTCTATCTTATGCTGAGGTATTTTAACATTTAAGGATTAAATAACCTGCAGGTTTCTGTCATGCTATCTATTGATGTTTCAGAACCTGCGGTGTGGAGATCACTGGTGCATCCTGAGAACTACGCTAGTGGTTCCTGGTATAGAGGCCAACATACAATAATAATTAAAACTAAAGCAAAATCTCAGAAGACAGTGAGGACAAATCTAATGTGTTTTCAGTCATTTTTCCAATTTTATATATAGATTTAATGTTGAGATCCAACAGATACCATTTGAGGAAGATCATGGGTGCCATCATGCCTATAGGTTCCATGCTGCTGATGACCATCAGATGTAGCGGTCTTCCAAATCTCTTGATGATGATGTTCTGGTCCACATAAAGGAGAAGCTAATCTGTGTCAAAAACTAGTTAGTCTTCCTGAGGAGAAAGCAGCCAGTGTAGGTTTTGTATCCCCTATTACAAAATCCCCAGATCAGATCAAATTCTCCAACCAGTAGCAGTTCTTGGGAGTCAGACGGAGAAATTCTTTCAGCCAATGTACCTGCAGTTGCCAGAGTTGTGTCCTGTTACCAACGAGATGGACCTTTGGATAGCATGATTGAAAAAGAGTTTCCACTACTCTTAATTTAGCATTCCGCCCACTGCAGGGTAGTGATTATCATCCAGTGAACCCACATATTTTCTCTACAAATTGCACAGGCAGGCAGACAGCTCTGAACATCTGCTGTTGGACATCACAGTTGTTTCATAGTTGTTATGTTTTGGCTATTTTCAGGTGATTTTCCTTAAATCGTGGAATAAAAATGTGGAATACAATAAGGTTATTACAATAGAAATATAGGAGGCTGCCTTAATCTTTGTTAGATTATAGGTCCATTGAATTGTAAATTCAAACTCTATATTTATATGCAAATTCAAACTCTAGAACAATTAATCAGTGGAACATCTTGCCTTCAGAAGTTGTGGGTGCTCCAACACCGGAAGTTTTTAAGAAAAGACTGGACAACCATTTGTCTGAAATGGTATAGGGTCTTCTGCCTGAGCAGGGGGTTGGACTAGATGACCTCCAACATCTGTTCCAAGTCTGTTGTTGTTATTATATCAGTGGGACACAATCTGTTACTAACCCACAATCTATTTCAACTACTGCTCTTATTGGCCCCAGACAGGGGATTGAGTGGCCATGAATTGTACTCTAAACCATTTGGACAGTATCAAGTTGCCATCTCCTGTTCTACGCTGCCTGATGAGGCAAATGTGATAGGATCTATGAGGCTGCAAAGAATCACCCTGGGATTGTCTTTCGTTACCTTAATGCAGAGGTGGGCAATTATGGCCCCTTAGAACCTCTGGACTACAACTCCCAGAATTCCTGAACCGGTATGAATGAATGGCTGGCTCAGGAATTCTGGGAGTTGAAGTCCATAGCCTGTGACAGGGCCACAGTTGCCCACCCCTGTCTTAATGAAACAATCGCATCACTTCAAATACCAAAGCTAAACCATTAATGTTTGTTCAAATCTGTATGCATTATTTCAGTGGTGGGCGAGAGATAAGAGTTCGTGGGCATAACCTTGATGTTGTGCAGTGGCCAAAGGTCCGTGTCACAGTTTCACCCTTGGAGCGCCGACGTCGGGGAGTGGGAAGATGGCGTAGGATTATTCCAGAAACAGAATGTCGAGAGAATGCTCTCTGCAGTGTCCAGCAAGTAAGTGAGGTAAAAAAATATCTCTCTTAGCCTGTTTCAAGTTAATTCTAGAAGGATCCCAGCTGGAGAATAGAACCATGTTTTGCTCTCTTCAGAGCCAAGAAGAATCAGGTGGATTGAAGACAGTTCAAAAGTTTGGATATTGTTCCAACAGCCAGAGCCATTTGGCTTCAGTTGATGGGGAAAAGAGCCATGTTCTATTCTTGAGATGACCCAGATGGTAAAGACCAGTCCCCCACTTATCCAGAGTCCTGACTATAAAAAGCATGAGTTTAAATTACAGGAAGGCCTGAGAGAGGACTAGAACTCAGAGCTTCCTGGTTTCTAGCCCGATGCCTTAATCACTATACCAAACTGGCTCTGTTGTGGCAAAGCAGGTAGAAGGAATCATAACCAAATGTAAGTCTCATATTTTTTTTAAAAAAGTGTTCATTGTTTAAATATATCAACAGTACCTTTTTACTACTGGATTTTAGGTGAATTTTTTCCTTTCCACAATTTACTTCAAATTGTATTAATTACTAATTTATTTTCATGTAAAGATTTCATAATAGTGGAACATACGTCTGATTCCCAACCCCCCCCAATCCCAATTTCTATAAAATAAATTGGATTGAAAAGCAAAATATACACTCAAAGTTTCCCTGGTTCACTGGTGTCTCACAGCTTTCTGTCCAAAATTCTAAGCTCTGTTCTTACCTATTGTGCTTGGCGACTTGGGTCTAGGAATGGGCTTGGAAAAGGGCATGGAAGAGAGCCACTTTAGGAATTTCTTGGAAATAGAAATTTCTTGAAAACAATAGCTTTGGAAGAGTGGAGAATTAATTGTACTCATTCATTTTCCCTTCATCTCTGATCCTAGTTTGAAGAGCCATGTCAAGTCAACTCCTCCAACCTCATACTTTGCAAGACACCAGCAATTAAGCCATTGTCCCACTCCGTTCAAGTAAGACTGGAGTTTGTCCTGGATAATCTCAGCTTTGACTTCAATGCCTTCCATCCCACTGGCTTTTCTTACGAAGTTGACCCCTTCCTGAAGCCCCTCAATACGGATGATATCACCAAACCCTACCGTCACAAACCTGGAAGCATCATCTCTGTGGAGGTAAACAGAAGAATTTGTTCTCCATAAGTGGAGGCAGCGTCTCTTCTTTGGCTATTGGCTGCGATTATCCTGCATCCTTCCCTTGGTTTTGTTTCAAAAATTACAGTTGAGATTCTGTATTTTATTAATTTTACTCATTTCTGAACCGTCCCATAGAGAAGGAGTCTGGACAGTGCACAACAAATTATTTTAAAGTATATACAAGTTTTTAAGGTATTATTTATGTATAAATAATTATTTATCAGCTGTACATGCATTTATATATTCTTTTGATCCATTCATTAATTTACATTGCACATTTCTACTAGGCCAGTGGTGGCAAACCTATGGCACGGAGACCAGAGGCGGCACTCAGAGACCTCTCTGTGGGCACGTGCACCGTCGCCCTAGTCCTAGGCCTTCAGCTGGGTTTTATAAAACCTTTTCGCTTTAGGCCTCCCGCCGCCGTGTGCAAAAAAAAAAAAAGGTTCAATCAATCAGTCAATTTCAACTTCTCATGGGAAAAAAAAAGATCTTGCAAAGTTGGAATTGATTGATTGAACTTCTTAGTCCCACCCAGTCTGCCATTACCACCGCAGCCACACCTACCCAATGGGTCACACCCACCCGGCACTCGATAATGCATAAGTGGGTTTTGGGTTGCAATTTGGGCACTCGGTCTCTAAAAGGTTCGCCATCACTGTACTAGGCGCTCATGGTGATATAGCTAGTCTTCTGTCCCACTCTTTTTTTCCCCCCACAGCTACAAGCCTGAGAGAGAAATGTCAGACTGACATAATTCAAAATCAGCTATTAATTTCTATGGCTGACGCTGGCTGGAATAGGGCTATGCCTGGCCTTAGCCAATGCATCTTATTGAACACTGATGAGCTTTAGTAAAGCAGAAAGAATATTATTCCTTCTGCTTTACAAATCGTCTGCCTCAGGTTAGGGTGTTCTGTATAACCCGTAGGGATAATAATCCAAGATACCATTGACCTCTTCTACTTGCATAAACCTGATGAATTAACCAGAGAAGAATTGAAGTATGGATGTGATTAAAATATGGATGTGGTTCGTTTATGGGGAGTTAGAAACTTATGTAATATGTGCATGAGGGGTGCATCTGTGCCTGATGCCTGGAGGAATGCCACTATTGTTCCTTTATACCTGTGTTTTTCAAACTTGCTGGCTGGAGAATTCTGGAAATTGAAGGCCATCCATCTTAAAATTGCCAACTTTGAAAAACACAGCTTTATTCAAGTAGAAAAGTGGGAAGAACAAATACTAACACTGCATGGAGCTTGGTTTGCTGATGTAGCCTGGGAATGTTTGACAGAAGTCTGGTTTAATGGTTACAAGGACGACAGTGAATAACATTTGGGAAATGAAGTGGGATTCTGCACCTGGCAGGGGATGCATAAACCAATTTTTTTTTTGCTCTTAGCGAGTCTTTGAGAAATGTGTGAATATGAGAAAGAAAGATTAATGCAGAAAAAGTTTTAACTGTCAGAAAAAATAATCATAAAACAAACAGGTTTGAATTAGAGTGTATTTTGTATGGAGTTCAAATCTGGTTATAAAATGTAATAAGCTATGATGGAACAGAACATGTTTGGTAATAATTGGAATTAACAGACACCCCAGATCCTCAATCTCTCCTCTGCCCTCAGCACAGAAATGTAACTGGAACTTGCCTGCCCCTAGCAAGCTAGTGGTTATTTTCTTTTTCTTTTTAATTGCTTATTTATTTGCAAACTGGAAATGAACAGACCAAAGTTCCTCAGAGTAGACAATACTGTAATGATGAAATAATGCAAGGGGTCAGTGTTCTTGCTATTGTTCTGTCCCAGCCTATGCGAGTCCCTGTTAACTCACAAGGACAAACCCCTCTTTTAACAAGTAGGCTGGAAATGCAGGGAAAACAAACCCCTTTTTATTAATTAGGTACAGACCTGCAAAATGTCCCAAAAGCAAAGGCAAACAAAACACGATGCAAATAGAGAACTGTCCAGGGCAAACAAAACACGATTCAAATGGAGAATTGTTCACAAGCAAGGCAAACAAAACATGATTCCATGAAACTTGAGTCCTTTGCAAACGGTTGCCTTCAGCAACCAGCACCGCCCACACCTTCTCTTTTTATTACGCAGCCCCAAGGCGTGGCTTCTCAATGCCTTCTCCTCCTCCCTTGGAGTCGCCCCATTGCCCCCCTCTGTCCTGCTCTTGTTGCCTTTCTGCGTTTGCAAGCGTCTATGATGTCTTCCAGCTGTGTGTCCTCAGAGTCTGACTCAGCTTCCTCAGCACAGCTGAGTCTCAGCCTGAGCACGATTGGAGGGGCCAGGCTCTTCATCACATTGTAAGTCCTGGAGCTCATTAGAGCCTTCCTCCGACTCTGATGGCTCTCCAGGCCCCTCCTCCTCCTCCTCTGATTCCCCAGACTCAGCTGCTGGGTTGACTGACTGGCACGGACTCACAACAGTTATTAGTATTATTCACAGTACTATTAAGTAAAGTAAAATTTGTTAAATTATTTCATATAATAAATGTTTGGAGGTCAGCAAACCATCTGAAACTCCATGAAGGAGTTGATGAGCTGTTGGGGACCCCCCGGGATAGAGTAACCAAAGGTGCTTTTTCAAAAGGCAACTTGTCTTTTTTCCTTGAAGTTGTTTCGCTTCTCATCCAAGAAACTTCTTCAGTTCTTTAAATCCTTCTGTCTCCACCATTCAGTCAGAACCGAAGAAGCTTCTCGGATGAGAGCTGAAATGTTTTCAAGGAAAAACGAAGTCCAGTTGCCTTTTGAAAAAGTATCTCTGGGACAACCGTGACTTGGATAATTGAGAATCTCCATCGACCTGGTGTGAAGTACCTTTTCACAAGAGTATCCTTATCTTTGTTCCCCCCAGGGAGAAAATCTGGATCTGGCCATTTCTAAAGATGAAGTAAAAGCCATGATTGGAGTTGGGGTCTGCTCAGTCAAGACCCTCACAAAGAACCACCTGTATTGTGAGCCTCCTACTGAACAACCGGCCCCTCAGCACCGGGCTAAGCGGGAAGGCACTGACTCACTGCCAGAATTTACGGTAAGAAGTAGTCTAAGGATACTGAGAATTAAATTCAATCCAGAACAGGAAACTTGATTTAGGAACTTGGCGTTTTGCTTTAAAAATCACAATGTAATCCGTTCCAGAGGGAGGGAGGAAAAAAAAAAGAAATGAAAATTTTTGGTCATTGGTTTCTCCCTTCTCCATCAGCAGCTTTGAGGGTATATTGCATGGGTCCAACCTTTTGGCTTCCCTGGGCTGCATTTAGTGAGGAGGAATTGTCTTGGGCCGCATAGAAAGTATATAATATAGTTCATGTGTATAAATATTGCTAAAAATCACATAAGAATGTTAAAAGTTTACGATCTTGTGGGGCTGCATTGCTAACTGTCCAGGGTTGCATGCAGCCCATGGGCTGTGGGTTAGACACACCTGGTCTATTGGATAAAGCAGCTCAAATTCTTGTCAATAAAATGAAAATTCGGGAAATAATGCCAAAATAGAATTCTGTATTGGCCAAGTGTGGTCAATAAGATCTCAGTGTACGTACAAGCAATAGTGAGAAGTCACGATCAACATAAAATACATTCATCATAAATCATAAGATACAACACATTAATCATAAATCATGTTGTTGTTGTTAGTTGCGAAGTTGTGTCCGACCCATCGCGACCCCATGGACAATATTCCTCCAGGTCTTCCTGTCCTCTACCATCTTCTGGAGTGTATTTAAGCTCACGCCTACTGCTTCACTGACTCCATCCAGCCACCTCATTCTCTGTCGTCACCTTCTTCTAGTGCCCTCAATCTTTCCCAGCATTAGGCTCTTCTCCAGTGAGTCCTTCCTTCTCATTAGGTGGCCAAAGTACTTGAGTTTCAACTTCAGGATCTGGCCTTCTAAAGCGCAGTCAGGGTTGATCTCCTCTAGGACTGACTGGTTTGATCGCCTTGCAGTCCAGGGGACTCCCAGGAGTCTTCTCCAGCACCGTAGTTCAAAGGCCTCAATTCTTTGGTTCTCAGCCTTTCTTATGGTCCAACTTTCACAGCCATACATTGCAACTGGGAAAACCATGGCCTTGACTATACGTACTTTTGTGGGCTGGGCGATGTCTCTGCTTTTTAGTATGCTGTCTAGATTTGCCATAGCTTTCCTCCCCAGGAGCAAGCGTCTTTTAATTTCTTGACTGCAATCCCCATCTGTGGTGTTCTTGGAACCCAGGAAAATAAAATCTGTCATTACCTCCATTTCTTCCCCATCTATTTGCCAGGAATTGAGAGGGCCGGATGCCATGATCTTGGTTTTCTTAATGTTCAGTTTCAAGCCAACTTTTGCACTCTCCTTCTTCACCCGCATCAAGAAGCTCTTTACTTCCTCTTCACTTTCTGCCATTAGAGTGGTATCATCTGCATATCTTAGGTTGTTGATATTTCTCCCGGTATAAATAAATCATAAGATGTCATAAATCATAAGATGTCATAAATCATAAGATGTTGTGAATTGAAAGGAGCAAAAATAGGACAGATGGTTAGTTGTGATGCTTGAGAAATTGTGATGGGCTTTAGTGAGGAGGTAGACTTCCCAGGAGGGAGGGGGTGTGTTCCAGAGGAGTAACTCAGCCCCGATATTATGTGTGAGAGAAAGAGGGTGAAGACAGCCCCTCCCCAATAGTTCACATACTGTAGATGCAGATTGGTAGAATGCTCAGTCTGGCAAGATTCTGTCTATAGGCATGAAAAATTGGCTTTTGGACCTGACAGAAATGTTACGTTTGTCCAATGCGATGAAATGCGTATTTCCCAGGCTGGTGTATTGACATGTTTGTCCTCTTGCAGGTTCAAATGGGGAACAAGAACTTCTGGCTCGGTCGTGTGCAATATGACACAGAGAGTCAGCTCACTTTCCCCCTGGAGGCCCAAATTGGCTTGGGAGTGGGGACCTCTTTCGTGGCTTTGATTGTACTCATCATCGTCTTCATCTACAGGTGAGAAGAAGGTGGCAAAGTGGATTTCCTAGCAGAAATGAGATTAGATTCGGGGCCTGCCCATTTCCCCAAGTGGGATCCTATTTCACATGTCTTGTAGAGAAGCAGCAGCAACAGATACACCAGGGGTTCTCAACCTTGGCAACTTTAAGACTTGTGGACTTCAACTCCCAGAATTGAGGAATTCTGGGAGTTGAAGTCCACAAGTCTTAAAGTTGCCAAGGTTGAGAACCCCTGAGATACACCCACTGTCTTTGCCATCCCCATATCTGAGTGAGAAGGAAACGTGTGGAAGACCATCTCCTTTATATGCAACGGATCCTGGTCCTGCCATTTAAAATGGATTTAGTAACTAGTGAGGGGAAGTGACTTTCCGTGAGATGGGTGGCCATGTAAATTTGATTAATAAATAAATAAAATAAATAAATGATCTTGTTCAGCTTGCTGCCAGTTTAAGAAGACAGCACAGAAGAAGATGAATAAATATTCCAATGATTCAATATCACTGTTTACATCTGTATAATATATAAGTCACATGCATGCTGTCCACATGCCTAATTAATTTCTTTTAGAAAGATAGGAATATCCCAGGGGTAGGCATCCTTGGCTCTTTTATGACTCGTGGACTTCAACTCCCAGAATTCCTGAGCCAGCATGGCTCAGCTTGGAAACCTCTCCTTTTCCCCTCAGCATGGCTGGCTCAGGAATTCTGGGAGTTGAAGTCCACGAGTCATAAAGCGGCCTAGGCCAAGGCCAGAGATAGGTAACCTTGGCTCTTTTATGACTGGTGGACTTCAATTCCCAGAATTCCTGAGCCAGCATGGCTCAGCTTGGAAACCTCTCCCTTTCCCCTCAGCAATGGCTGGCTCAGGAATTCTGGGAGTTGAAGTCCACAAGTCATAAAAGAACCAAGGTTGCCTATCCCTGGAATATCCAAACCCTAGCATTTTTAGCCAGTTTGCGCTTGCAGACCTTTACTGATTTGGCTAGTTTGCAGATAGTTCATGGAAACAGCTAATCCTGTCCCATCATTTATGCACTTATCCTGGATCTCAGTCTGTGCACCTTGCCCCGCAGAGACTTGCCAAAATAAATTTTACTTCCACTGTCTGAACTTTTATCACTCCAGCTGAGGTTTGGTGTTCAACGCTCCAAATTTTCTGCAAATTCCCCTTCAACGAACTTTTTAAAACAAAAACAAAAACTTTCTCCTTTTCCCTTGCTCCTGCTCTCCAGATTCAAATTGTAATGCAAATTACACAGTCCGCCAACAGCTCTCAAATGATCCAGTAGTACAATTTCTGAGGATTACATCATGCATTTTTGTGCTCCGCTTAATCCAACAATTATTTTGTCCGTGTGATTGAAAGAAATAGGCCAGTTCTCCAACACAGAAATAAAGAGAGAAAAATGTGAGAGTACAGGTAGTCCTCGACTTATGACCACAATTGAGCCCACAATTGTTGTTGCTAAGTGAGACATTTGTTAACGAGTTTTGCCCCATTTTACAACCTTTCTTCCCATAGTTGTTCAGTGAATCACTGCAGCTGTTAAAGTAGTAACACGGTTGTTAAGTGAATTCCCACTGACTTTGCTTGTGACATGACCATGGGGATGCTGCAATGGTCGTAAGTGTGAAAAATGGTCATGCATCACTTTTTTCAGTGCCATTGTAACTTTGAACAGTCACTAAACGAACTGTTGTAAGTCGAGGACTTCCTGTATATTTTCCAATGAAGGGGGCGCCTGCATAAGATTTGGGAAGAAAAGGACCAGTATGGTTTTATTTTCTTTTTTTCATGATAGGCGGAAGAGCAAACAGGCCCTGAGAGATTACAAAAAAGTTCAAATCCAGCTCGAAAATCTGGAAACAAGTGTTCGGGATCGATGCAAAAAAGAATTTACAGGTAAAAGAAAGCATACTTCCCTCTCCTTCCAATTCAATCCTTTCTTACAGTCACAGATCAGAGTTAAAAATTAAAACAGGAAAATAAAATAAAAAATAGAGCAGAACAAAATAGGACTTAATATTGCACTACAGTCGGTGGTGAGATCACCAATGAGTGGCCAAACTCTGCCTCAATTTATAGGCACCATAATAGAATTTAACTACATTCAAAGAAATTATCTCAAACTGATCTGATAGTGACAGCTGTACATAAAAGAGATCAGAATTTCCAGGATATTTTACCAGGTAAGGCAGCGTTTCTCAACCTTTTCCGGGGCTCGACCCCGGCCCGCATCGCGCATGCGCGACGGGGCGCATCGCGCATGCGCGGAGCGACAGCCCGCATCGCAATAGGGAAAAAAATGGCCGACAAAAAAAAATGGCCGACCAAAATAAAAAAAATGGCGGGCCCGCACCGCGCATGCGCAGCGTGACAGGGCGCATCGCGCATGCACGGCGCGACGGCCCACATCGCAATAGGGGGAAAAAATGGCCGACCCAAAAAAAATGGCCGACCAAAATAAAAAAAAATGGCGGACTGCGGTGCTTGGCGACCCCCGTGAAATGGTCGTTCGACCCCAAATGGGGTCGCGACCCACAGGTTGAGAACCGCTGAGGTAAGGAGTCATGAGCCTAAGAATCCTTATAGAGCAGGGGTCACCAGCCCCCGGTCCATGGACCAGTACGCGGCCATGGCATGTCAGCAACTGGTCCGCACAAATAAGCAAAGTCCCATATGCGAGATGCAGGCAGCATACAAAACCATGCACCTTCCTGTCCGCGGAAAAACCTCTCTCCAGGGAACCAGTTCCTGGTGCCCAAAAGGTTGGGGACCTCTGTTATAGAGGGAACAGTACAACAGCATATGAGCGGTGGCTTCAATGGCCCCTTGTCCGTAAGGGCCCACTCAGCTCATATGGGACGTTTTTATATCGGGCCTCCAGAACTGCTGTGGGAGAACATTACAACCTGCTAGAGTTAGTGCCCTTTGAAATTTAGAAACAATTATATAATATAGGTATCTTGCTGGTTTATGAAGGGGGTCTCCAGAAAGCGTTCTTAAGTACAGCATATAAGTCCTGTTGGATCTCCTGGTCTTTAATATGTTGTTTAAATGGGGACTAGAACAACTTGCTGTAACCAGCTCGCCAAAATCCAGCTTGCCACCGCTGTCTTGCCACGGCCAACCTGTCATGGTCATCTCGCCACAGCCATCTTGCCGTGGCCAGCTTATTGTAGCCAACTCACCGCAGGACAATTCACATGGGATAATGCGATGTTACCCACCACTGCTTCTTCTACCTTATTTCCATTTTTATCAATGAAAATAACAGCAAAGAAAGAATGGCAGATAATATTTAGCAGGTTGAGTTATCCCACATGGAATTACCCCAAGGCGAGTTGTCCCCTGGTGACTTGGATGTGGCAAGACGGCCATGGTGAAATGGCCGCAGCAATATGGCTCTGGTGAAATGACCACGGCAAGATGGCTCTGGTGAAATGGCTGCGGCAAGATGGCGGTGGTGAAATGGCCACGGCAAGATGGCTGGGGTGAAATGGCGGCAGCGAGTTGGCTACAGCGAGTTATTCCATTCTGGTTTAAATGCCCTGAGTGCACGCTCACAGATAAAGAAGACACATTCGCTCAGTTCCTGATGTAAGGCAGAAGCATTTTTAGTTTTCTACGTTTATGAGACCCCTCTCTTCTCAGCTCACTTCCATATGACTTGTGTGCTTCCTCTGTTTCTAGACCTCATGACTGAAATGATGGATCTCACCAGTGATTTGGTTGGCACTGGGATTCCTTTCTTGGATTACAAATCCTATGCAGAACGCATCTTTTTCCCGGGCCACCGGGAGTCACCCCTGCAAAGGGACCTCGATGTGCCTGAATCTCGGCGGCAGACGGTTGAACAAGGCTTAGTGCAGCTCTCTAATCTTCTCAACAGCAAGCTCTTTCTCACCAAGGTATGTTTTAAATAAAGAATCAAGTCAAATTAACCACATAAAACACAGTTCTACCATGCAGGATCCAGGCCATAACGAATAGGCTAAAAGGAATAGTATACCACTTTAATACCACTTTACAATGCCTTGGTAAGGCCACACTTGGAATACTGCATCCAGTTTTGGTCACCACGATGTAAAAAAGATGTTGAGACTCTAGAAAGAGTACAGAGGAGAGCAACAAAGATGATTAGGGGACTGGAGGCTAAAGCATATAAGGAACGGTTGCTGGAATTGGGTATCTCTAGTTCAATAATTAAATTAAATTAAATTAAATTAAAAACATATTTTTTTGACTAGCCGGCCTGGGATAGTAGCTCCGGTACCAACAAGGCCATAACTGTTTTAGGGGGTTGAGTTTTTAAGATAATTTATTGGGTTTTAATTTATTGGGTTTTAATTGATTCTGGGCCAAATTGTTTAATTTATTTTTAATCATTTTAATTTTTGTATGTTGATGTTTTTAATTGGGCTGTACACCGCCCCGAGTCCTTTGGGAGGGGGGCGGTATAGAAATCACAAAAATAAATAAATAAATAAATAAATAAATAAATAAATAAATAAATAAATAAATAAATAAATAAATAAATAGGAGAATGGAGGGGGGGAACATGATAGCAGTGTTCCAATATCTCAGGGGCTGCCACAAAGAAGAGGGAGTCAAGCTATTTTCCAAGGCGCCTGAAAGCAGGACAAGAAGCAACGGGTGGAAACTAACCGAAGAGAGAAGCAACCTAGAACTAAAGAGAAACTTCCTGACAGTTAGAACAATTAACCAGTGGAACAACCTGCCTCCAGAAGCAGTGAATGCTCCAACACTGGAAGTTTTTAAAAAGAGACCGGACAGCCATTTGTCCGAAATGGTACAGGGTTTCCTGCCTGAGCACGGGGGTTGGACTAGATGACCTCCAAGGTCCCTTCCAACTTTATTATTATTGTTGTTGTTGTTGTTGTTATGCTATGGCTGGGTTTTCATAATGCCTAGTTTGCTTAAGGCCAAAGATTGCACTCAAATAACATGCTAAACTTATTTCGTTTCAACTTGGCTTGTTCTTTTATTGTCTTGGCATGTTGTGCGAATCTCGTCTTTTCATTTAATTTTCAGAATAATTGTGCAAATGCAAAAAAATGGGTAGCCCAGTGACAAAGTTAAATGGTGTTGTGCAAAGTCAGTGGATGTTCACTACATGAAGCATAAAAGCAATTTCCTAGTCACCAGGGTAGAAAAATATTGGAAAGCTTATTAGCAGTTATTACAAAACGTTTTAAAAAAAGAATCTCCTGAACATATGACTGTTACTCAATGCAACCTAGAGTTTTACAACAAAAGCCTATTACAGGTAATCCTTCACTCACAGCCAGTTGTCTGAAGTCCCAAAGGACCTATTCAGATGGTACTTATGATCCAGATTCTAACTTCTAGGGGTTGACCCAGCCTAGATAGTCACAGGACCATTCGCACTTGAGAACTGGACCACATTTATGGCCACCTGCAATGACCTACAGTCAAGTGACAATGTTTTACACCACATTTGCTTCTGATTTTTGGCAATTCCCCCCCCCCCAATAGTTAACCATTGATTTGCTTAACAATCGTGGTGGTCACTTAACGACATTTTATGCCGTAGTCATAAAATGGGGTTAGCCATGTGAGCAACCTGCTTTACAATTGTCATATCTTATGACCATGATGGGCAGGCCCCATTATGGTTGTTAGTTGAGGACTGCCTGTAATAGGTTATTTGTAAAAATAGCAGAAGCAGGATACAAAAATAATGAAAATGATTTTTAAAAAATGCAAACTTACCCAGACTGCACGTATTCTTTCATTGGCATATAATAAGCCATGGAATTTTTGGCTTTATTTATTCCTGCTGAATTGCTGTTGTTTTTTGCTTGCTTTAACTTTTTATGGAGGTCACAACCAATCAGTTAAAATACCTGTTCCTCTCCCCCCCACCAGCCGAGAAATAATTACCTAACTGCAGTGTCATCTTAGGTCATTTCCCCTTTTTGTCTAGTTTATTCACACCTTGGAAATCCAGCGCACGTTTTCTCCAAGGGACCGGGCTTACGTCGCATCGCTTCTCACAGTCGCCTTGCATGGGAAACTTGAGTACTTCACAGATATCCTCAAGACCCTCTTGAATGACCTGGTGGAGCAATATGTGGCCAAGAACCCGAAGCTGATGCTGAGAAGGTGAGGTCACCGTCAAAAAAAAAAAAAAGCCTGGGGGAGTTAAGACAAATTTACTTACTGCTCACGATAGTTGGGGGATACTCAAGATGGGGGACCATACAATGGGGAAGTTTTATTGTCCTTGTTCCTGATATGCAGATTTCTTTTTTTTTTTTTTGTAGGCATCTAGTATACCTTTGTGAAACAGGATATTGGATGCAAGAGGCTTTTGCTCCTTTCTCAGATTGAATAACTTTCTCTTGATTGCTGGCTCATAGGGATAAACCTGGTCTGAACACTTGCTGTATGAAAGGCCATCAGAACTAAATCAGAACTAGAATATTTAGTCCGGTGTTCCATTTCCAACAGAGACCTGCTAAAAAGCTTAGCTGGGGCCAAGAAAATAATACTCCATTCCCAGCATTTTGCCAGCTAGCGCAATAAGCCTCTAAGTAAGAAACAATGGCATATCACCTCTTGATAGGAGAATGGGGTAAGAGTCTTTTCTGCAAAGGCCTTCCAGTTACGGAATCCCTTCCATAAGAAGCTGACAGTGTCCACCTCTCACAAGAGATTTAGGCAGGCGTACTCCGCATGATGTTCAAAGTTTGTTTTTTTTAAGAGAACTGAATTTACCTCCCTTCTCAGTGTTAAGTTTTGATTTTTATTGCCCTTTGTTTTAGCTTTCTTTAAACCAATTGGGAGGTTTATTAGCACTGAAGAACAATGTACAGTGGAGTCAAGGTTGAAACAACTTCAATGTCTCTTTCAGGACAGAAACTGTGGTTGAGAAGCTGCTGACCAACTGGATGTCCATCTGCCTCTACGCGTTTGTCAGGGTGAGGCATCCATCAACTCCATTATATCTAGAACAGTGATGGCGAACCTTTTAGAGACCGAGTGCCCAAACTGCAACCCAAAACCCACTTATGCATCGTCGGGTGCCGGGTGGGTGTGGCCCACTGGGTGGGTGTGGCCCATTGGGTGGGCGTGGCTGCAGTGGTAACAGCAGACTGGGTGGGACTAAAAAGTTCAATCAATCAATTCCAATTTTGCAAGATCTTTTTTTTTCCCGTGAGAAGTTGAAATTGACTGATTGAACCTTTTTTTTTTGCACGTGGCGGCGGAGGCCTAAAGCGAAAAGGTTTTATAAAACCCAGCTGAAGGCCTAGGACTGTGGTGACGGCGCGCGTGCTCACAGAGAGGGCTCCGAGTGCCGCCTCTGGCACCCGTGCCATAGGTTCGCCACCACTGACTTAGAAGGTCAACCTATATATCATGTACTTCTCAGCTAGATAGCTGCATAAACCTCTGCTCAGATAATGCCAAGGACCCCTTAATTCTCAGCTGTTAGCATCTTGATGGAGGGGTACAGAAGGCTTAGTGAGACATCCAAGACTCCAGTGTCCTCTTGTGCATTAAATATTGCTAAAGTGGATGAATAAGAGTCTGAGTTGGCTCTGGATCAGGGACAAGACATTCTAGCCAAGTGGGTTTTTTTTAAATTAGTGACATGATGACATACTGGGAGCGGTCAGACCTGTGAAATAGGAATCTATACCATGCCTGTTTTTGGCACACTAGTGCTTAGGCTGAGCCCAGACTTTTTTTTAATACTGCTGCAAGCAGGCCAGCTGCTGACTTAAACAGATTGGCTCACCTTATGAATTGAACGCTGAATGTCCTTCAGGGTTTCAGACCCAGGTGATGCCTTTCCTAAGAGCCATCATTTTATAACAAGTTTGCATGTTTACTAATGATGCACATCAGACTGGATTTGTTTGCCGGATGAAAGTTAAACGTTGGCACTGAACCTGGCCAAAGGCTTCAGTCATCCCCCTGATCTAGTTCTTATAGACAGCTAAAAGGTCAGAAATGCAAGGTGGAAACTCTAGAGACGATGAGGATTTCTCTGTTTCTCCATTAGGACTCTGTTGGGGAGCCCCTCTATATGCTCTTCCGGGGTATCAAGCACCAAGTAGACAAGGGTCCTGTGGACTGGGTAACTGGGAAGGCCAAGTACACCCTGAATGACAACCGACTTCTCCGAGAAGACCTAGAATATCGCACACTGGTAAGGGCCGGTCATGGACCTCTCGGGAAGAAGCACCCAGCTAGAACCAATCTTGGACCACACAGTTGGCTGCATGCTTCTAGCAAGCATCTTCAGAGTCCGGGATGCTTCTTTCCCACCTCCATCCTCTTCCTAAGAATCTTCCCATTCTTAGCAAGTGGTCCTTTTCAAGCTCAGTACAGGCAGTCCTCGACTTACAACAGTTCATTTAGTGGTTGCTCAGAGTTAACACCAGCTCTGAAGAAAGTTGACCTAGGGCCGTTTTTCTCAGTTACGACCTTTTCAGCATCCCCATAATCGCGTGATCAAAATCCAGATGCCTGGCAAGTGATTCGCAATTATGAAGGTGGATGTGTCCTGGGACCACGTGATCCTCTTTTGCGACCTTCTGACAAGCCAAGTCAGTGGGGGAAGCCACAGGGCACTTAACAACCGAGTTACTGACTTGTCAGCTGCGGTGTTTCACTTAACAACTGGGGCAGGGAAGATCGTAACATGGGGCAAAATTCATTTAGCAACTGTATCACTGAACAACAGACATTTTGGGCTCAATTGTGGTCGTAAGCTGAGGACTGCCTGTAGATCAAGCCAAGTCTTCACCTTGGCTAAGCAGACATAATATGGGATGGCAAATGGTGCGACTCTTCTTGCCTGGGCTACTCCAAGCTGTTGCTCTCCGTGGGATGTTCAACTTTAATTCGCACATTGGATGTGCGGTAACATCGTTGCACAAATGGCCCGATTGCATAAAGATGTCGTGACACTATACAAGCACGGTAAGTACGATAATTGGATTTGCCGTGCAAATCCTGGGAGCTGAAGCCATAACACACCTGGACTGCAGAAGACTGTATTAAAGCATGAGCATCCTGCTTCACTTTTTTTCAGCTTAAGTAATACTTGATTACTTTAATAAGGCTCGGTTCACGTGCTGAACTGAGATGAATAAAATACAGTTCCTGGATCCATATAACATGGTGTTCTCGGCCATGATGACATAGTTCCCATAGCACATGTAAACAAGGACTGGATTCCAGCACTTACACTGAATTACAAATTACCAGACCCATTCTCAGTGAGTCTAGCAAATTGTGATGATGATGATGATGATGATGGTAATAATAATAATAATAATAATAATAATAATAATAATAATAATAATAATAATAATAATATAGACCAATTATGGCAAAGGCAAGCAAGGGTAGAACCAATAGTAATAGGTGCCTTGGGTGCAATCCCAAAACAACTGGAGCACCACTTGAACACCATTGGCATTGACAAATTCGCCATTAGTCAATTGCAAAAGGCGGCCTTACTAGGAACAGCTTCCATCCTGCGACGATATCTGTAACACCATCAAACATCCACATCTGCCTATGCCAGGTCCTTGATAAGGACTCGATAGGTAGACAAAAATGCCAAATCCAGTCTGAACATCTGGCTGACTGCGATGATCAATGATGATGATGATGGTGATGATGATGATGATGATGATCTAGTCTGACCTTTGCTTAGGTAGGAAATCCAGCATGCTAAAAGTGCATTCCCAAATCCCTCCTTTTCTTGAAAGATTGTGCAGAGTGAAAGTATCAGAATCTTACCTGCATACAGTGGTTCTCTTTGAAAATGAGCCTTCCCTCCCCAATGCATCCATCTTTGCGGTTTAATTGGAGAAAACAGTTTGTCTACAGAACTAGCATGGTAGAAGCAGTCTTCGACTTACAACCATTTGTTTAGTGACTGTTCAAAATTTCAGTGTACTGAAACAAACTGACTTTTATGACCCTTTTTCACACTTGCCCCAGTGTCATGTGACCACCTTTTGCAAACTTCTGACAAGCAAAGTCAATGGGGAAGCCAGATTCACTTTACAGCCATGTTACTAACTTAACAACTGTGGCAATTCACTTAATAACCGTGGCAAGAAAGGTCGTAAAACTCATTTAACAGCTGTCTTGCTTAGCGACAGAAAATTTGGGCTTGTGGTCATAAATCGAGAGCTACCTGTATATTGCTTTGGAGCTAGTTTGATAGAATTCATTTCCCCATTAATCGATAATACTTACTGAATAACTTTTGGGCAATTGGTATCTCCCTCTCTAATCCATCTTTTAATCAGGTTGGGATGGGGTAGGGCGAACAGAAAAATTGGATCAAGTATCCCAACCATCTGAGTGTTGAATTTAGCCTCAGACAGATCAGTCTATTAATTTAACTGCTTTCTTGTCAACTAACTCTTTTCCTGAGATGAAATTCTTTAGTGGCCTCCCAAAATCAGATATTCTCAAAGCCAGTGTTGGCGAACCTTTTAGAGACCGAGTGCCCCAAAACTGCTGCGCCCTACCTTGCCCGCCCGCAGGACCACCCACAGCCTCCACGGCCCACCGGAGCAGATCGCCCAGGCAGCCCAGCAGCGCCATGGTGGCCACGCCCTCCACCTGCACCCCACAGCATCATCTGCATGCGACAGGGTGCGAGGGCAGAGTCTTGTCCCTGCTGCTTGGCTGCCATGTCCTTGGTTTCGCTACTCCATGCGGGCCGCACCCAGGGGCAACTCTCCTCCAGGGGGGCTTCTGGTGAGGAGGGGGCCATGAGGGAAAGCGGGGCTGGGGCGACAGCGCGCATGCCCACAGAGAGGGCTCTGAAGGCCACCTCTGGCACACGTGCCATAGCTTCGCCACCACTGCTCTAAGCATTCAGTTTCTGCTGCCAGGTGTGAGAACAGTGAAAAAGCAGTAGAAGTGAGAGAAAGTTTGTAAGTCTCTCCCCACCCCCCAAATTCATCTGCAGTGTCACCTATCCTGCTTGTACCACTGGATATTTTTTCAGTGATTTTCATTCTGGCCAAATCATATTCATGACAGGGAGTGGAGAGGGAAGCCACCCTCCCACCCTCCTTTTCACTGGCTCTCTGATAGCTGAACACATCATTTCCACGCTTGCATGGCTGGCACATACCAACTGGGTCACGGGGGAGGAGTGTTGCATAAGCCATGAGCCAAATCAGTGACTATGAGGATAAAAGGGAAGCAACGTGTACCTCCAATTAATTAATTAGTTTGGTTCTAATCTAAGACAACAGAAGGAGCCACCAGCCAGAAGCTAAGAAGAAGAAGAAGAAGAAGAAGAAGAAGAAGAAGAAGAAGAAGAAGGGGAATACACTGAATCATTTGGTCTTGATTTCTTGTTTTTGCAGACATTAACTGCGCTGTCGCAAGCAGGGAACACAGGGGGAGGAACAGAGGGCAGCCAGGGAGTGTTGGTGAAGGGTCTGGATTGCGACACAATCACCCAAGTGAAAGAGAAGATCCTGGACCAGCTCTACAAAGGGACACCTTATTGCCATCGACCTGACCCGGACTCGCTTGACTTGGGTGAGTCAAAGACTGCTGGAAGGGCCACCTTGAGTAAGACCCCCTCCCCAAAGTGGGAGGCCACTGGCCAGTGTCCCATGGCAGCACTGGCCAGGTTGCTAGGAAACTGCACACCAGTATCCCATCCGTTTCCGAAGCCATCCAAATGAGCCAATAGGAAGGCCCTGAGGGAAGGATCACTTGACTTAACTGTAGCCAATGGTATGCTGGATGAACAAATGTGGAATTTTGCAGAGTGCTGCTCCCACACAAGTTGCTTTTTGTCTTGTATGTGTTGACAACAGAATGGCGGTCTGGGCTGGCTGGGCATCTCATCCTCTCTGATGAGGATGTGACTTCAATCGTCCAGGGCAGCTGGAAGAGGCTCAACACACTGCAACACTATAAGGTGAGGGAAGCCCTCTTACTTTTATGGCCCTTTCTGTGGCGGTTAGCTTAATTCGGGATAAGACCAGCTTTTGCCCTTTTCTCAGTAAGTATCCTTCTGCTCCTGGAATCTTCCAAAAGGTAAGAGGGTTAAGGCAAGGAGTCTTTTGGTCTTCTCTGCCTCAGAAGTCCATGAAAATACTCTCCCTTAGAGTTAGACTACAGGGGGGGCTAGCAACTAAGATGCTGGGCTTGTTGACTGGAAGGTTGGCAGTTTGAGACCCAATCACCGCATGACCAGGTGAGTGTTCTGTCCCAGCCTACGTGAGTCCTTGTTAAACTCACAAGGAGGTTGAAACTGTGTTGTTATTATTTACAGACCTTAAAAATGTCCAAAGGCAAAGGCAAACAAAACACAAATTCAATGAAACTTGATTTCTTCCAAACGGAAATTGTCCAAAGGCAAAGGCAAACAAAACACAATTTAATGAAACCTGATGTCTTCCAAACGGTTGCCTTCAGCAGCCAGCACCTCCCACACCTTCCCTTTTATTATGCAGCCCAAAGCGTGGCTTCCTAATGCCTTCTCCTTTGGCTTTGGATCCGCCCCATTGCCTTCCTCTGTCCAACTCTCATTGCCTGTCGGCGTTTGCAAGCATCCATGATGTCTTCCAGCTGTGAGTCCTCACAGTCTGACTCAGCCTCCCAGCACAGCTGTGTCTCAGCCTGAGCGCGAGTAGAGGGGCCAGGCTCCTCATCAGACTGTTAAGTCTTGGAGCTCATCAGAGCCTTCCTCTGACTCTGATGTCACTCCAGGCTCCTCCTCCTCCTCCTCTGATTCCCCAGACTCAGGTACCGGGTCCACTGGCTGACGAGGAATCACAACAGTGAGCTCCCGTTACTTGCCTCAGCTCCTGCCCACCTAGCAGCTCAAAAGCATGGACATGCAAGTAGATAAATAGGTACCACATCAATGGGAAGGTAGTAGCATTTTGTGTGCCTTGGCATATATATTGCCATGACCACGGAAGAATCTTCAGACATTGCTGGCTCCCTCGGCTAGGAAATGGACACGAGCACTGCCCTCTTAAGCCAGACACGACCGGACAGGGACACCTTTACCTTTCGTTAGTCTTCCATTTACTGACTGTTCAAAATTACGGCGGTGCTGAAAAAAGCGACTTAACGGCTGAGCCTCATACTTTACCGCCATCCCAGTGCCCCCATGGTCACGTGATCAAAATTGGGGCGCTTAGTAACCAATATGTATTTTCAGCAGTTGCAGCATTGTGGGATCATGTGATTTTTAAAATTTTCTTAAAATTGTTTACTTTTATTTCCCGCCTGTATTATTTCTATAAATATTTGCCATTTGCAACTTTCCCAGATAGCTTCCAGCAAGTCAGGTTAACAACTCCGTGGTTTACTTAACAGTGATTCACTTAACGTCTTCGGCACAAAAAAAAAAAAAAGCTTGCAAAATTGGCCGTGATTCAAAACAACCACCTTTATTTATTTATTTATTTTATTTATATTTGACTTATATGCCGCCCTTCTCCCTAGACTCAGGGCGGCTCACAGCAAAAACACAAGTACAAAAATATAAATCAATTAAAATAGTAATATACAATATAAAAACTATATGACTATTACCACTCATACAACATACAGTCCCAATCAGAGGCCCAGGGGCAGAGCGCAGCTCACACGCCCCAAACCTGTCTGCATAAATGTGTTTTCAAGAGTTTTTGGAAAGCTAGGAGGGAAGGAGCGGTACGAACCTCTGAGGGAAGTTGGTTCCAGAGGGCTGGGGCAGCAACAGAGAAGGCCCTTGCCCTAGGCCCCGCCAGATGGCACTGTCTAACAGACGGGACCCGTAGGAGGCCAACCCTATGTGCCCTAACCGGTCGCTGGGATTCATGGGGCAGAAGACGGTCCCGCAAGTATCCTTGCTTAACAACAGACACTCTGTTCCAGTTTGCGATTATACGTCAAGTACTTACAATTATCTTACTATCAGGCCAATTTTCCATTGATCCCAAATATGATTTCCCCTGACTAGAACAAGCTTTTGAGGTGATCAGGCTGAAATCTTGTTCCTCATCAGCTACTTACAATTTTTTTTAAAAGGAGACAGCTTCTTGTGAAAAATTGTTCTTGTGCTAAACTTTGATCCACCATTCTGAAATGTAGCCAATGGGCTTTAGTTCCTGCGGATGTATCTATCTTGATTTCTGCCTGCCATCATTTTTTCTAAGTTTTCCTTGCTTTGTTTCCAAATAATGCTAGCTACTTCAAAAAGGGAGGGGGGGGCAGCACTGGAATAGCAATCCTTTTAAAGCAATTGAAAAAGGGGGAAAAAAGAAAAGCCATCCTTTTAAGGAGCTCCACATAACTGGACGAAAACCTAGCTTTCCAGGTAGCCTATTCCCTTATCTGATAGGAACTTCAACCTGAGGCCCAATGCATCACTGGTATTGGGAAAAGGAGATATAACCAGTCCTTCTTGAGTCACACTGAGAGGACTGATGACACACAAAAAGAAATTACAATGCCCTATTGCTGGGCAGGCAGCTGGAAAGTCTACTAAATCAGAGGTCCCCAACTTTTGGGGCACCAGGGACCGGTTACATGGAGAGAGGTTTTTCCACGGACTGGAGAGGGTTCGGTTTTGTGTGCTTCCTGCATCCTGCAGATGGGGCTTTGCTTGTTTGTGCGGCCCGGTACTGGTCCATGGACTGGGGGTTGGAGACCCCTGTGCTAAATGACATGAAATTGCAGGATCCAATCTGGGTCAGTCACCGGGACTAGAGGTTTTGTCTCTTGAGCTTTTGGACTTGTGCTAGTTAGAGAGAAGGTCCATGAGGATGGGCTCCAGCACAAGTCTGGAAGCTCGGAAGACAAAACCGGTGGTCCCAGTGATCGACCCAGATTGGATCCTGCAACATTATCCAGGGACACATACTTTCGCCTTCATTCGCCAGTAAATGGACACGCTTAGGGCCACCAGGAAATAAATGTTACTGCAACATTTACAACAGTATAAATAACAGCAGGGTAAATAGCCGACCTAAAACAATTATAAGCCAGGAACCTCCATCTCCTCCTTCTATTCACATTCAGTCACTTTCTGTTGAAGTGTAATCACGGGGACTCGTTTTGACAATAAACTTTGATCAGTGTCAGAATTCTGTATTAGTCAATGGTTGCCTACAACTCATACCACAATAGCTGTTTTTAAGAAGGTCTTAATCATAAAACAAAAACATTGTTTGAACAAGAGGAGCATAATTCTTCCCCTGTGAGATCAAAGGTAGTGGCTATAAGTAGCTGTTAACTTACAACCGGTTGCTTAGCGACCAGTTGAAGTTGCAACAGACATCCACAGGGGTACTTACAAACCCAGTTCCCAAGTTCCAGTCGCTGTCTCCCTCCCTCCCCTCCGCAGTCACATGACTGAATTTCAGGTTATTATTATTATTATTATTTATTAAACTTATATGCCGCCCTTCTCCCAAGACTCAGGGCGGCTCACAACAACAATACAAATATAAAAAAACATAGCATAAAATCAATTAAAATTACTAATTTACAGTATAAAAACTAAGTAATTTATTTCACTCACACAACACACAATCATAATCAAAGGCCCAGGAGCAGAGTGCAACTCACACGCCCCAAACCTGTCTGCATAAATGTGTCTTCAGCACTTTCCGGAAAGCTAGGAGGGAGGAAGCAGTGCGAACCTCTGTGGGAAGCTGGTTCCAGAGGGCTGGGGCAGCAACGGAGAAGGCCCTTGCCCTAGGCCCCGCCAGATGACATTGCCTGACAGACGGGACCCGTAGGAGGCCAACCCTATGCGCCCTGACCGGTCACTGGGATTCATGAGGCAGAAGACGGTCCCTAAAGTATCCTGGCCCATTGCCATAAAGGGCTTTATAGTTCATAACCAACACTTTGAATTGTGTTCAGAGACCAATTGGTAGCCAGTGCAGCTCACGGAGGGCTGGAGTGATATGAGCATGTCTTAGAAGACCCAAGACGGCTCGCGCGGCCGCATTCTGAACCACCTGCAGTCTCCGGACATTCTTCAAAGGTTGCCCCATGTAGAGAGCATTACAGTAGTCGAATCTCGAGGTGACAAGGGCAATGGTTCCTGGCAATGGCCGTTTATAGCATCTCATGATCGCATGATCGCATTTTGGTGAAAACCAGCATTTTAGATCTGGTTTTTTGACAAAACTGGCCCAGAGTTTGCCTACTGGCCATAGCATTCACTTAACAAGTGCTGCAAAACAGATCATAAAATCAGGTTGATCACGTGGGTGACTCATGCTGACCGGCATGATTTGCAACAGTAATAGGCAGCTTCCATTATGGTCGTAGTAAGTCGTAATTGGCAGCCTTCTCATCTTCCCCTCCATGGGAGACTCTTCTAACCAGCCTGTATGCATCAAGAAAGATTTCTGGCTGGATTGAACAGAAGTAATTACATCCCTAGGCAGCCTATTAAGATGTAATCAGTGAGCCATTGAACAATAGTTTTGGCTTCCTAGCACCCGCATTCTGCCACCTTTCAAAACAGATTCTTTTTACATTCTGTTTAGTTCTGCAAGGCTGGCAGGCGCAGCAAACAAGAACCACTTGGGTTTACCTTCACCTACCCAAACCCAGGAAAGTAGGTAGATGGTAAGAGGAAGGAGGGGTGGTTAGGGATAGGGGGATGTGGGAGTGGGGGTGCCGAGCAGTTATATTAATTGTTTGGAAAATGTGGTATATGTTAGTTTTTGGTTGAGCTACTATTATGTGTCTTTTTTGTAAAAATTTTAAAAAATTAATAAAAATTATGTTAAAAAAAAAAAAAAGAACCACTTGGGTTTCTGGAACGATAACAGAATCTCGAAAACCAGCCAGAGCAATTCTCTAGCTCAACTTATATGTAGCAAAGTTAAAGTGGAGTTACTCTCAGTCTCTTTCTCCTACCTCCTCCCTACCCTGGACTTAAAGGACTATTGCAGTGGTGGCGAACCTATGGCACGGGTGCCAGAGGCGGCACTCGGAGCCCTCTCTGTGGGCACATGCGCCGTCGCCCCAGTCCTAGGCCTTCAGCTGAGTTTTATAAAACCTTTTCGCTTTAGGCCTCCGCCACCGTGTGCAAAAAAAAAAAAAAAAAAAGTTCAATCAATCAGTTTCAACTTCTTGCGGGGGAAAAAAAAGATCTTCCAAATTGATTGATTGAACTTTTTAGCCCCACCCAGTCTGCCGTTACCACCGCAGCCACGCCCACCCAATGGGCCACACCCACCCGGCACCCGGCGATGCATAAGTGGGTTTTGGGTTGCAGTTTGGGCACTCGGTCTCTAAAAGGTTCGCCATCACTGGACTATTGTCTTAACTTTCCTCCCTTAATTGCCTCCTCTGGTATTTCCAAAGTCAGTTAGGCATTTTATCACATCTTCAGACAACAACTCATCCCAATCAGTGCTGCTGCATCTGGAAAGCTCTTAACCAACTTCTCATTATTACTCCCATAAGAGTTTTTAAAGATCAGCCTTTATAGTTCCAAAGGTGCTTTTCAAAAGG
This sequence comes from Bothrops alternatus, assembly GCA_034064705.1. Classification (NCBI taxonomy): domain Eukaryota; kingdom Metazoa; phylum Chordata; class Lepidosauria; order Squamata; family Viperidae; genus Bothrops; species Bothrops alternatus. The sequence goes on along the minus strand of JARGCV010000174.1, from coordinate 4,974,312 downwards.
CAGCTGGACTTTCAAGGTAAAAACCAAGAAAGTCCAGTTGCCTTTTGAAAAGCATCTTTGGAACAACCATGATCCGGACGATGGAGAATTCAACCTTTACAGCTAGTCCTCCAGGACAGAGTAAATAAGAAGAATAAGTTGCCTATCACTGGAACAGCCTCTGTCCCTATAGAGCAGTGGTTCTCAACCTTTTTAATGCCGCGACCCCCAACCGGTCGTAAGTCGAGGACTACCCAACTGGTCGTAAGTCGAGGACTATTTCCCTGCCCGGGAGCGCCGCACATGCGTAGTGCCGCCCCCTGCGTCGGCCGAGGCGTAGCTGGCAAGGGACAGTGACAGCGCAGGGCGACCACCGGCTGGGCCACCAGCTGGCCCAGCCCAAGGGAGGTAAGGCACCCGCCGGGCCCCACGCGTGCCAGCAACTCTCCCTGCGCCCACCGGCCTCCCACCTCCCACCCCTGGCCCTCTTTTATTTACATTTTTAGTAGTTGCTCAGCAGGGAGGGGTGGAAACTTCCAGACAGCTCGCCTTCGCTGCAGACAACTTGCAGCGCCATTTGCAGACTGGGACTTTTGGCGGGCTCAGCAGGGCAGAGACAGCCTGGACAATTCCTATTGGCTTTTGAAAGCCAATAGAATTAGACTCTATTCAAGAGAGTCTATTCTATTGGCTTTCAAAAGCCAATAGAATAAGAGGGAGTAGCACAGCTAAGGAAAAGGGGGGGAAAATGGTGGACTGCGTTTTTTGGCGACCCCCGTGAAATGGTCGTTTGACCCCAAATGGGGTCACGACCCACAGGTTGAGAACCGCTGCTCTAGAGACAGGCGGTCCTTGAGTTACGACCACAATTGATCCCAGAATTTCCATGGCTAAGCAAGAAAGTTGTTAAGTGAATTTTGCCCCGTTTTACGACCTTTTATTGACACAGTTATCAAGTGAATCACAGCAGTTGTCAACATGTTAGTAACATGGTTGCTAAATGAATCTGGCTTCCCATCGACTTTGCTCGTCCGAAGGTCACCCAAAAATGACCCCGGGGCACTGCAATCGTCATCAGTGCATGCCAGTTGCAAAGTGTCTGAATTTTGATCATGTGACCACAGGGACGTGGCCATGATCGTAAGCGTAAAAAAATGGTCATAAGCTACTTTTTTCAGTGCCATTGTAACATTGAACGAACACTAAACAAATGGTTGTAAGTTGAGGACTACCTGCAATTGCAGGCAACCCTCTGTTAAGTACAGGTAGTCCTCAACTTATGACTGGTCACTTAGACCGTTCAAAGTTACAATGGACCAAAAAAGGGGGACTTATGACCTGGATTTGGCGTTCTGATGCCCAGGGCCCCCTTGGTGGCCACATGACTGCATTTTGGATGTTTGGCAAATGACCCACATTTATGGCTGTTTGCAGCATCCCATGGTCCCATGACTAATTTACGAGATTTTTGCTGGAAACCAGGGTTTACCCATCTTCTTGTATGCTGCTATCATTGTATATCAAACGATTGGCAGATGACTATTCTCCAGGCTGGAGGGAGGTTATAGAATTCAAGCTAGCAGCTTCTCTAGACTCACAAGCCAGGTTCTTTTTTATCCTGGGGCATGGGGGCTTGATGATGTAGTGGTTAAGACGCTGGGCTTGTCAACCAAAAGGTTCGAGACCCAAGTATCGCATGATGGGGTGAGCTCCGTTCCTTTCCCAGCTCCTGCCAACCTAGCAGTTTAAAAGCATGAGATGCGAGTAAATAAATAGGTAACACTTTTGTACCACTTTGGTCCCACCTTGTCATGTGGTGGGAAGGTTAGAGCATTCTGTGCGCCTCGGCATATAATCATGCTGGCCACATGATCACGGAAGCATCTTCAGACAACATTGGCTCCCTTGGCTAAGAAACAGAGATGAGCGCCACCCCCTGGAGTCAGACACGACTGGATAACACATCGGTTCTCAACCTATGGGTCGCGACCCCATTTGGGGTCGAATGACCGTTTCGCGGGGGTCACCGGACACCGCGGTCCGCCATTTTGTTTTTTTGTTTTGTTTTTTTCATCGCGCGCGCCGCGCATGCACGGTTCGGGCTGTCGTGCGCACGCCGCGCATGCGCAGATCGGCCCGTCATGGTCCGCCATTTTTTTTTTCGTCACACGCGCGCCACGCATGCACGGATCGGCCCAGCGCGCGGGTCGTGGTCGCGCCGCGCATGGGCGGCGCAAGTGGGGTCTCAACCTGAAAAAGGTTGAGAACCACTGGGATAATAGAATCCTTTACCGTCTTTTTTTTTTTTTAATAAAAAGGCCAGATGCACATTCATGCAAAAGATAGATGATGGGGAGTACCAACTGCATGTCAGTAGGATGCCATATAAGACTGGAATTTGGATTTCAAGCTGACCTTGGGTGGTAGCAAGTAGTTAATATCTTTCACCTTCCCCAGGCTGAGAAAGAACCTTTTCTAAGCATGGAGTGCTATGTTACCACCAGCATCTCTGTCAAATACTCTAAAATCCTCTTATCCAAATTAGTTTATTCTGGTGATTCAGATGAAATTAATCAGCTATACCCTCTATTGCTATACTGAAGTTTGTAAAAGAGAATTAGTAGTAGTAGTAGTAAAGTTGGAAGGGACCTGAGAGGTCATTTAGTCCAACCCCCTGCTCAGGCAGGAAACCCTATACCATTTCAGACAAATGGCTGTCCAGTTTCTTCTTAAAACGTCCAGTGTTGGAGCATTCACCGCTTCTGGAGGCAGGTTGTTCCACTGGTTAATTGTTCTAACTGTCAGGAAGTTTCTCCTTAGTTCTAGGTTGCTTCTCTCCTTGATTAGTTTCCATCTGTTGCTTCTTTTTCCTGCCTTCAGGCGCCTTGGAAAATAGCTTGACTCCCTCTTCTTTGGGGCAGCCCCTGAGATATTGGAACACTGTTATCATGTCCCCCCTTGTCCTTCTCTTCATTAAACTAGAAATACCCAGTTCCAGCAGCCGTTCCTTATATGCTTTAGCCTCCAGTCCCCTATTTATACACTTCCATTATTCAACTGTACTTTGTCGAGAAGTTACGAGGCATTATGATCATTAGACACCTTCCTCCCTTATAGGCAAATATACTCGCCTGTGTATAAATCTTTATTGTGAAATATCTTGAAAACTTTAGCCAACTAGCACCTTGATCATGTGTTTTCTAATTCATCTAATCAAAATATGTAAGAATTAACACATTTTATCTTGGAGGTCGGTAATTTCCTAAAATTTGTAGACCACTGTAATAACAATAATTTCCCCATAACAATCCCTTGAGTTAGCCTGGGATGAGAGAGTGGGACAGGTCCCAAATCAGTCAACACGCTTCCATGGCTGCTGATGAATTCTCTTACTTTACCTCTTCTGTGTTAGTATTCAGGAAAACTAGGCCATAGTTGTATAAAGCTTTTACTTTATGAATAAAGTACTGACGCCTTGGCTAAATTCTGTGCTGCTGAGGTAAAAACGTGCCATCAAATATTATATACCAATTGTTAGGTTTTAATGTTTCTTTAACCTGTTGATTGCAATAAAGCAGGGGTCTTCAAACTTCACCTTTTTATGACTTGTGGACTTTAACTCCCAGAATTCCTCAGCCAGCATGCCTGGCTGAGGAATTCTGGGAGTTGAAGTCCACAAGTCATAAAAAGGCCAAGTTTGAAGACCCCCCTGCAATAAAGTATATGCATGTGAAAAGCCACTCTGAGTACTGCTTTGACAGTGGAAAAGCAGGATATATGCATAAATAAATAACTAGCTAGCTGCTATTAACAACAAATGCTGTGATCAAATCAAAGAGGTTAGTTTTAAAAATAAATTCTTCATAAGGAAATCTTGACCCTAAGTATTTTGGAGTTAAAGCCTGTCCTGTCAATCTCCAATCGTTTTTTATTAGGGACACTGCTGAACTGGATAGATTCTACTTGAATTATATCAAAAGCCATATTATGTCATATAGGTTATGTCACATTAGCACACAAAGAGATAAGATGGTGTTAAGTGTCTAATCTCAAATGCCAACTTCCAAATACGTTTTGCTGAAAAACAATGCAGCATGATGTTGAGTCCCGAAAGCTGTTTAACCCAAAATGTTTATGCCTGCTTAGGTGCCTGATGGAGCCACTGTTGCACTGGTCCCTCGTATGACCAAACACCTTCCCAGGGAGAATCAGGATTACATCCCTGGAGAGAGTGAGTGACCACTCCAACTCTTATTTGGTTATTGGGGGAAAAGCAGCTTGGGTGGACTGAATGGACAAAGGAACAAAATGGACTGAAAGTTAATTACCAAACCAGTTTGGAGTAGCAAGTTAATTTAAGAAGAAAGAAATAAAAAATTGTTCAATTGAGAAACTGAGCAGCTGCCATCTGATGATCTACTGCCAATCATCCAGAGTGGCCTTATGCTGGTTTGTGTTTTAGAAACCCCAATGCTGGAGGATGCGGATGAGGGCGGCATAAAGCTTTGGCACCTGGTGAAATCGACCGAGGAACCTGAGCTGCCTAAACATCGGCGAGGGAGCCTGCGGGAACGGGAGAGAGCCAAAGCGATTCCAGAGATCTACCTAACACGCCTCCTTTCCATGAAGGTAAGAAGAGATCCAGTCGTTAGTTCTGCTCTTATTTATTCCCAACAATTCTTTCAGGCTTTATGTCCATGGATGCAATCTTCGGAGGAAGCCCTATGGAAAGAATAAGACTTTCTTCTCAATAAGTATGCGCAGCATTACAATGCCGGTCTACTTTCCTTGACTTGATCTCATCCACACTGCTGTTTACTGGGAATTTAATTGGAGGGCAAATTGGAACAGGCAAAAGGAAGCATTTCAACACATTGGGCATAGCTGCCCTATGGGATTCTTTGATACACGGTGTAGTAATAATGTTAGGAGAGCTGAGAAGCTCCCCAACACAATATACTTCTAAGGGCTCCGTAGGAAAAGGTATTTAAGATAGATGCACATTTTTTGCTTTCCAACTCTGTGATAGAAAGATTTCTTCATTAGTGGAGATTAAGACAAACAACAACAGGTAATTTGGCTTCAGAGATCCTGTAAAAAAAAAAAAATCATACAGGAAGTGGCCAGCTGTTTTTTCCTTCTCTTCTTGATTTATCACAGGGCTCTCCAAACTTGGCAGTCGTGTGGACTTCAACGCCCAGAATTAATTCCCCAGCCAGCCTGTCTGGCTGAGGAATTCTGGAAGTTGAAATCCACAAGTCTTAAAATTGCCACGTTTGAAGACCCCTGATCTCTCAGGATTCCGGCTCGCAGAATTTGTGATTTTCTTAGCCAGTTTTCCTTAGATCAGAACTACGTGGTGAGATCACCTTTCCCACTTAGACACATAATGGGAGAGTCTATAACATTTATTGGCTGGTTCTGTGCTGTAAATCTATCCTAAGCTTTCCTTCAGGGTCTTCATTGCTCTTGTGTTTGCTGGCCCCAAAGAGAACTGTGCCATAACTTGGTCCGATTTGTGCTATATTTGCTTGTAGGGGACGCTGCAGAAATTTGTAGATGATTTATTCCAAGTGATCCTCAGTACCAATCGCCCTGTCCCTCTGGCTGTGAAATACTTTTTTGACCTGCTAGATGAGCAAGCACTGAATCATGGGATCACAGATCCAGAAACCATCCATATCTGGAAAACAAACAGGTAGGCAACCGAAACTACTGGAAGCCGCTTCTCAAAAGCTTAATGTCTTGATTGTGCTATTTATTGGTTTGCTCTTCATTTCCCCACAGAAGATCATATAACCTCGTAAAACTCTGCTGGTGTCCAGCCCAATATCATATCTGTGTTATTAATAATCCTATTTTACAGTTCGCGTATATAACATTCAGAAAATTATGGACAAACCTAGATGTGATGGTGAATATGGCACCAGTGAATATGGCACCAGTTTATCTGTAAGACAGAACAATTAGAAATTTTGTAGGCACTGCAATTGGGGAAAAATATGGTAAATCTCACTGTTTCGTGTTTTATAGGCTTTGTTAAATAGCCTGTAAATTGCACTAGAGAAATACTTCACATCATGAAACTGGCATGTTTTGCACATACAATTATAGTGTAACTGATACTTAATTCACTGGTTGACTCATGCTCCCAGGGCATTTCATTTGTAGACAGCTGCAAACATCAGTATGATGGCCTGAGCTTCATGACATCATTGCACAAATGGCACAGTTGCATAATGATGTCATGACACTACACAAGTACAGTAAGTATGATAATTGTAAAATGGGTCAGTCACATGACCGACCCAGTTTTATATTTTTTTGTGACAACTTTACATACTGTGCAGTTGTAAAAAGGCCTCTGTGGTTGTTAAGCAAACATAGCAGTTGTTAAGCAAACCAATAGTTCATTATTGGGCACTTTTTCCCTCAAAACAGAAGTTTTTGGCAAAACTGTCATAAAACATGGCCATGTGGCCACAGGATACTGCAGCCTGGTTGCCAAGTGCTTGAAATTTGGTCATGTGACCACGGGGGGGGGCTGGCCATTAGAACTATAAATCCCTGTCATAAGTACCCCGCCATGTAGGTCTGTTGCGACTTCGAACAGTTGCTAAATGGCCAGTTGTAAGTCGAGGACGACACGTACATAACTGACATCATTTGTATCATGATGTTGTCGTGAACATGTCATCTGACAGCCTCTACCTGTTAGCCATCCTGCCGAGTGCTATTGACTGAGGGTTTTCTTCCTGCAGTCTGCCCTTAAGGTTCTGGATCAACATCATCAAGAACCCCCAGTTTGTGTTTGATGTGCAAACGTCAGATAATGTGGACGCTGTGCTCTTGGTCATCGCTCAGACCTTCATGGACTCCTGCACCCTTGCTGACCACAAACTGGGCCGGGTAAGCCTGAAAGAATGCAGCTTAGAATGAATGTGAAGAGAATCCGGAAGCCATGACCCCCAAGTGGTTACTTGGCTGGTGCAAGAGGTGTGTGGTGGGGTATCCAGGTTTTCCCTCTCAGATAGGCTGGTTCCATGTTTTGCTCTATATTCTCAAGGAGCTAACAATAAAAAGAATTCAACAGCATCTTCTCTTGCGGGTATATTGTCTCCTCCTGGTATAGAAGTCGCAGCCTTTTCTTAAAGGGAAGATGCTATTTTATGAGCATTTGGACTTCAACTCCCAGAATTCCTCAGCCAGCGTGCCTGGCTGAGGAATTCTGGGAGTTGAAGTCCACAAGTTATAAAAGGACCAAGTTTGAAGACCCCTGGTATAACTTGTCACCTGTGGTTGCTGTATTTTCATGGACATCTCTTAGCTGACACTAGTGATGCCAACAACGCTAAGGAGCACCCCGCCCATTTTTCCAGAGGAAGATTCAGAATAAGAAATGGAAGTATTCCGCTGATCCCTCCGGTTACAGCTTTGTCTTCCTTTCCTCCTCACTCCCCTTGAGAGAGAGCGTTAATTGTTTTCATTAGGCGTAAAACTTTCTGGGCCTTGAAATTAATGTCTTGCTTTTTTTTTTTGGTGGCCTTTCCAGGATTCCCCAATTAACAAGTTGCTCTACGCGCGAGACATTCCACGCTATAAGCAGATGGTGGAAAGGTAAGGAAGGAAGATTCAGAGGAAGGCCAGATGTATCCAGAGAAGGAGAACAGGCGGAGGATAAGCTGGATGTAACAATAATAAGGGGGGGAAAATTATTTCCCTTCTGCAGGTACTACGCAGATATTCGCCAAACCATCTCGGCCAGTGATCAGGAGATGAATTCTGCCTTGGCGGAGCTATCACGGGTGAGGAGAGCCCCCCCCCAGCTGCTCCCTTCTCTTTGTGCCATTCTTCGACACAGCATCGGCATCCCTTCTTTTTGTGATTTGATTACAGGTAGTCCTTGACTTATGATCAGTTGCTTAGCGACTGTTCAAAGTTATGACTGACCTGGAAGAAGGGGAGTTACGACCCAGTTCTGATGTCCCGACGGTCGATCTCCCCCAAGGTCACATGAGCGCACTTCAAGCGCTTGGCAACACAGCCACATTTGCCATCGTTTGCAGCACCCCACAGTCACATGACTGCATTTCATCACATTTTTGCCTAAAACGTACTTCCGGTTTTTGGCAAAACTATACCTGTTTTGAGAACCGTTGGTCCTCTTGACAACCGCTACATTTGCTTAATGACACGGGGTTCATTTTTTTTCAACCGCTGCAAAAAAAAGGGTTGTAAAATCAGGTCAGTCAGCACCCACCATTACCGTTGTGACTTGAAGGCTACCTGTACGGCAATGCCTTGTAGCTGGGGCTCTCGTTGAAGATCATTCAGGAGCTTCAGTTTCTCAAAACGAAGCTTCAGGGAATTGGCTGATAAAATCATAAGAAACCACTGTCTGGCGGCCATTTTGGTTGCCAAGCCATTTCTCCATCTGGTCAGAGATTTCTAATGGCCTGAATGGCTGCTGCTGCTGCTGCTGGTGGTGGTGAAGGTATCGCAAGGTAGTGCAAAGAACCTCTCTTCTTTATGGACTTGCTGAGGCTCTTTAGTAATTTTAGGCAGTTCCTTAGATTTCCTCCCCATGTTAGTGAAGCAAGTGTCAGATGTCTCTTCAGGCCAGGCCCCATCAGGCCTGTCAGAGGACTGAAGGCTAAAACACATAAGGAACGGTTGCTGGAATTGGGTATGTCTAGTTTAATGAAGAGAAGGACGAGGGGGGACATGATAGCAAGCTTCCAATATCTCAGGGGCTGCCCCAAAGAAGAGGGAGTCAAGCTATTCTCCAAAGCGCCTGAAGTCAGGACAAGAAGCAACGGGTGGAAACTAAGCAAGGAGAGAAGCAACCTAGAACTAAGGAGAAACTTCCTGACAGTTAGAACAATTAATCAGTGGAACAACCTGCCTCCAGAAGCGGTGAATGCTCTAACACTGGAAGTTTTTAAGAAGAGACTGAACAGCCATTTGTCTGAAAAATGGTATAGGATTTCTCTGCCTGAGCAGGGGGTTGGACTAGAAGACCTCCAAGGTCGCTTCTAGCTCTTTTATCCTGATATTGTGTTTACCAAAGTCTGAAAGAAGTTCCTATTCCCCCAGGCATTTCTCTCCTTTATATGCTCACTTTCACTGAGTAGGTGTTTAATAGTAATCCTGGGCTAGTTGTTTTATTATTTGGGCTTTCCTTTTTTTCATTCTGCTTTTTTGTTGTTGGATTTTTAATATTTCTAATCATTTGATAATCCACCTACGGTAGGCAGGGGAATTGAGTTACTGCAGAAATTAGATGCTTACTCATAAACTAAATAAAGTACATAGTCCTCAACTTACAACCACAGTTGGGACCGGGATTGTTGTCATAAGCCGACGGCAGTTGTAAAGTGAGATGTCATGTGACTGCCCTGACTTACAACAAGAATCCTGGCACTCCCTGTTGTGGTTGTTAACCATGAATTGCAGGTAGCTGAGTTCCCATCCCAAATCCTTCCCTCAGTAACGTAAGGGATTGCCTTCAACTCCTCCACCCACCTATCTCCCCTCTGCCCTTTGGCCAGTCTGCTGCCTACCTTGTCGGGCGGCCCGCAGCCCCAGAACTGTACTCTTGGGATGCTGGCCACACCCCAGGGCGTCCACAGCTACCCCAGCCCAGTCCCAGCCAACTGTCACCCTTCCAACACCTCACCCTCCAAGGCCCCAGTTAATCTGCTTTGCACTGCCCCAACTTCCATGTTTCCTTGTTCCTGATGCTGGCAAGGTGTGTTGCCCAGCCTGCCCCTTCTCACCAGGAAGCAGCCTCTTTGTCGTGAAGCAGGCCGAAGCAAAGACCCCTCGGCCCACTACCTGCGCAAAGGGGCTCGCTTTTGCTGGCTTGCTTTTTTTTATGTAAAAAATTTTTTTATTAAAACAATCAACATTAAACATAAGATCATATTAAGAAGCAATCATCATAGAACATTAAATACGGTGGACACTCCAAACCATACTAAAAAAGCGTATTGAATTTCTACCTCAGGTTTTTTTGTTAGGGATCATAAAAGATTGCACTACCACCGAGACGAACTTAATTCTGAATTTGATCACAGCAGCTAGGCTGCTGGTGGGACAATACTGGAAGAAGCCAGAAATACCACCTATTGAAGATTGGACTTTGAAAGTAATACATTTGGCAGAAATGGCGAAAATTTCGGCATATTTGAAGGATCGCTCAAATGAACAATATTTGATAGACTGGAAACAGTGGATAGACTATATACAAGAGAAACACCAATCAAATAAAATGTATCTGGCATATAGTTGAGGCTGGACGTAAGAATGTTTACCAAATCAGACGTTTACAAAGACTAATATCTAATGTTGTATTTTTATGATTGCTTCTTAATATGATCTTATGTTTAATGTTGATTGCTTTAATATTGAAAAAGCGTATTGAATTTCTACCTCAGGTTATTGAATTGCTGGCTTGCTTTTACCAGCTTTGCGCAAAGGAGCTGCCTTGTCAGCAGCAAGCGCAAGAAAACGGCAAAAGTAAGCTGAGGCAGTGGAGTGCAGGGTGTTTGGGTGCAAAGGGACATAGATGAGGCAGGTGTGGGGGTTGAAGCAAACCTGTAGTTGTAGTAGTAGTAGCAATAACAACAACAACAGTTGAGGAGTGATGGGTTGGAGGGAAGTAGGGAGGTCGTAGTAGGAGGGTGGAGAGAGAAGGAGGGAGAGACGGTGGGGGGATAGAAGCAGGAGGTAGGGAGGAAGGAAGAGGGGGATGTGGTGGAGGGGGTGCTGCCGAGCAATACCCATAGTTATTTTAATTATTCCATATAAGTTTTTTATATTTTGTTTTGTGTTGGAAAAAGTTGTAAACGATTGTATTAAGTTGAGTTGTATTTAATTTGATTTTTTGTTTATTTTTATAATTATAAAACTAATAAAACATTTACAAAAAAAATACTAATTGGTAGAAACCCATGTCAACCATCAGTGCCAGCCAATTTGAATGTTCAGTTAACTGAGATTCATGTCTAATGAATAACTAATAATAATAATAATAATAATAATAATAATAATAATAAAGTTGGAAGGGACCTTGCAGGTCATCTAGTCCAACCCCCTGCTTGGGCAGGAAGCCCTATACCATTTCAGACAAATGGCTGTCCAGTCTCTTCTTAAAAGCTTCCAGTGTTGGAGCATTCACCGCTTCTGGAGGCAGGTTGTTCCACTGGTTAATTGTTCTGACTGTCAGAAGATTTGTGCTGCAGGAGGTGCTGCAATGGCTATAACTTCAGGCACAGATCATAAGTCCTTTTTTTTTTTAACCACTATCATAACTTTGAATGGCCATAAGTCGAGGGCTACCTGTAGGACAGAATTAAATTGCGCTTCCTGGCTCCCCTCTCCTGGATGTAGACTGTGGCTCCTACTCCCCTATAGCAGCTTGGTAAAAGACATTACAAAGAGAACTAGGATTAGTTCAGATAATCCACAGGCTGCAACTATAACTCTGGTCGTGTCGTCCTTGTTCGTTCCTTGGCATCTCCAGCTAAAAGCCTCAGATAAGATATGATGAGACAGGCATGAAATGGAGAAGAGGAGGCAATTCATCTGCCTCAGGGTAAGGGAGACTGGGACTCTTTTGCCACCTGGCCTGCCCAGCATGGAACTTGATCTACTGTACTTTGAACATGGCTTGGGGAGACTTTGGCTCTCATTAACTAAAAATAGTCGGTGTCTCTTACTTACAGAATTACTCAGGTGAACTCAATTCCTTGGTGGCTTTGCATGAACTTTACAAGTACATCAACAAATACTATGATCAGGTGAGAGTATTTTCTTTCCAACTTGGGGGTTTATTTTTGATGGGGGGGGAGGAACAGATGTAAAGACCCAACACCCATCTTCCCTATTCTGATTGGGGTGACAAATGAGTGCAAAAAAAAGATTGTGGCTCTCTTTGGGCGCTCTAGTGCAGCGGTTCTCAACCTATGGGTCGCGACCCCATTTGGGGTCGAACAACCGTTTCGCGGGGGTCGCCGGACACCGCGGTCCGCCATTTATTTATTTTTGCCCGTCGCGCGCGCGTCGCACATGCGTGGTTCAGGCCGTTGCGCACGTGCCGCACATGCGCGGATCGGCCCGCCGCGCCGCACATGCATGGATCGGGCCGTTGCGCGCTGCGCATGCGCGGATCGGGCCGACGGGCACGCATGCGCGGCGCGGGTCGGGGTTGCGCCGCGCATGGGCGGCGCAAGTGGGGTCTCAACCTGAAAAAGGTTGAGAACCACTGCTCTAGTGGCAAAACAATATCTTCAGATTATATTCCACCAGAGCTTGGGGCATTGGTGGCTAAAAGGAAGCAAGTCCTTTTTAAGCAGTTCTGCTTCTTGCATTCTGTCCAACTGAATTTAATAAACTCAAAAGTTCCTCTCACTCTATGCCCCCGACATCTGTTTTCATACTTCTCCTTGGCTTATGAAAGGGTCAGTCAAGAAAGGAAATCTGGAGATCCATTTTGAGCCCGGGGGGGGGTAATCCAGTTCTCCAGATCTAAAAGAGCACATTCCACAGTTAGAACATCACCATCAAAAAGGCCCCAGTGCTAGCAGATGCTGGCCCCGTATCAGGCAAGGAAAACACCCAGAAGAGGTCAGTTAAAGCTTCCCAGAGATTTGGGAAGAGTTTTAGATCAGGGGTTCTCAACCTTGGCAACTTTTAAGACTTGTGGACTTCAATTCCCAGAATTCCTCAGCCAGCAAAGCTGGCTAAGGAATTCTGGGAATTGAAGTCCACAAGTCTTAAAGTTGCCAAGGTTGAGAACCCCTGTTTTAGATTAACTGTCCCATGAGACATGTCTCCACAGGCAAGAGAGGCATTCCCTCAAATGTCTGGGCCTGATGGTGAAGGCAATCATTGGTTAATAGCTCCGGTTCTGCCCACAGATCATCACCGCCTTGGAGGAAGACCCGATTGCACAGAAAATGCAGCTGGGATACCGCCTGCAGCAGATTGCCGCAGCAGTGGAGAACAAAGTCACAGATTTGTGAGGTGTCCGAGGGACAGCCGGCTAGAAAGAAAACAGACGGCACCCACTGCCGTCCCAACCGATGCTCCTCACTGAGGTGGAGAGAAGCACCAGCAGATGGTCAGAAAATGCCAAGGGCAAGGAGGTGCCAGAGAACTACTTTTTTTTTTACAGACTCTTTTTAAAAAAATAAAATAAATAACACTTAAAAGTAATGATAATAATGGAACCCTGTGCCCAGAAGCCGAAAGGCTCCGCCAGATGAACTGAGCCATTTTCAGCCAGGAGGCCAGATGTTATGAATGTGCCAAGGGAGTTAGAGAACAGTGCAGCTGTTGGGGATGCTGGATCTTTACACACACAAATTACAGCCCAGCCTGTGAAGAGTGAGGTAGGAAACTGAACTCTCATTGAGCTTCCTACGGACTTTTCTTGGATCCCTAGAGAGAGTATATCCTATTGGCTTAACACGGGGAGATTTCCACCCTCCCCCCCTGCCCTTTTTGCTGCACTTGGGAGTCTTTTCTTAACGCCCGGCGAGACCTACCTTCCTCCGAATTATGGGGGACGAGCTAAGACAAGGCACAACGGATGAAGGAAAAGGCCAGAGGAGGGGAGATCCAGCTTATTTCTTCACCATACCCACTCAAGATGGCCCTCCAGTTCCCTGGGCGTGCCTTCCTGTAGCTGCTGCTTCCGGCCCTTGCCTGATTCTGCTTTCCTACAAGCACAAACAACACCGGTACCCCCCATCGGCCTTTGCCATTCCCAACAGTCGATAGGGGCAGCCCATTTGCTCTGCAGAAAAGAGGCAAGGCCTACAGGAGCGTCAAGCTTTTAAGTTCTTCCCCCTGCCCCTTTGCGTTAGCACTTCTTGAGTAAACATCTGCCTTCTGAGAATTCCTTCTTGCTAGACCCCCAACTCACCCTTCTTCCCCAGTTAGAGACTTTCCCATCTTTATTTTAGAGGCTTCTTGGAAGGATGACATAGCTCAGCGATGGCGAACATTTTAGAGACCGAGTGCCCAAAAACTGGCCCCGCCCCTGCTCCACCCCCTGCCCCGCCCCCACTCTGCCCACCCCGCCTGCCCACAGGGCCACTCACCACCTCCAGGGCCCGCCGCACATCACCCAGGCAGCCCAGCAGCGCCATGGTGGTCACGCCCTCTGCCCGCGCCCCGCAGCATCAACTATGCGCGATGGGGCATGAGGGCAGAGTCTTGTCTACATTGCCTGGCTGCCATGTGCTTGGCTGCGCTGCTCCGCATGGGCCACGCTCAGGGGCGACTCTCCTCCAGGGGGACTGCTGGTGAGGAAGGGGTCACGGGGGGGGAGGCAAGGCTGGGGTAACGGCACGTGTGCCCACAGAGGGCTCCGAGGGCCGCCTCTGGCACCCGTGCCGTAGGTTCACCACCCCTGACATAGCTGGTGATTTTGCCCCTTTGATTTTTCTCCTTCACCCTGGCAGGTTTTGCTATTTGTAGGCCTGCGGCTGTCTGGCCCCATTTGTGGCTGTGCCCTTCTCCTGTCTCTTGGAGAGCAGCTAGATTTACAGGCATTAGCAGATGATAATGTTTATCTTCGTGTCATGACAAGGACTGCCTGCTGATTTTTGTAACTTAATCTGCTATTAAAGAGCATGGGGGAAAAGCCAAGAAGAGCCCCGCTCTCCCCCCCCCTCTTTTTTTGGCAAGCTTTATTCTGGTTAAAATTAAATTTCAGCCACAGGTTGATGCATTGCTTAATTGTTCCCCAATCCTTTCTACTAAGAGATGAGATGAGCACATCAGCACTCTTAATTTTTTCCCTTTGCCTCTTTTGCTTCTGTTACTAACCCAAATCCAGAAAAAAAGAACAAAAACCATGCTCCAGTCAGCTATGCTCTGATAGATTGGGATTTTTGCTCATTAGTAGTTTGTTCCATTAGCAGGAATAATTTCACTTTGCCATTTGGTTATCACAGGCTTCAGACCTCTGCAAAACCTCTAGTAGCCCTGCAGTCTTTTGGATGAAATTCTGCACAAACAGGTGGAAATAGAAGAAATGCAAATTCTCTCTCTGTGTGTTGTAGCTATAGGCAGCAACTAGCTTTTATTGCTCCTAGCTCTGGTGAGATACACTAATGCCAGCTTTAGAGATCAACCATTTTTCTAGAATGTGGCTCAACTTAAAAACAACAACATATTGTATTTTCGGGACAAAAGTAAGTTGATCGCCTGGGGAGCAAACTACCGGTAGATGTCATGTAAGAAATGTCTAAGCAGCATACTTGCAAAGACTTTTATTTATGTCACTAATTAAAATCAGCTACCAGAGAGAGGGATTTGGATTGAATATATGGACACGACTGGGAGATAGTTAACCATTCTGCCCCATGCCATTTCCTAAATGAAGGCAGCCCCGATGTGGGACTGGGGGAAAATGCGAACGCTGTCTTGAGCTGATGTATGTTTTTACACATGCAACCAAACATTAGCTTCTAGGCAGGGAGATTTAAAAGAGAATCTCACAAGGTAGTCGTCAACGCTGCAAATATTGTAAATGGTGGGAAATGAGTCACCATTTCAAGTTTTACTTGAGGTCACCCATTCTTTCTTCTAACTCAGGGGTCCCCAACCGCCGGTCCGTGGACCGGCACCGGGCCGCGGCATACCAGCAACCGGGCCGTGCAAACAAGTGAAGCCCCATCTGCTGGATGCAGGCAGCACACGAAACCACGCCCCCTCTGATCCGTGCAAAACTCTTTCTCCGCAGAACTGGTCCCCTGTGCCCAAAAGGTTGGAGGCATCTGTTCTAACTATTTTTGAAAGTTGATCCTATGCCCTAGCTGACTTGGTTCCAGAAAAGTTAACCCCCTAGAGCCCAATGAATGGTAGAAGTAACATCAGCTTGAGCATTTGTTCTTTAAATCTGTTTAGCCCTCATCTTCCTGGATGCCTTAAGCCGGCCATTTATCAGTCCGCCTCAGCTTCATGTTAGTAATATAAGAATGCCAACAATAATACTGATTTATCCTACTTAGCATTGGAAGAGCCGTTCAGATTTCTTAGGATTCTCAGCCAGCGTGACTAGAAGAGGAGCAGCATTTGGGAAGGACTGGACTACGAATACTAGGGCTAAACTAGCCAGAAATTTTATCCATTAATACAGCGGTTCTCAACCTGTGGGTCGCGAACCCATTTGGGGTTGAATGACCATTTCACGGGGGTCGCCAAGCACTGCAGTCCGCCATTTTTTTTTTGGTCGGCCATTTTTTTTTTTGGTCCACCATTTTTTTGGGGGTCGGCCATTTTTTTTTGGGTCGACCATTTTTTTCCCCTATCGTGATGCGGGCCGTCGTGCCGCGCATGTGTGATGCGCCCCGTCGCGCCGCGCATGCGCGATGTGCCCCGTCACGCTGCGCATGCACGGTGCGGGCTCGCCATTTTTTATTTTTTTTTGCACAATCCGGGCCGGGGTCGAGCCCCGGAAAAGGTTGAGAACCGCTGCATTAATACATAAAATACATAGAATTCCACAATACGCACATCTAACATTAAAAAAGACTTTGCGACTTAGCAGTGTTGTGTTGTGTGAATCTAGCCAACTGAGGATTATTCAACAAATCATGAGTAACCAAACTATGGCTTAGTATGCTGTGGGATTCAAGGCAGACCCACACCATCAGTCCTTTAAAGCAGCAGTCTCCAAACTTTCCGGATTGGTGGACCGGCGTAGGCGGCGGGGGTGAGAGAATGTTTTTGTGCATGCACGCCGCTTTCAAAAATGCTGCTTCACACACTGTGTGTGTGGGCAAGAGTGTGCTCACCCACCACTTCCGCAGCCCGGTTCCAAATGGGCTATGGACTGGCACTGGGCTGCGGACCGGGGTTTAGCACCCCTGCTTTAAAGTAGACCAGACTAGGATGTCAGAGTTACAAATGGTAATGCTCTTTTAATGCTAATGCTAATGTCACTTTTATCTGACAATTGCCTTGGTTGCAGCACTTCCTCCTGTTCCTTCCTCCTGTCCCTTACGCACAACAACAATTCTCTTACTTCTCATTCACTTTGGAGGAAACCATTCTCGGAGCATTACCTCGTATATTCGTATAGTCCAGGGGTTTTCAAACTTGGCCCTTTTATGACTTGTGGACTTCAAGCTCCCAGAATTCCTCAGCCAGGCATGCTGGTCTAGTCCGCCCATGACGTGAAAAAGTGATCATGTTCAAGCCAGCTCTAACCCTTTGACTTTGAGGGTTTACCTCGCAAGGACGCCAGCTAGAGCTAGAACTGAAATACCCAAACTCCATAGGGCTAGTTTCCCTTGGTATAAGTCCTTGACTTATGATCATTTGTTTAAACAACTATTCAAAGTTACAACAGCACTTTAAAAAAAGTGGTTTACAACCAGTCCTTGTAACTACGGTGCAACCACATGATCAAAATGCAGGCATTTGACAATTGGCTGGTATTTAAGATAGTTGCGGTGTCCCAGAATCACATGGATTCCTTAGTAACTTTCCCAGGGGGCATCCAATAAGCAAAGTCTACGGGAGGGAACAGGTTTACTCAAGGTCCGCAGCAAAATAAAAAATGTAAAATTGGGCACAACTCACTGAATGACTACTTTGCTTAGCGATGGAAGCTCCGATCCCAATTGTGGTTGTAAGTTGAGGACTACCTATTAAATACTAAACTAGCCAATGACATATCAGCCAGGTTAGCTGTGCAAATCCAACCCACGTGCAATTCGGGTTAATATGAACTACGTTATGTCGACGATCCCAATCTCTGTGTATCTCAAGGTTAAAAATGTAAAGCGAAGAGCACTTTTGGATCAGACCTCAAGTCTTATCTGGGTCAATGTCCTTTTCCTCCTTAATGGTGAATCTAATGCCTCAGGAGAGCTCATAAAGGGGAAGCCCACAGTTATTCCCTAGCTGAGGGGTCCTCACCATTGGCCACTTTAAGACTTGTGGACTTCAACTCCCAGAATTTCCTCTGCGGCCAACTGCTTTTTCAGAAAGAGATTAAACACTACAACTGAAGTTAGCTTTTATGTAAATAGGAATTGTATATATATATATTAAAAATCCCATGTCAATGGGAATTCATTTGATGCCTCTAACAGCACACAGGAGAGTTCTGTACTTTGTTGTCCCCCCAAATCAAATTGCCCACAACAGGACAGGAAAGTGTGAGAAAGGCACGGACTATCCCAAAGGTGCTTTTTTTCAAGGACTTTTCCTTGAAGATGTTTCGCTTCTCATCCAAGACGTTTCTTCAGCCCAGCTGCCTCTTGAAAAAGCATCTTTGGGATCACCATGACCTGGATGACTGAGAATCTCCATAGACAAAGGCACGGAATAGCTGGATCTGAGCTGGGAACACTCAAAATGGTGGGTGCTATTTTGAGCGTTCCCTGTTACAGACCAAAATGATTCCTCGTGCACCTCCCTCTCCTAATAGATGCAAGGTATCCTTAATGGGTGCTCTTGAAGCCGAGAGAGATGGAGAAGTTGCATCGTCCCCTCCTTTTCTTGGCTGGCCTTTGAGGGGTATTTAAGAGCCGCCTGAACCACAGAGACGGGTAGGTGATAATGGTTTGGTTCTCATGTCATGGAAAGCTTCCCGTGGTGATCATGTTGGACCACAACGGGACTTGTTTAACAAAACATGGCTGCAGCTGCTCCCCTCTCTCACAGCAGCAGCTCTGTTTTAGCAGCAAGTCCAAGTCTGACACATTATTAACTTACCTCCAGCAAGGTGTGTTGTTGAGTTTTTGGGTTTCTCCCCCCCCCATCTATATATAGGTAGTCCTCGACTTACAACTTTTTGTTTAGTGATCATTCAAAATTACTACGACACTGAAAAAAGTGACTTACACGACCGTTGCAGCGTCCCCCATGGTCACGTGATCAAAATTCAGACGCTTGGCAACTGGCTCATATTTATGACAGTGGCAGTGTCCTGGGGTCACATGTTGACCTTTTTTTGCGAACTTCTGACAAGCAAAGTCGATGGGGAAGCTGGATTCGCTTAACTGTGTTACTAATTTAACAATTGCAGTGATCCACTTAACAGCTGTGGTCATAAAATGGGGCAAAACTCATTGAACAACTGTCTCACTTAGCAACAGAAATTTTGGACTCAACTGTGGTCAGGGACTACCTGTACATTACAGGAAGGATTTCCCACCGTGGAGGCTACAGTTAGGAGAAAGAAAATGGCCAGGGCTACTGAGGAAAGTGCCCCCCAATCCTAAATTTGGGGAGAGTTGCAAAGGTATTACTGCTTCTATTTTGGCCCTTTTGCATTCTGAGCCAATAATATGCCTTTCCTTTTTTTTTTCTTCTTCTTCATTCTGGTTCAGCTCCTTCCTATTCTCCCCTACAAATCTGCTCTCTTTAACTGACTGGAGGATTAGGTCATTATTAATCTGAAAAGCTTGATGGACAACCCAGCCTGGTTTTGTTATGATTGTTGTTGTTTCACAGTATAATGTTATTGTAGATACTGCTCTGAGCAAAGTAGGGATTTTTATCATGAAATGAGAAGTTTCGTCTGTAAATAATCAGCTTAGATTCCAGATGACTTTTATTACAGAGCAAAATTCTTACATGGTAATTCAATAAACTTTAATATACAACACAGAATGTGGCTCCTCCTTATTGACTGGCTTCCATCAGTATGCATCAGATCTTCCAAAGGGGCTGTGTGGAAAAAACAGTGATTGGGTTTTTTACTGGATTTATTTTTGCCTTTTGTGCAGAAGATATCCATAAAATTAGCAGATAACAGGAAGAGCATCAGCATACTTGCACTAAGTTTTAATGTAGTTTATCGAATGTATGAACAAGATATTGTAATTTGCTGACTGCCTTTGACATATTTGTAAAACAATTGCTGTAATTTTGTCCAATAAAACAAGACTTAAAGTAGTCTATGTGCCACCATGGTTTGAAACAATCGTGGATATTGCATTTAAATCAGGATATTGATAGTCTGAAATCAACTCTTATCAAGAGAAATCAAACAAAACAATATTTTATTGCTCGGCAAGAAATGATTAAGAGGCAGTGATTCAGTTTAATCACAGTGAGACACAGTATGGTTTAGTTTTGACCTATGATGGCTGAGCTCAGTTATTTTGACTTTATAAACCATGTCTTATGGTTTAGTGTCCCAGAACCATAGGTGACTCCTAAAATCCTTGGGTATAGCCACAAGTAATTATTTATAAAGGTGTAATTTTAAATGTGACAGATGTGGGAAAGCATAAAATATTTGATTTTTGAGATTGTGGGCTGCCACGCTGAAATCAACTCTTAGCAACCATATAGCATGACAATTTATTCCTAACTCATTTTTCAAATCTGCCACATCATCACCACAACTGAGTCTATCCTCTTGCTGCTGATTGTCCTTTTCTTCTCTTTCCTTCCATCTTTCCCAGCATTTGAGCCTTTTCCAGAGAGCTACATCTTCACACCATGTGTTGAAAATAGGATAAGTTAAGCCAATTATTTGTGCCTCAAGGAAGAACTCTGGCTTAATTTGTTTCATGATCCATTGATTTGTTTTCTTGGCTGTTCTTAGTCTTCCCCAACATCAAAGTTTGAAGTTCAAAAGCATCAACACTCTTGAGTCCCATCCTTCTTCAAAGTCCAACTTTTACTTCCATAGACTTTCACAGCTTGCACGATCCTGATTTTTGTAGGTATAGACCAGGGATCTTCAAACCTGGCCCTTTTATGACTTGTGAACTTTAACTCCCAGACTTCCTCAGCCAGGCACACTGGCTGAGGAATTCTGGGAGTTAGTCCATAAGTCATAAAAAGGCCAAGTTTGAAGACCCCTGGTACAGACACATCACAGCATTTAAATATCTTTTCCAGAGTCCCTCATGGTTGTAGAGCTAGTCTGTATTGTATTTCTTGACTGTTGTTCCTTCAACAGTAAAGTAACAAGCAGCCAAGAAATACAACAGACTAGCACTTGGTTGATCCTAAAAGGCAGAAGCTATTCATACCGGTAGGATGGGAGAATAACCATATTATCTGTGTTTCATTGTAAGGAAACCAAATTTAATTTGGGTTTTGGCTCCTTCCTATGGCAATTTGGGCTGCAGACTTTGATGTAGAAAAAGTTGGGCATTGCTCAATCCCATCTGTGGCCAATTAAAGTGCAATCAAACATGCCACCACTTACTATGATGAGAGAACTAAAATTCATCCATCTTAATGTATTTGATCGTCTCAATACATAATGGCACAAATACATTTTCTGTTGTTTTAAAATGGTAGGACACAAACTCATATTGTTTTTACTGTCAGGCTGTATACAAGCTTTATTTTAATTATCATTACCATTATTATAATTTAGTTCCTAATTACAAATAGGAATGCCATTGATAAAGCTTCAATATAACTTTTTCAGATTATTCCACTCCAATTTCATTTGTTCTAGTCTAGGATAATCTTAAAAATTACCAGATCTGGTTCTGCAAAACTGCCCGGGGCCACTGCAATTTCCCTTCCCCTTTGCCGCCATAGTTCATGTAGCCCTAATAAACACAAGCTTGCTTCGAGGAGACGTTACCAAGCATCACATACACCTTCCTGCCTCCGTGATAAATCGCTGACTACAACTTTAATGAAGACCGTATGGGGCCGAGGGCTGTTTTACGAAGCGGCCCGCCCTAATCCTTCGGCGTTGCGTTAAAACCTGCGGAAACCACATTCTCCGTCCGGCCGTGAAGCGATTTCTCGTACTAGCGCTTGAAGCAAAGCGATCCGGGGGCTTGACCGGCAATCGAGGCTCTTTGCAAACGGGCGAGAGAAGGCATCGACAGGCAGGGATATCGGAGGGAGGGGGGGCAGCTGAGAGAGCATTCAGGGGTTCTCAACCTTGGCAACTTTAAGACTTCTGGACTTCAACTCCCAGAATTCCTCCGCCAGCTTTGCTGGCGGAGGAATTCTGGGAGTTGAAGTCCACAAGTCTTAAAGTTGCCAAGGTTGAGAACCCCTAATGGACATAGTCAGCGAGGCAGGGGAGCTTTTCCCGCCAAAAGGATCCTTTCCCATGGCGTCTGAGCGATCTTTCTCCGCCTGGCCTGGTTTAGTCGGCGCAGGCGCCGGTAACGCTCCGCTTCAGACCTGACCGATCCCCTCACCCCGTGAGCTGGAATGCGCGGGAAGAGAGGCCGGTGTCAGGCAAAGCGGGAGAGGTGCCGGCTCTCATCGGACAGCGAATCGTTTGTCTGACTCGTTTGATTTATTTATTTATTTATTTATTTTATTTATTTAAACTGCACAACGGATTTGAAAAACAACATCCGGGGCTCTTTTGCGGGCTTTTTCTGCCTCGTCAAAATACGCGCGATGACGGGCGGCCGTTCAGCCCCGTTAAGTGTAAATCCGGTGTTGATTCAGACGGAGCAGCGGCTCCCGGTTCAGCAACAGTTGAAGTTCAACGCGGCTGCCACATTTAGGCTGCCGAAAGCAGAGGATCACGAGGCGGCAGCCGAGAGCTTCTCTGTGTCCCTTTTTCACCACACATAGTGGCTCCACGGGTTTTTGCCCTGCTACGCTAAACGACCTTTCAATGATGTAAGACTAGCCAGACTGTACGGTATCATAGTTCCGAGGTTGGGCTAGAATAACGGAGACCTAGTTTCAAAGCTGCTCTCAGCGGTGGGAATTCATTAAGGGATTTAGGTCAGTTATATAAGGAACGGTTGCTGGAATTGGGTATGTCTAGTTCAGGGGTTCTCAACCTGGGCAACTTTAAGACTTGTGGACTTCAACTCCCAGAATTCCTCAGCCAGCAAAGCTGGCTGAGGAATTCTGGGAGTTGAAGTCCACAAGTCTTAAAGTTGCCCAAGTTGAGAACCCCTGGCTCTAGTTTAATGAAGAGAAGGACGTGTGTGTGTGTGTGTGTGTGTGTGTGTGTGTGTGTGTGTGTGTGTGTGTGTCTATAAGGTGACCAACTTTTTTACAATGAAAAGGAGGACACAAGTTGAAGAAAGAAATATCGTACATAAAAGAAACATTTTATTCATTGCAACAATAATACAGAATACACTATTTATTTATTTATTTATTAAATTTCTATGCCGCCCTATTCCGGGAACTCAGGGCGGCTTACAGCATAAATAGAAATCCAATAAAAACTAAACTGTACATATATGATAATATGATAAATGCAGAGTAGGCCCCGCGGATCCCAAAGCACCAGATGTGCCGGCTGCAGCCGGGGGGGGGGCAGCCCACCATTGACACACCCCGCCTGCAGCCACCCCGCCAGCACCACTGCCGACCCTGCGCAGCCCCATGTAGAGCGGGCCCCATGGCTCCCATAGCACGGGGGCAGCTGGCCTCCACCGCCCCTCACACCCCCGCCCACAGCAGCCCCTCCACCCCTGCCTCTTGCACCCGCAGCCATTATTGCCCTAGCAGGCCCGAAGACCGAGAGAAAGTTACCGTGGTGTCGCTGCTCCAGTCTCCTCCGGGTATCTTCGGGGCTAACTAGGAGATGGTGTTAGAGTAGAATAAAGAAGAATAAAGTAGAATAATAATAATAATAATGAAAAATCACTAAAGTAAAATGATGTGTCTGCATAATTACTGGAATAAAGCTGGGTTAGCAAAAGCACATTGCATTCAGAAACATTGTATCAAGTAAAACTTTCCATTATAAGCCTGTGAGAAACTAACCTGATGAAATACAATGTAGATTTCTATGTGTGCTTCTTTGTTCCTGAGAAAAGAAAGCTATAAAACTGTAGTTTGGACCCGCCCACGGGTCTACTGCAACGCTCTCTACATGGGGCTACCCTTGAAGAGTGTTCGGAGACTACAATTAGTGCAAAATGCAGCTGCGCGAGCAGTTGTGGGCCTTCCTCGCTGTGCCCACATTTCATCAACTCTCCGCATGCTGCATTGGTTGCCTATTGGTCTCCGAGCCCAATTCAAGGTGTTGGTTATCACCTATAAAGCCCTTCATGGCATGGGACCAGGATACTTACGGGACTGTCTTCTGCCACATACTTCTCTACGACCGGTGAGAGCGCACAGGGTCGGCCTCCTCCGGGTCCCGTCAGCGAAACAATGTCGTCTGGCGGGCCCTAGGGGGAGGGCCTTCTCTGTTGTGGCGCCCACCCTCTGGAACTAACTGCCTCCTGAAGTCCGCGTTTCTCCAACTCTCCCAGCCTTCCGGAAAAACCTAAAGACTCATCTTTGCCGGCAAGCCTGGGGATGATTGTGGTTGATTGATGTATTATTGAATGTGTGTTTATTGGTTTTTAGATAATCTGTTTGGTTTTTTTATATTGTATTTTTTGTTATGTATACGTTGTTAGCCGCTCCGAGTCCCCTGGAGAGGAGCGGCATACAAACCCAAATAAAAGTAAAAAGTAAAGTAAAAAGAAAGCTATAAAACTGTAGTTTGGACCCGCCCACGGGGTTTAGAATTGCTGTTGGTATTTGCTTCTGAACCTTGTGTAAATAAACCTCTCTGCACCCTCTGGAATTCGTAAGAGTCCATTCGTTTTCCACAAGAGTGTAGTTGGGTAGCAGGGAGGGGTGCAAAGTTCCTGCCAATTCACCTTCACTGCAGACAACCTGCATGTGCAAAGTTTGCCGGCCGGGTGTTTTGGCGCACTCAGCAGCAATTCCTATTGGCTTTCGAAAGCCAATAGGGGGAGTAGCACAGCTCATGCAAAAGTTGAAAAAAAAACATCAAAAAAAGGTACCAGAATGCCTTTCTGAGCGTTCTATGAGAAAAAAAAGCCCTGCAGATTAGTCTTCAAATATCGAAAAGGAGGACATGGAGGAGGACACTTTTCGAGGGAGGACAGAACTTATAAAAGGAGGACTGTCCTCCCTAAAGGAGAACGGTTGGTCACCTTAGTGTCTGAGACATGATAGCAGTGTTCCAACATCTCAGGGGCTGCCACAAAGAAGAGGGAGTCAAGCTATTCTCCAAAATGGAACAACCTGCTTCCAGAAGCCATTTGTCTGAAATATTATAGGGTTTCCAACCTGAGCAGGGGATTAGACTAGATGACCTCCAAGGTCCCTTCCAACTATTATTGTTGTTGTTATTATCATTATCATTATCTTTTCAGGCCATCTGAAAAGGTCGTCGTTAGGATAAAATGAGCACATACTTTGTGCTCTTGGAGAAAAAGGAATAAGTAAAGCCGAGTGGAACAGAGTGATATAGGATTTGGACTAGAACACCTCCATGGTCCTGTCCAACTCTGTTAATTCAGTTGTGTTTTTGTTGTTGTTGTTTTGAGCTGTGCAATGCAGATGTTCAGAGGCTCCTCTGACAAATATCTAGGGTTCAGTATGTCAGTGAAGACTCAGTCATCCAGGCCAAAGGTATCTAAAGGTTGAATCATGGCAACTGGACCTAACTTTGTTAATCTGAGATGTTTCGTTGCTCATCCAAGCAACTTCATCAGTCAAAATTAGTTGGACAGAGGGGTCAGAATCATTGGAATATACCGACCCTTGTCTCAGCAACTTCAGGAGTTTCTACCCAAAAACAAAATGGGCAACGAAATGAAAGTTTGGTCCACTTGTCATGATTCAACCTTTAGATATCCAGGGTTCAGCTGTCCTGAAGTAACCACCAGAATCAAAGTCAGCTGTAATTTATTTATTTATTTTTTACACCAAGGGGTATAAGGTCTAGGTATCGCTTGGGAAATATTGCCGTTTTGATGTAGAAAATAATAGTACTAACAGATAGAATAAAATGAGCATCTGAAACTTTGGGCATATCCAGATGGGTTTTCCTCCCTAAAAACATTTGAAAAATAAGATCTGTTCACTGCTGCCCCAATATCTGCAATCCACTGACTGCAATTCCACACTCAGCCAGAATTGCCCAACCCAATTTGGCAAGTCCAGCATGTTGTGGAAACCCAGCTACCTTGTAAAGGAAGGGGGCTTAAGGAGTGGAGGAGTTGGCAATTATTTATTAATTTAATACATTTATATGCTGCCCATCGCACTGTCCAATATTTCAAGTTACAATCCAGCTGTTCCTGTTGGCAAGAAATGAGAGAGAGAGAGAGAGAGAGAGAGAGAGAGAGAGAGAGAGAGAGAGAGAGAGAGAGAGAGAGAGAGAGAGAGAGAGAGAGAGAGAGAGAGAGAGAGAGAGAAGACACTGATCTAATTCATACATGCTAAATAATTAGCTTAAGTAAAACCAAGGGTTATCAAATAAGACATCATTGTTTACACACAGTACACTAAGCCAAGAAAAAACAAGCCACATTATTGGTAAACATAATGTGGAATTGACATCATTCCTAAAACTCACAAAAAGAATGATTCCCAGTTTGATCTAGTGGTGAAGGCATCAGGCTAGAAAGCAGGAGACTGCGAGTTCTGGTCCTGCCTTAGCCATAAAAGCCAGCTGGGTGACTTTGGGCCAGTCATTCTCTTTCAGCCCAACTCACCTCACAAGGTTGTTGTGGGGAAAATAGGAGGAGGAAGGTGTGCTGGATATGTTCACTGCCTTGAATTATTTTTTTAAATAATAAAGGCAGGATGTAAGTATCTCGATTTATTTTTTTAAAATCATTTTAAGGAGACAATCCCCTGCCATTATAAGAATGACTGGTGTTTTTAACTGGCAGGGAGGAGAGTCCTGAATCTGCCAGCCCAACCACAATTTCCCAGAGAAGGATATTGTAGGTGTGTAGGCCTTTGTGCTGCAGTGAGATCTCTGCATATGGGCTCTGTATGTCTCTCTCCTCTCATGGACATACAGGAAAAAATAGCTCCAAGGATGAAAGTCAGCCAACTGTACAACGTAAAAGTTTGCATTTCTATCCTGGCTATCTGTAAATACAGATCTATAAATACCCGCCTGGGAGAGTCCAGATTTTGCTTTGGCAGCAAGGCAGCAACAGAGCCAGGAAAATATTAGAGAGCAAAGCAGGAAGCCGTTGCAACAGGTGCAGAGCGACGAAAAAGAATGGGAAATCGAGAACTTCCCAGCTGTCCTGGCTCTGAGCTGCACTGGACTTGAGCCCTGGATCTACAGACTTGAGCGCCATCCAATCCAAACTCTCCCTCATTGACCCAGCTATGCCAGGGGATTTGGGACGACCCACCCCTCCCACCCTCTCTCTTTCCAGCTGAGTTTCTTTCCAGAGACTAAAAAAAGAAGCAGGCAAAGCAGCTTGGATAAAAATCTCCAAAGCTCCAAAGCCTGGCAGATCAGGAAGTGGAGTTTCCCCTATCTGCCCTTAAAGGGTGCATCTGGAGAATGAGCTGGGCTACATCCTGACTCTGCAGAAGATGTAAGTTTCATGCATTTGCTGGATTTTAGCAGAAGATAACGTGGTTCAGCTCCAGGAGCTGTTTCCAATCTTAGGATGACAAAGATGGATCGCTGAGAATTTCAGAGGCACCTGGGTTACAGCTGGCCTGGTTTTAACTAGCCTGGAGGAACACCTTTTTTTCTTGGGGGGGGGTGTCAAACCTCTTGATTTTGCTAACTACATCGATTTCTTTAGCAAATATAGAGGGAGAAAAGTCAGCCACCTCAGACAAATGGCAGCCCACTCTATGCTCTTTATTGGGAAGTCCACTCACCATATTCTAGTGTGCTTGTTCATGGCGAACATTGGGAGGAAATAATGTAACCAGGGTTAGAATGAATCGTGCGCGCTCAAATGTCCTTAATCACAATTTATTTATTTATGGGATGTATTGATTTATCAAATAACTTGATCAATAAATGATCGATCATATTGATCGATAAGTGATCGATCATATTGATCGATGAGGGATCAATATCTGGTTTTACACTTTATAGTGTAGCAGGTAGCTTTAGTAGACGTGACATTCAAGAGAGAATGTTTTTATTCATACTGTCTCCATTTTAACATTAAAGCAAAGGTGATTTTGGGGGCAGTTGTTTTGTATTCAATTGATAAAATCCATTTTTTTAAAAAAAAAAGAAATCAAGAGCTTGTTTTTTTTAAAGTTGACTTTTACTCCGAAGGACACGTTTGCAGTAAAAAAAAAATCAATTAAAAAAAAGAACAAGTCCTTGAGTTTTTAAAAAATGGATTTTATTAATTGAATACAAAACAATAGATACATATTGATGATCTGTTTAAAATCTTGTGACCTTCAGTGGGTTACAGAAATAAAAACACACACAGCACAACAATATTGATTAGGATCGTGAAACCGTTGACAAATATTATTTTCAAAGGTGATACAAATTGATGCTCATAATGTAAAACTGTATTTAATGGACAGTTGGATGTAACAGAGCCTCCTCTGTCAATGCTTTTTTAAACTGAGGGTTTATTACATGTATCTCATGATTTAGAGATGAAATAGCTCTAGTCCAAATTGGAGAACCTGTTATTTCCCAATGTTACTCCAGATTTTCTTTCAAGCCAAGCCCTCCGCCAAAGGCTGAATATAGCTGAATAAATAATCAGAGTAGATTAAACCTAGAATATGTGTGAAAAGGGTCTCTTTCTGCTTTTCTGGACATGGGGGTCCAAGTTGACTCACAAAATCAAGATCAGCCAAGCTTCCTGGCAGGAATGCAGGGGGCCTTTCCTTGCAATCTCTGCTAATATGTTTGATGATCTTCAGCCAGAGAACTCAAAGAACCCAAAGACTTGGGTTTGGCTAGTCTAAAGAAAAGAAGAAATAGGAGTGACATGATAGCAGTATCTGAGGAGCTGCCACAAAGAAGAGGGCATCAAACTATTCTCCAAAGCACCAGAAGGCAAGACAAGAAACAATGGTTGGAAACTAATCAAAGAGAGAAGCAACCTGGAATTAAGGAGAAACTTCCTAACAGTGAGGACAATTAACCAGTGGAACAGCTTGCCTTCAGAACTCATGGGCGCTCCATCACTGGAGGTTTTTAAGATGAAACTGGACCGTCACTTGTCTGAGATGGCATAGGTTCTCCTGCTTGAGCGGGGGGGGGGCTGGACTAGAAGACCCCCAAGGTCCCAGCTCTATTATATTCTAACATGAGATTTCATCCTGGTATTGTTCCAGCTCTCTGCAGCATGGAGCAATGGATGGCTAGACTTGCCCACTATCGTTTGCATGCAAATCCTCGAAATAACTCCTGTGACCTCCCCAGCAGGCCTGTTCCAGAATTCAAAGAAGTAGAAGTAGGCTAACGGATGGAATTAAAGTTATTTTAGAGTTTGCACCACAGGTTTCAAGTATTTCTCACCTTGCCATGGCAGAAAACCCTACTTCCCTTTTTTTTCTGTCATTATATTTGGACAAAAGGTCTAGGCAGGCTGCAACAGAAGAAAGTCAGGAGTTGTGTATAGCCATGAAACCTAGATTGATCACCCCTGGTAATCATTTTCATCTATTCACTTAAATGTGTAGCTACCAGTAAGCTTTGCAAGAGGCTGGGAGTTGCAGGTGTGTGTGTGTGTGTGTGTGTGTGTGTGTGTGTGTGTGTGTGTGTGTGTGTGTTTTCTTGCTCCTGGTGACAACCTACAACTCACTGGGTTGAACTCCTTCTGCTCTTAGGTGCAAAGCCTCCTCAGCCTAAACAGATCCAGGAACCCTCCCCTACAAAGGGTGGCATCCTGACATGGAGGAACCCTCCCTGACATCATGCGAAGGTGAGTTGCAAGCAAGTCCTGCTTAGCCTTGGGTCAACCCTTGAGGTGGATGGCAGGGCCATTGGCACATTCGGAAGGAAAGGAGTCCCTGTCGATTTTACTCTGCTAGTCACTGCCGCCTCTAGGGGGTGGTGCTCATCTCCATTTCAAGGCTGTGAGCCAGTGCTGACATTTTCACAGTCATGTGGCCGGTATGAGGTCTGGGAACATTATTACCTTCCTACCGAAATGGTACCTATTTATCTACCCGCATTTGCCTGCTTTCAGACTGCTGGGTGGACAGGAGCTGGGGCAAGTAACAAGAGCTTGCACCATCACCCAGTGCTCGGGTCTCAAACCTGGCTTGTCGAATTACTAATGACAAGTCCAGAGTCTTAACCACTGAGCCATTGTGCTGCCATAATCAAAACCAGCACAGTATTTCTAAGTGTGAGCAGGCCAGCTGACTATCTCAAAGGTAGGTAGGTAGGCAGGCAGGCAGGAAAAAAAGGTCATAAAAGGGGGCAAAACTCCACAACTGCCTTGCTTAAAAATGGAAATTTTGCTTTCAATTGTCATCATATACTGTAAACTGCTGATGATGGTGACAAAGATGGTTTTAACATTTTTAAAGCGGCATAAAAGTTTCGAATGTACAGGTAGTCTTCAACCTACAACCACAACTCAGCCCAAAACTTAAGTTGCTAAGTGAGAAATGTGCTAAGTGAGTTTTGCCCCCATTTTATGACCTCTCTTCCCACATTTGTTCAGTGAATTGCTGCAGTTGTTAAATGAGTAACACAGTTGTTAAGTGAATTTGGCTTCTCCGTTGACTTTGCTTGCCAAAGGTGATCGCATGACCCCGGGACATTGCAACTGTCATAAACGTGAGTCGTCGAGCATCTGAATGTAAACCACGTGACCATGGGGATGCTGCAATGGTTGTATGAAAAATGGCCATACGCCATTTTTCTCAGTGCTGTTGTAACTTGAACAGCCACTAAGCGAACTGTGGAAAGTCAAGGAGTAGCTGTATTATAGACATTGGCTGAGGGGAGACAAAGCCTGCCAGAGGAACACTCACCAAGAGTCCCATCCAGCAGGCATCTCCCAACTGGGGTTTATTTTTGCTTTCCTACACAGAAACGTCCCCCTCTGGCTTATTTGATTTGGATTCAATATATTGTCTGAACCACATTAATGTGAGATGCAAAGTGCCAAACTGCTTGCTTGGTGTCATGTGGTTGCAGTTATGGCTACTTCAATAGACTTTAACTAAACAATTAACCAGTGGAACAACCTGCCTCCAAAAGCGGTGAATGCTCCAACACTGGAAGTTTTTAAGAAGAGACTGGACAGCCATTTGTCCGAAATGGTGTAGGGTTTCCTGCCTGAGCAGGGGGTTGGACTGGATGACCTCCAAGGTCCCTTCCAACTTTATTATTATTACTAAATAAACCATCTATAGTGCAACTTTTCTTCCATCTCTTTCTCCCCTCCTTCCCAATCCCCTCACAGGCATATAAGATAAATTATTAACGCAACTTCTGTAATCTGTGCTCACACAACATATTTATCCATGATTTACTCAAGCCAAAGCTCTAGCTTGCATTGAACCATTAAAACAACTGCAGGGAACATGCTAGGCATGTTATGCTAGGCAAAAATATGATACAATAGTCCTAGACCTCACATTCCTATAATCATCACAAAAAATACACAGCTTAAAAGATTCAACAGCAGACTGCCCACATAGAGAAAAATGGGGTTGTGATTCAGTGTGCAGTACACACACAACCTCAGAGAGACAAGATAAGCATAATTAGCAAGATCGCTACGCATTTGAGAATCTGAAAAAGTCCCTTAAATTATCTTCACATTAATCTCAATGCCGAAGGGGCTTCTTGTTATTCTGAAGTACATATTGTAAAAGTAAGCAACCAGCCTTTTGATGTCCCTGACTTACAACCAGAATTGAGTCGAGAGTTTTTGTTGTTAAGCAAGGTAGTTGTTAAGTGAATCATGCTGCCTTTAAGCAAATCCAGCTTTTCCCATTGGCTTTGCTTTTCGGGGACCAGCTGGGAAGGCTATAAATGGTGATCACATGACCCAGGGATGCTGAATAACCGTTGCAAATACATTCCAGACACCGAGCAACCAAATTTTTCATTGAATGACAGTGGGAATGCTATGCTGGTTGTCACATTTTTCAGTGCTGTAACTCTGAAGGGTCACTAAATGAATGGTTGCAAGGCGAGGACTACCTGTAATAATGTGGTGATTCCCACTTCCGCCTTTTTGCAGGCGGCTACTATCCGGTGAAGAAAGGAGAGACATTCAATGGAAGATACCACGTGGTCCAAAATCTGGGCTATGGGTTCTTCTCAACAGTCTGGCTTTGCCAAGATGCTGGGTGAGTAAACAAAATGACCAGATTTTAATTAATTTAATTATTTTTTGATAATTCACATGCATTGATAAGTATGCATTCTAAGTATTGAAGACGGGTTATATAGCTTGACGGAATCAAATTTTTGGCCTGGAAAATAGTTTTAATTCTAGTGTGAGTGTAAGAGAAGATTGGTGTCCAAAACCCTGAAGTGGGAGAGCCAGTTCCTCTGTAAACCTTACAGAGAAAATACAGAGGTGTACCACTACCCCCTATTTTACTGTTACTAGAGTGTATGGGTTTCCTTAGAGCAGGGGTGTCAAACTACTGGCCCGCGGGCCGGATGCGTCATGCCGAAACTGTGCCCACCCCATTGCCGGCAATGCAAAAAAAAGTTGTGATATGTCGCGACACATCACGTGACGTTGCGAGTTTGAAACCCCTGCCTTAGAGGGATTATATTAAATTTACCTTCCTCAATTTAGCAATCGTCATGCTGACTAGAGAATTCTGGGGCCCTAATACTTCTGGGAGATAACAGTTTGGAGAAGCAATAGCAATAGCTGTCAGGTCCCCAAATCCTTATTGTTTTCCTTGCATATGTGCTCTTGTTTGGGGCCTGCCATTCTGCCGGGAGGGGGAGGGAATTTGCTTTCGCTTGGGATAACTTTCACTTTCTGCTTTTCCTCTCCCACCCCTATCCACTTGAGAAAAGATTGTGTCTCCCTTATCGGGGAGACAGCTATGGAGAAATGAAACTGGAGAAGACCTTGAGATGTGCGCCAACTGCACCAGTTACCCAAACACCGTACCAATAGGAATTAGACTTATATACCACTTCACAGTGCTTTACAGCCCTCTCTACGCGGTTTACAAAGTCAGCATATTGCCCCCCCAAACAATCTGGGCCCTCATTTTACCAGCCTTGGAAGGATGGAAGGCTGAGTCAGCCTTGAGCAGGTCAGGATTGAACTGCTGGCAGTTGGCAGAGTTTGCTTGCAGTACTGCATTCTAACTACTGCGCCACCACGGTTCTGTGCCACCATGGCTCACTGAGAAGTACTCAGGTTGGCGGACAAATCGTTCATTTTTTTAAAATTAGTTTTTATTAAAGTTTAGAACTAAGGAAAAAGTGCAAGGAAAAAGTGCAAGGAAAAATATTTAAAAGAAAGAAAAAATAAACATGGTAAAGAAAAAAAGAAGATAGATATAAAGGAAAGAATTCCCCCTTCATCATGACAAGTAGAAACAATTTCACTAACTTAGCACCTTCTCCAATACTATTGAAAATAGAATGAAAAGTCGCTTCTTCCTGTGTCTCAACTCGTGTCTATAAACAAGCCTTGTAATTTGTCAGCAAAAAAATCCACCAAGAGTTACCAGAAACAACATATACATTTTAACCTCAATCAAATAAATCAACTTTCTATTTTTTTCTTTTTCTTTTAATAATCTTCATCTCTAATCTCTTTAAATAGTCCCAGAACTTCTTTTCATGTTCCTTTCGAACTTCTAACATTTCTTATTTGTAAATCCAAAATAAAATTATCCAAGTCGCTTTTTGTGATTTGTTATTTGCATATCCCTTTTAATTATCAAGTCACCAGCCAGTTTTATTTGTAAATCCAGTGTGACATCGTTTTCCATATCATTACTGTAACCTGCCATTTTAAAATTAGAATCAGTCTGTGTCTTATCCAGTAAAACCAGTTCCTCTTCTATAATCCCTTTTGAATCCAGTTTTATGATAGCAGACAGTCTTAAGAATAATTTATGAGTGTGTTGTTCCCAAATATCCTTGAATTCTTCCAAAGTTAGAATACATTGCTCCATTCAGCATTAGTGGGCCTTTTCTCCTCATTTATAATCTTTGCTTCTTTCCGGTTTCCTCCAACATCCAACCTTCAAAATCCCATCTTATCATGTTTTGTTTTAATCAATAGAATTTTCCCACAGAAAGGATTCTTGTAATTAATTTTAAACTCTTATTTCAAGACCATCTAGCCCCTTAGTTAGTTTTAAACTTTCCAAAATGAATATTCTAATCATCCTTTAGCTGTTTATTCCAAACCAAGATGTTTTAAGTCCTTAAGCTTGCATAAACTTATTTTGCCAAAGATTGAAGGAAACCCACTTGATGCGAGGAAACTTGCTTTTCTGAAGATTATTTATATATATATATATATATATAGATTATTTATACATACATATATATATATATTTGCTCCTAGGAGCACAAAGCCGAAAGCACCAGCCTGAAGATGACGAATGGGACTTCATCGAAATGTCGCCAAGACACTTCAAATTTTACGCGGGAGAAAACCCGAATTACCAGAGACCTACATACAAACACCCGCGAAAACCTCAGAAAACAAATATATATATATATATATATATATCCTCACCTCTTAACAAGCTATTCCCAGAAATTATTAAGAAAGAAATAGGTAAATCCAGCATTCTTTTGAAATGCAAAAATGGCACTACTTCAGCTCCCAGAACTATAAACTCACCAGAGATTGCTGTTCTCACAGTCTCTGAGGAGCTACTGCCTGGAGTGCTTGTGGGCGATCTCTAATATTCTCCTTGTCTGGGGAGGAATTCTGAGAAGCTGGTCTATTTGCTGGCTCCTCATTCGACCACGGTCATAAACTCTGCTCTTAGCAGAGTCATCTTCAGTTCACCGTTTCTTTCCTAGAAGTCAGCAGAGAAATCATTTGTGAGAAGCACACATCAAAGCTGTTTTTATTATGCAATCGTTCTGTCTCACTCAGTAACCTGTGGACAATCCAGGCAATGTTGTTTTCTGTCAGAAACTGTCAGGCCCAAGAATCAAGGGAGACACATAGAATTACTTCAGAGCAGTTTCCTTTATTGTTCTTCACCTCCAGACAAAAATCTTGCCTGAGTAAAGCAGCTGTTTGCATCACTATACATATATTCTGAGAATTGTTATGGAGGAATCTTCTTAACTCTCTTTCTCCCGAAAGCTTTGCAGTCTTTTTGCTCTCTGGGATGCAACCACTCCTTCCTACATTCCATCACAGGAATATATGTCTTCCTATTTCTTCTACTATCTTTTTCTCCTTCATCTCAAAACAATCCATCAAACTGGGAAGGATTGAATAATTGCACAGAGACATTTGGTTGAAGGTGCTCTGTGCTCTTCATCTGAAACAACCTTAACCCATCATTGGAAGCTGGGAACTAGAAGAAAGGCTGAAGAAAGGCAATGCCTTTCTTAAACTGGCTGGAAGAGTGACTTGGATGTAGTAGTACAGAGGTCCCCAACCTTTTGGGCACCAGGGACCAGTTCCATGGAGAAATGTTTTTCCATGGACCAGAGAATGCGTGGTTTTGTGTGCTGCCTGCATCCCACAGATGGGGCTTTGCTTGTTTGTGTGGACTGGTTGCTGGCATGCTGTGGCCCGGTAGCGGTCCATGGACCGGAGGTTGGGGACCCCTGTAGTAGTATGTGGGAATGACCTTGGAAAACAGAAGGGGAAGGGATGCAGTCAGATAAGAGACAGCATAGCCCACAGTGCAAAATGAGTGAAGAAAGAAACTGAGCAGGATACCCCCTGCCCAGGTACTTAAGCAAGAGATCTGTTCTTTCAGACGTGCAAGATTCTATTAATGTAGCCTTATAATAACATAGAATTAACTCAACTGATTGTGTTTCCTGCCTGGTCTACCTGAGTACAGGGAATAAGTTCATAACAGTCTACAAGAGAAAACAGAATTCTAGACTTTGCTTCCCTAGAACAGCTCAGTCCTTAAAATTAGAGGGTCAGTGCTGTTCTGGCATTTTTCTCTGGATTCAGCCCTCAGGGAGGTTTAGGGAACCAGATATTGGTGCTTATGGGCGCTGAAATCTTGGGAGCAGAGGAAGTACAGATCTGAGAGATTTTCCCTTTTTGCAAAAGAGACATCCTTAATAGCCACCTCCACTCCATGGGGAGATGTCTATCTTGCTGTAAGAAAAGAGCAGGCTGAGCTGGAAGGGAGAGTTAAATATGTCATCAGTTTGGAATCATTATGTTGCCACAAGAGGCACAAGTCCAGCCGCCGCCTCCCCATGAATTCCATTGACCCTTATCTAGTGCCAATTTAGCTTTGACTGTTATTTGACTAGATTCTCGTGTATAGGTAGCAATAATAAACTCTTCTGTGCTTTGAACTCAATGCTCCTGGTGATTTGCATCTGACACCTGCCTAGCACATTTTCCCCTCCCACACATCTATTTCCCACTCTCTGTTTGGCAAGGAGATATATATCCTCTTGTACCTTACTAGCTACAGCATCTATGCCCTTCAATATTCAGTTCTTTCAAGGAAGCCATTGTTTTGTAGAACCACGGCCACCACCATCGTACCCCATTTTACCTTTAAAGGTTGCCCTTTGAAAGCATGCTTCATCAATGAACTTCCATAGCCAGATGGGGAAATGTAAATCAAAGTCTGAAACAGCAACCAATGGAATTCAGAGCAAAACAAAGCCAAGAAAAAAAGATATTTTATTCTGTCCTGGTCTTAAGCAATGAGTTTTATTTCAGGAAAAAGAGGTGTGTGGCTGTGAAGGTACCCAAAGGAGGGGAGAATTTTGCTGAGGCAGCCCTGGATGAAGTCATGCTCCTTCGCTATGTGAGTATCAATGAATAACAGAATTGCAGAGCTGGGAGGGGCCTTGGAGGTCTTCTAGTCCAACCCCCTGCTCATGCAGGAGACCTTATACCAGGGGTTCTCAACCTTGGCAACTTTAAGACTTGGGGACTTCAACTCCCAGAATTCCTGGCTGAGGAATTCTGGGAGTTGAAGTCCACAAGTCTTAAAGTTGCCAAGGTTGAGAACCCCTGTCCTATACCATTCCAGACAGATGGTTGTTCAATCTCATCTTAAAAGCCTCCAATGATGCAGCACCCACAACTTCTGAAGACCAGCCATTCCACTGGTTAACCGTCCTCCCTGTTAGGAAATTTCTCCTTAGTTCCAGGTTGCTTCTCTCTTTGATCAGTTTCCACCCATTGCTTCTTGTCTTGCCTTCTGGTGCTTTGGAAAATAGGTTGACACCCCCCCACCCTCTGCATTGTGGCAGCCCCTCAAATATTGGAACACCGCTTATCATGTCACCCCTCGTCCTTCTTTTCACTAGAGCAGACATACCCAATTCCTGCAGCCGTTCTTCAGGATGAATCAGGATGAATGCAACCTGAACGCCAATCTTGAGAGTCTATAGAGCAGTGTTTCTCAACCTTGGTAGTTTGAAGAGGTGTGGACTCCAACTCCAAGAAGTCCACACCTCTTCCAGCTGCCAAGGTTGAGAAAACACTGCTATAAAGGAATGCAGGCAACCTCTGACCCACAAGCAGTGGTGGGATTCAGCTGGTTTGCACCACTTCGGCAGAACCAGTAGCTAATTTTTTTGTTGACGAGGCCCAAAACAGACTTCCAGAAGCAGCATCCACACAGAGAACCAGTTGTTTACATATTTGAATCCCCATAAGTCTATTTTGGCCCACCAGAGTGACCTATCTGGCCTGCAGAATCTCTTCCTGATCCTTTGTATTTTCAACTACCCCACCATTTCGCCCACATTTCACTCACCTCTCTTGAGCAGGTGATGAGGTCAAGGCATCAGGAGGATCAGGGAACAGCAGAAAGTGAGAGGTGTCTATCCAGATGATCCTGCTAGCTAGTTCATCCTGTCTTGATTCACAAGACTTTTTGAGACAGGCATTAGTCTTCTCCAATAAAGGTACAGGACACCTGTTGCCAACCTGTTATTTCTAATCTACAGCAACGTCAGTCAGTGTGTCTGTGTAGTAACTCAGCATGCAATGGGCAGGTCTACCTTTTCTGTGCTCCATAAAGGACAAGCTGGATTTTTCCAGGGCCTGCTCGTGTATATAAATCTAGATTCCAATTATGCCTAAATTACAGACTGAGGGAAGTTCAAGAGACTCTAAAAACGAGTAATTTGCATAAATTCTGTACAATTATACAGCTGGCAGGAGTCATTCAGTCCAAACTTTTGTTCAGTGAAGGAATTTAAATTAAAACATCTCTAACAGATGGCTATCTAGCCTGTTGGAACACATCCAGAGAAGTACAATCCACCATCTCTTTGGTACTTAAGTTTCCCTGCTAAGCTGCTCTTAAATTTCCAGTTTTTTTTTTCCAACCCTCAGCCAAATCTCTCTTCCTGTAAGTTAAGCCTGCAGTTCCCTGCTTTGCATTCTAGGATGACGAGAGAAAAGACTGTAGCTTTCTTGGTTGGGTAACCCTTCTTCTTCCTCTTTCGACAGGTGAATAGCAAGCGGAGAAAAGACCGAGGCAGCGATTGCATCATCCACCTTTTGGATGATTTCAAAATGATTGGAGAAAATGGCTTCCATATCCTTTGGCTGTCTGTGGAGAGTCTTAGTCATCCAGATCATGGTGGTCCCAAAGGTGCTTTTCCAAAAGGCAAACCGGACTTGCAATCTGACTTCTGATTTCAGAACTGAAGAAGCTTCTTGGATGAGAAGCGAAACGTCTTCAAGGAAAAACAAGTCCACTTGCCTTTTGGGATGTCCTTTGGTTGGTAGCCCAGGAACCATGAGGCCACCAGACCAGCCTTGCATTTTCTGAATGCACTCTCCCTCAACCGAGTGTCCTCCTGCGATGGACTACAACACTTCTTATCTGATGGGAACTGTAGTTCCATACATCTGGAGAGTTTCAGGTTGGGGGAAGTAACATTGACAAGGCTACTGGTGGCTTCTGGGCACACATTTATGTACTCACTCAATTTCTATAGCCAGTCAATGATTCTGGGTGGCTTACAATTCCAAAAGAAATATATTACAATCAAAAATACTAAAAACATTTTAAAACATTAAAAACATCCAAATTAAAGATACATAGGAGCAAGATACTTAGTTACCAATGTAGCCAGGAAACTGGGCCCTTCATACATGCAGCCACCCCCCCTCTCCAATCAGGGAAACATTGCCAGGTTTTTAGGGCCCTATGAAAGGCTAACAGGGTTGGGGCTGTTCTAATTTCTGAAGGGAAGCTGTTCCATAGAACAGGAACCACTGCGGAAAAAGCCCGTCTTCTGGGACCAAGGCCTGGCCAGTCCATAAAACAAAAGATAACAAGATTTATTTATTTGTTTGTTTGTTTAAACTTATATGCCGCCCTTCTCCTAAGACCCAGGGCGGCTCACAACAATACAAGTAAAAACAATACACCTGGCCAATCGGTAAAATGGAGGGCAGGAAGAAAAATATCACTTGATTTTTTTTATTTATTCAGTGACAGTGCTTTTATGTGGTTTGCACAGATTCATTAGGGCAGGGGTAGGCAACCTGGGCTCTTTTATGACTTGTGGACTTCAACTCCCAGAATTCCTGAGCCAGCATGGCTCAGCTTGGAAACCTCTCCCTTTCCCCTCAGCATGGCTGGCTCAGGAATTCTGGGAGTTGAAGTCCACGAGTCATAAAAGAGCCCAGGTTGCCTATCCCTGCATTAGGGAGAGGAGATCTGCTCTCAGGCTCCATTTGCAAGAGATAAGGCCCACAAGGAAAGGGAGCGGAGGTGAGGATGCAGAAAGTGGTCGGAAAGGTTTCCTCTTTCTTGGAACGAGTCCCCAGAGAACTGTTCTGGGCTAAGCGCTGCTGATCAGGTGACAGCTTGGAAAAAGCCCAAGAAGACTGAACCCGTCAGAGAGGTGATGAAATAGCACTGCGGCTGTTCTCCTGCCTCTATGTGGCAGCTTGATAGAAGAGTGATTTCTCTGCCAAGGCAGACAGTTTGAGGGAAGAGCCGCATCAAACGTGGTCTGTCCCTGACAGGGCGCTTGACTAAACATGGTTTCTCTGTTCCCTCCTGTCAGTGAATTTGTGGCTTTGGCTGGAAAACTGCAGGCAGGCAGGGGAGATCTTATAACTTTCATTTCAATAATTTACCTGGCTGTTTAGCAACATTTCAACCTGCTGCAATCCCAAAGGAGTCTTGGGGGGTGACATAGGATAGTAGAAGAAATCAAAATTACATACTGAAGAGCCAAAACATTATAATGGTCAATGTAATCAGGGATTCCTGCAATGGGCATCCACCCCTTCATGGGAACAGATTTTAACGCAATAACAAAGTTAGAAGAAACCTTGGAGATCCAATCCCTGCCCAGGGAGGAAACCCTATACCACTTCAGACAAATGGCTGTCCAGTCTCTTCTTAAAAACTTCCAGTGTTGGAGCATTCTCAGCTTCTGGAGGCAGGTTGTTCCACTGGTTAATTGTTCTAACTGTCAGGAAATTTCTCCTTAGTTCTAGGTTGCTTCTCTCCTTGATTAGTTTCCATCCCTTGCTTTTTTTTCCTGCGTTCAGGCACTTTGGAGAATAGCTTGACTCCCTCTTCTTTGTGGCAGCCCCTGAGATACTGGAACACTGCTATCATGTCCCCCCTTGTCCTTCTCTTCATTAAACTAGACATACCCAATTCCAGCAACCGTTCCTTATATGTTTTAGCTTCCAGTCCCCTAATCATCTCTGTTGCTCCTCTCTGTACTCTTTCTAGAGTCTCAACGTCTTTTTTCATATTGTGGAAGCGACCACAACTGGATGCAATTTTGCAGAACAAAAACCTTGCCTGGAAACCCCCATAGCCTTGGGTTTGCCCTTGACTGCCTCCGTTGGCATTTTATGGGATACCATGCTAAAAGGTTCCCCTCCCATCTCCATGCCCCACCTCCCCCTTTTAGAGCAACTTCAGAATTAGAGGAACGTTCTCATTTAGTGGATCCCTGACTTGGCCCCACATGTGTGCTTAGTGATGGAGCTGCTGGGACCTTCGCTGCAGACTTTGCTGAGCATCCAAGGCTACCAAGGCCTCCCTCTGCCCTTTGTCAAGAAGGCCATGCGCCAGGTGAGTAGAATTTCACCTGAGAGCTGAAGAATGGAAAGAAGCAGCTTTTGGGGAGGGCACATCACAATCTGCAGGGTGGCAGGTGTGGCACTGTGATCCATCATCACCACCCTCCTTTGCAGGCATGTACACAATGGGTAGGGCTTCAGTCACAATACTACACCTTGCATCTTGCAGATTTTGACACATACACATATACAGCACACAGTCATTCCCTAGCCTTATGGATTCTAGGTTGGTGCTACACCCTGAACCAAGAGTCAGTACCTTAAATTTTTGGGAATCGTACTGCCCAGAGGGACTAGCTGGTTGCCTATTCTCTTCCTCCCCCCCCCCATGGAATGGAAGCAACTTCTAGTACAGGGGTCCCCAACCCCTGATCTGTGGACTGCTACTGATCCATGGCCTGTTGGAAAGCGGGGCATGCAAGTGGCAGGCGAGCG
Source organism: Bothrops alternatus (assembly GCA_034064705.1). NCBI lineage: Eukaryota > Metazoa > Chordata > Lepidosauria > Squamata > Viperidae > Bothrops > Bothrops alternatus. Next base: position 4,932,973 of record JARGCV010000174.1, on the reverse strand, counting down.
CACAAAGCTCCATTTGTGCATGTGCGGGATTAGGTTGTGCATGTGAAACTGACCGCCACTGACCGCCTTTCACATCTGGCTAATGCAGATACTCCAAGGTTTACATTTCCTGCACAAGGAATGTCGCATCATCCACACAGACATCAAACCAGACAACATCCTGCTGTATGTTACTGAAGAAAGCCTGCACAACATGGTTTCTTTGCAACACAGCCTGGGAGGAAACCACAAACCCAGGACAGGAGGTACGTTTGGGCTTGGGAAACAAGGCGTGGAGAGGGTAGCAATTTTTAGAAGGATGTGCTCTCTCGGGAGTCTCAGGAGCTCCCTGTAGGGAGCACGTCCAAAGCCAGTGAGCCTCTAGGCACAGTGAAACATTTCCACTGTGTAGAAGATGATGGGAGATGCAGAGAGGACAAGCTTCACCACAGCTCTTATCAACATCTAATGGTGGGATGGAGACCAGAGACCAGGAGTCATTCTGCTGTTGGACAATCCTCCCTGTGGCTGCCTGCATTTGGATTCCAGCTCCCATCTTCCCTGACGATTAGCCGTGCTACCTAGCCTGAGTCTGAAAGGACCTGGAATCCATAATCAGGAGGAGGGATCTGGAGCCCCGGCCTTCTTTTAGGCAGGAAGAACCAGTATCCAGAGGCAGAGAGACATGCAGCATTTTTAAATCATGCTCTGGGTGGCCTGAAGGACAGGAGGGCTACCACACTTTGGCTGCAAGAGATCTGGACAACGTCTTTGCTGTGATCTAGTGGCCGTTTGGATTTTGCAGCCTATAATATAGGGTAGCTTTTGTTTTGAATATCACTCATTCCGTTTATCAAGTACCCTACAGCTCGCACATAGCTACCCAAAACCAACTACATTGTGGACTGTTTTTCATTTTACAAACTCTGGTCACTCTCCCAATCAAAAAACCAAAAAAAACCCCAAAACCCAATCATGGCTCGTTGGTTGAACACATCTTTGGCCACAAGTAGCCCCCACTTTGATTTCTGGAATCTCCCAAATTTTTAAGTGACAGGGATTCATTATGTATTGCATTTATTGCATCTATACAGTATGGTATATTTCTCTCCGGCTAAACTCAAGTTGGAATAATAGCTTGCCATCTGAAAGACATGGTTCAAAAAGGGGAGGGACCAAGGAAAACCAATCAAGTATGAAATCTTTTTTCTACCTGGTGAAGATAAAGGCAGAAAAGCTGGTTCGGGATGGGGAGAGTTTAATGGCAGCTGGTCCTACCTGAACTGCAGTGGGACAGGGCGCTAAAAGAAAGAGGTGGTGATTAGGTGATTGTAGGCATCACCTTGACATTTTGGCCCTTCCGCTGCAGATGCCCCAATTACAGTTGCAACTGGGATCGATGCTACTATATGACAGATTTGAACTGGGGTTGGAGGTGCAGTTGGACCTCCAGGAAAGATCTTCAGCTGATTTCTTTGTGTGGCTTTGCTCTAGATGGCCCAGCACCTCTTCTGGACTGCTGCAACCTAATGGAAATGGGAGTGAAAATTGCAGACCTAGGAAGTGCATGCTGGACCGTGAGTCTATATACCAACCTCTCTCCTTGTGCTAACTTCTTTTGCCCACATCTGAAAACAGAACTTTTTGAATGGGTTCACACTTTGTACTATTGGCATGGTGCCATAACTGGCTGGACCCACAGAACCCTGTAAGCCAGGGTTCCCCAACCCCTGGTCCATGGACCAGTACCGGGCCGTGGCGTGCCAGCAACCGGGCTGCACAAACAAGCAAAGCCCCGTCTTCAGGATGCAGGCAACACACAAAACCACACCATTTCCGGTCTGCGGAAAAACCTCTCACCATGTAACTGGTCCCTGGTGCCCAAAAGTTTGGGGACCTCTGCTGTAAGCCATAAAATGTAGCTTAGTGACTTAGATGCCTGAGATGACTTGGTGACTAGAACCTGTCAATCCTGGCTACAGACCAACTAAAAAAAAAAGAGAGATAATGGTTCTCTGGCACAAACTTGGCAACTTTAAGACTTGTGGACTTCAACTCTCAGAATTCCTCAGCCAGATATGCTGGGAGTTGAAGTCCACAAGTTTTAAAGTGGCCAAGTTTGAAGACCCCTGCATTAAATATTCCCAGGCTTGATTTCCATGAATTTCTCAAGATATAAAAGCCAGTTGTTGCAGTTTGGGGCATTTTAAAAATGATGTCTGTACGGGTAGTCCTCAACTTACATCATCCATTTGTTTAGTGACCGTTTGAAATTACCACACCACTGAGAAAAGTCACGATCAGTCCTCACCCTTATGACATGTGCAGCATTTCCACAGTCATTTGATCTAAATCCAGACATTTGGCAACGGGCATGTCTTTCCAACTGTTGCCGCATCCCAGGGGCACGTGATCACTCTTTGAGACTTTCCCTTCCCGCTTTCTGACAAGCAGAGTGGATGGGAGAAGCCGGATTCACTTAACAATCATAGCAAAAAAAGATAAAATTGAGTGTGACTCACTTAACAATGACCTTGCTTGGCAATGGAAATTCTGGTCCTAAATGTCAAAAGCCAAGGACTTTTTTTTTGTTCCGAATCCAGCAGTAATCAATGCCACTACAGCAGTGGTGGGATTTATTTATTTATTTATTTATTTATTTATTTATTTATTTATTTAGTTATTTATTTATTTATTTAGTTATTTATTTATTTAGTTATTTATTTATTTATTTATTTATTTATTTATTTATTTATTTATTTATTTATTTATTTATGCAATTTTTATACCGCCCCCTTCCCGAAGGACTCGGGGCGGTGTACAGCCCAATTAAAAACCATCAACATACAAAAAGTAAAATGAATTAAAAATAGATTAAATAATTTGGCCCAATCATTTAAAAACCCAATACATAATCTTAAAAGCTCAATCCCCTAAAAACAATTATGGCCTTGTTGGTACCGGAGCTACTATCCCAGGCCCGCTTGTCGAAAAAGATATGTTTTTAATTCTCGACGGAAGGAACGCAATTCCGTCATCGTACGGAGTTCGGGGGGGGAGCTCATTCCAAAGCGTTGGAGCTCCCACAGAGAAGGCCCTCCCCCTGGGGGTCGCCAGCCGACATAATCAGTTTGCACCACTTCAATAGCTAATTTTTTGTTGCCCAGAATGGACTTCCAGAAGCGGCATCCACACAGAGAACTGGTTGTTCATATATTTGAATCCCACCACTGAACTACTTACAACAGCTCATTTAGTGAATGTTCAAAGTTACCACGGCACTGAAAAATGTGGATTTAGGACCATTTTTTCCAGTTAACGCCTGTTGCAGCGTCCCCCACGGTCACGTGATCAAAATTCACACGCCTACCGACTGACTCATATTTATGACAATAGCAGTGTCCTGGGGTCACGTGATCCCCTTTGCGACCACCTTGTAAGCAAAGTCAATGGGAAAGCCGGATTCACTTAACAACCATGTTACTAACTTAACAACTACAGTGATTCACTTAACATCGGTGGCCATACAGGTCATAAAATGGGGCCAAATTCATTTAACAGCTGCCTCGCTTAGCAACAGAAATTTTGGGCTCAATTGTGGTCATACATCGAGGACCGCCTGTGGTTACCCATGAGTTTCAGTGTTGCTTAGAAGTGCTTAGAAGTGAGAGCTAGGGAATTTTTTTTTCCAGATCTGGTTCTAACCACTAGATAGCAATAGCAAAAGCACTTACATTTATATACCGCTTCACAATGCTTTGCAGCCCTCTCTAAGTGGTTACAGAGTCAGTCTATTGCCTCCCCCAACAATCCGGGTCCTCATTTTACCCACCTCGGAAGGACGGAAAGCTGAACCGGTCAGGATCGAACTTCTGACAGTGGGCGGAGTTAGCTTGCAATACGGCATTCTAACCCCTGCGCCACCATGGTTAGAATCCTGCCTCCGTCTTTATAAACTTCTACCCCACCCTTAGAATACACGCTTACTCAGAAATAAATCTATTAACTATGTTAATGGAACTTCTGCTGAGGGTTGCAGCCATAGTCACCCTTTCTCCTAACTAAAGTGTTAAATCTAAAAACTTCTGCCTTTCTTCAAACAGCTTAACTCCACAATAAATGTGGTGTTCTTTGAGGATCTTACAGGGCACATGATCCTATCTAAGCACACCCAGTCCTTGGGATGGTTGGCTTACTAGAGCATCACTCGGATCTAAAGGGATGTGTGAGGATCCACCCTCAATATCTCCATTGTTTGTTTCTTCTATTCCAGTATAAACCATTCTCCCAAAAGATCCAGACCCAGCCTTACAGAGCTCTGGAGGTTCTCCTTGGATTAGATTACAGCACCCCAGCTGATATCTGGAGCACCGCCTGCTTGGTAGGAAAAGACTCCTGGCTAATCTTTGTAGCGGGAAACGCCATGGTGATGCTGGCCTGTGGAATTTCGGCCATCTGTTTAGAGCTGAACCTGGGAGATAAGCTGATTACCAGAGATAAGACACTGGTGGCCAGTCCCTGAAATGTCTTCTTTTATTTAGTCTTATTTTCTGTGTTCAGCCAGTCCCCGACTGACAAATGGTTGCTTGATACCCTACCTGAAAAAGGGGACTTACGACCCAGATCTGAAGTTCCGTAATGGGCAGGTTCCATTATGGTCATAAGTAGAAGGTTACCTGTCACTGTCAGGTATCTCTTTGTGCCTCAGGACTGACACATTCTAGGACAGGGGTAGGCAACCTTGGCTCTTTCATGACTCGTGGATTTCAACTCCCAGAATTGCTGAGGCAGCCATTCAAGTCCTGCATTAGCCATGAAAGCCAGCTGGCCCAAGGTCACTCAGCTGGCTTTCATGGCTAATGCAGGACTTGAATTCACAATCTCTGGGGGGTTTTTTTTAGCCTGGTGCCTTAACCGCTGGACCAAACTTTGCTTTTTGGAAATTGCTGGGTGACCTTGGGCCAGGTCACTATAGCTCAGGGGTTCTCAACCTTGGCAACTTTAAGACTTGTGGACTTCAACTCCCAGAATTCCTCAGCCAGCTTTGCTGGCTGAGGAATTCTGGGAGTTGAAGTCCACAAGTCTTAAAGTTGCCAAGGTTGAGAACCCCTGCATAGCTCAACCCAACTCACCTCACCTCACCTGCTGTGGGAAAAACTTCAAGGGGAAGATGTGTTGCATGCGTTTGTCACCTTGAATTATTTGTAAAAATAGTAAAGGCAGGATACAAATAAATAAATTAAAAGTCAACTGGGGAAGCCAGATTCCCTTAATGACTGTGTGATTCACTTAACCGTATGATTTACTTAACGGCCATGGTAAAAATGGTCATAAAATCAAGTCCAGTCCCATGATGACTGCACTGACTTACATCCAGAATTCCGGTCCCAATTGTTGTAAGTCGAGGATTACCTCATAACAAAATGAAGGATTGAAAGAACAGATCTCTAATCCTGATTAGCTTCTTCTCAGACCTGTGACAGTGAGGTATTGAGATTCCTCCGGCCTGTGAAATTGCTTAGGCAGGTAATCTAATCTATAAAAAGGGTAAGACAGCCTTGGCCACTTCAAAATTTTGATATGCAGACAGGAGGGTCAGTTTGGAGTTTGAAAAGGAATTAGGGCAGCAACAATAAGCCTTTTTTTTTTGCTTCCTCTTGTCCTTGATGTTCACAGTAATTTCTCAGAAATGCAACTGTCATTGTTACCAGTAAACCTTTGCATTACAAGAACAAGATAAATGTGTGGCTGGGTGTTGTTTGTATCATTTGAATCGGCTTACAGCCGATTTGACTCAAGGCTCCTTCATCTTGTAGGCTTTTGAACTGGCAACCGGAAAGCACCTTTTTGAACCTCATGGCAGCCAGTGTTTTTCCAGAGACGATGGTAGGTCCACACACGTGCAGCCTCTTTTGCGAGCTCATCCCTTCCACCTAAACCAGGAGTAGGCAACCTTGGCTCTTTTATGACTCGTGGACTTCAACTCCCAGAATTCCTGAGCCAGCCATTGCTGAGGGGAAAGGGAGAGGTTTCCAAGCTGGCTCAGGAATTCTGGGAGTTGAAGTCCAATGAGTCATAAAAGGGCCACGGTTGCCTCCCCCTGACCTAAACCTACATCTGGGCTCTGCTTTTTCTATGCCTTTCAGATCACGTGGCTCGGATCATTGAACTTCTGGGCAAAATCCCACCGAAAATGGCTTTGCTTTGGCAGCAGACATCAACTTTCTTCAGCAGGCAAGGTGAGGATGCCAGGATGGAGACGGGAAGCAGGGACATCTTCCCCACCCCCCCCCACCCTCCTGACCTTTATGAGATGTCCTTCTGTAAATCCATCCAAGTCCAATATTTTATTTGGCACGGTTGCTAGCGGTATAAACTCATGAAGCCTGGACGACGCTTCAGTAACGGCCTCCTAACTGCTTCTTCTTCGTCTCCTTCGGCAGGGGCTCTTCTCCGGATGTCCTGGATCTCTTTCTACGACCTCCCTCACATCCTCATGGATAAATACAGCTGGCCAAAGCCTCAGGCTGCCCATTTTACCAATTTCCTCCTACCCATGCTGGAGTATGCCCCAGAGAGACGGGCACGGGCTGACAAATGCCTCCAGCACCCCTGGCTCAGCCACTAGGGCTGCATCTTCAGACTTCCTCTGCCACTCCAGCTGAGATACAGGTAGTCCTCAACTTACGACCATTCGTTTAGTGACCGAAGTCCCAAGAGCACCGGAAAAAGTGACTTATGACCATTTTTCACACTAGCTGCAGCATCCCCGTAGTCACCTGATCAAAATGTGGGCATTTGGCAACTGGCTGTTATTGGTGACGGTTGCGGTGTGTCCTGGGATCACGGAATCCTCTTTTGTGATCTTCTGATAAACAAATTCGATGGGGAAGCCCGATTCACTGCAGTGATCCACTTAACAACTGTGGCAAGAAAGGCTGTAAAATGGGGCAAGAGTCCCCATTAACAACTACTTTGCTTAGCAAAGGAAATTTGGGGCTCAGTCGAGGACTACCTGTATTGGAAAAGTAGGCAAATCTCCCCTTCATAACAATTTCTTTAGGACCAAACTAGCTATGATGTTAGCTGTGTGAATTCAGTTTCCCGTTTAGAATAAGGTATACTGCAGCTTTCCAGTACAGAGAGCAAAGCAGTGGTGGGATTCAGCCAGTTCGTACTGGTACAGTAGAACCGGTAGCTATTTTTTTGTTGCCCATGTCCAGAATGGACTTCTGGAAGCGGCATCCACACAGAGAAACCGGTTGTTCACATATTTGAATCCCACCACTGGAGCAAAGCAATATATATATATATATATTCTGCAGTCTTCCAAGTGCTTTCTTTGAAACGAAGACAGCAAGTCTGGAAAAGAAAGGTTGGGTGATTTCAGATAGAGGAATTTTAACCATATCAGTCACCATCAAGCCATCCTAGCATCTCTTCTGCAACATTTCTTTTCCTTGGGAAGAAAAATGACAAAAGTCACAGGAGCAACAAGGGAGGTTTACAAATAGGAGATCTTCTGTAAAAAAAAAAAAATCTATGGTTGAGCCAATCGCAAAGTTAAAAAAAAAAAAAGAGGAACAGAAATAATTAAATTGCTCTTTCTCACTTTCCACGGTTCTTGGACTGCCCGAACTTGCTCAAGGTTGTAACATACATAACAAACACAGGCATCATCAACCACATTTACCAACTTAAATATCATTGCTTGTTTGTTTGTTTTTTTAATATATACATTGGGATGGAGGCCAACCACATTATGGCTAAGTAATCCCAGACAATCTCTGCTAGGGAGAGGAGCTTTCTTTTATGGGTTAGTTCAGATTGGTGTTCAGTGTTCAGCTGTTCTGTCACAATGAACAGGGCTCAACCTATTCTGCAAAGCACCTGAGGGCAGGACAAGGAGTAATGGATGGAAAATTTTCAAGAGGAAATCCAACCTAGAAATTTCCTGAAAGAACAATTAACCAGTGAAACGACCTGCCTCCAGAAGCAGTGAATGCTCCAACACCGGAGGTTTTTAAGAAGAGACTGGACAGCCATTTGCCTGAAATGCTATAGGGTTTCCTGCTTGAGCAGGGGGTTGGACTAGAAGACCTCCAAGATCCCTTCCATCTCTATATTCTGATGGCTGGGAAGGTTTTTTTTAATGGCATCACAGCTTTGTGCATACAAACCTTCTGCATCAAACACCCCCACGTCATGATCCTTAAGAAAGAGATGTTTGCCTAGAGTGCAGTGAAGAAGCTTCTAATGCAGCCACTTATAAGTTATAAAAGTAGTCCTCAACATATGACTGGGTCTCCCCTGTGGTCTCATGACCACATTTTGGGCATCCGGGCCACATTTACAACCATTTGCAGCTGTCCTGCAGTCACGTGATTGCAATTTACAACAATTAAACCGGTGTTTACTTTCAGTGTCTGCCAGAAAAAATGCCCCCTAGCGCACAATGGTTTTGCTTAACCATTACTAAACCCGCTTAATGTCCTTGATTTTAGGAAAAAATATTGCAAAATCAAATGGTGACCCAGTTAACAATCGTCACATTTGCTTATTTGTGTCAGAAGCATCACAATTAAAATGAGGCGTGCCATATGACATAAAACTTAAAAAGTATAAAATACAAGGTTACAATATGTACATATTAAAGAGAACTGGCCCAGAAATTAGCAACATTAGTTGCTTTTTGTCATGCTGCCATGAAATCCTCAAGTGTACACTGATCGGGACATAAAGGGCCGGTATACATAAGTGTTGTTGTCTGAATGTCACCACAATAGCAAAGAACAGAATCCATTGGATAGCCCCAAGTGTCTCTGGATCTTGTTGCACCCATCATGACAGTTAAAGAGACCTCAATTGTATAAGTCACAAGTCAAAGACGACCTGCACCTATCCTCACCCACAACCTATCCTCTATTGTAGGAGCAGAACCCATGGTGTTAAAAGTAAGAAGACGTCTTGTAGCATTCTTCCCAATCAGCCAATCTTATTTTCTGAGCTTCATCTTTCTTCATCTGATGCATAGAGTGGCTAGACTGCTGTAGGTTTTCAACTGGGAAAGCCCTGTGGTGGCGCGGTGGTTAGAATGCAGTATTGCATGCTAACTCTACCCACTGCCAGCAGTTTGATCTTGACCAGCTCAAGGGCGACTCAGTCTTCCATCCTTCTGAGGTGGGTGGGTAAAATGAGGACCCAGATTATCGGGGGCAATATGCTGACTCTGTAAACCTCTTAGAGACGGCTGTAAAGCATTGTGAAGCGGTATATAAGTCTAAGTGCTATTGCGGTAGTGAGATGACATGGGAAAAGGAAGACAGATGGGATGTGCAGTTGCAGATTCCTTGGGAGACAGATTTAAGCATAGCTTAACAATTCACCTTTGTAATTGTTGAAAACCCCTTGGGTTTGTTGGTAAGCATTTTACTGTTCCTGCTAATTTCGCATGATGTTTCCCAGAAATTCTGGTATCTCCATCTGTACCCTTCCCTGATTTAACACACTGGTTTCAATTATATGAAAATAAATAGCACAGCATTATTAAAGACCAATAACTCATAATGTAAATCCAGCATAATGACTAATGAAAAGGGCAACAAAACAGATACTAACCTTGCCACGATCTCCATTATGTTTCTCTGAAGCAATGTTCCATTTCTGCCATTTTTCCTCTGCTACATTCAGAGCAGTTTTTCCCCTTTCTTTAAAGTTTCCCCACCACCACCACATTTTTGTGACTGTCTGAATGCTTATCTCACTGGGACTTCTCTTTCTTTTCATAGAAGTCCCTTGGACATGACAATCATTCAGAGAGCTCTTAAAATCCACTACCGGTATTCCCAAGTCTGATTGTGATACAGCTCAAAATATGACTTGCTTGTCCGTTGTAAGAAAGAAAGACTGCACAATATACACTAATGACCCACTGAACCACAGAAGTGAGAAACAGGTTGGTGATCTTTGTATTGTATGAACCAAGGGAAGAAGAACATGTGGGCAACAAAAGATGACAACGCTGGAAGCAAATGAACCGTGATTAAGCATAACAAAGGAATATTTGCTAAAGTTCTTGAACTAAAGAATGACATGGAGAAAAAAATTGCTCTGTAATTAAGAATCCATGTTCTTGATCTTAGTTTTGCTGCTTCTTCCCTTTTCCATAGCTTTGGCATCTTTCCCTTCCATTTTACCCCCAACAGCATGCATGTGCATACGTGATGACATGCATACATTTTTTTTTTCCTGTCCCAGCATGACCTACTTTCCAATCCCCCTTAAGGGATTCATGTTGCAGGACCTTCCAGTTCTGTCTGGCCCCAGGCTGTTTCCATCCAGCAACTGGCTGCAAGGTCAGAAGAAGTGCAGACTGGCGTTCCATATCAGAAATGAGAAGTGACAGGGGTCATCAGACAACTCATCTCTTTTATCCATTTGAGCAGTCGTGTGTGTGGGGGGGGAATCTACTTGATGCTGAAGTAAAATGCATAAGTGATCATTACTTTCAGAATGAACTGCAGTATTAATGCCGGGCTCTCTAAGGTTGAGCTAAAGGACTGGGTTTGCACTTTGCAATACATCATAGCTTAACCATGGTCTACTGGATAAGTGCAAATTGTGAACATGTTCATTTGAGGCAAAACACCTTGGGTTACAATATTTCTATTTAACATTAAACCCAAAGCAAGCAAATTTCACATGGCTTAGCACAGTGGTTCTCAACCTTGGGGTCGCGACCCCATTTGGGGTCGCGAGACCATTTCGCGGGGGTTGCCGGGCGCCGCCGGCCGCCATTTTGTTTTTTTATTTTTATTTTTATTTTTATTTTTTTTATTTTTTTTTAATTTTTTTTAATTTTTTTTATTTTTTTTGGCGCGCGCGTGCCGTGCACGCTCAGATCCGCCCGTTGCACCGGAAAAAAAATAAAAAAAAATTAAAAAAAATAAAATAAAATAAAATAAAATAAAAACAAAATGGCGGACTGCAATGGGTGGATCCGCGCATGGGCGGTGTGTGCAACGGGACGATCCGCGCAGGCGCAGATCTGCCCGTCGCGGCCGCCATTTTGTTTTTTTTTATTATTTTTTTTAATTTTTTTAAATAAAAAATAAAAAAAACAAAATGGCGGCCCGCAACGGGCGGATCTGCGCATGCGTGGCGCGTGTGATGGGCCGATCCGCGCATGCGCAGATCCGCCCGTCGCGGCCGCCATTTTTTTATTTTTTTTTAATTTTTTTTAAAAAAAAATTAAAAAAAACAAAATGGCGGCCCGCGACGGGCGGATGCGCGCATGCGTGGCGCGTGCCATGGGCCGATCCACGCATGCGCAGATCCGCCCGTCCCGGCCGCCATTTTGTTTTTGTTTGTTTTTTTGCTTTTTTTAAAAAAAAATTAGAATTCTTTTTTTGCGCGCGCATGCGCGCGCACACGCACGCGCCCCCGGGTCGGGGTCGCGGCGCGCATGGGCGGGACAAGTGGGGTCTCAACCTCAGAAAGGTTGAGAACCACTGGCTTAGCATGATGCCAAACCCTGAATCAGGATTAAAAATCCACTGGTTGTATTCATAACAACATGTTGTACCCAAACAATAAAATTATAATAGGACAAGATTCATTCGGGAGAAGAGTTGGAGAAATTTCCTGACAGTTAGAACAATTAACCAGTGGAACCACCTGCCTCCAGAAGCTGTGGATGCTCCAACACTGGAAGTTTTTAAGAAGAGACTGGACACCCATTTGTCTGAAATGGAATAGGGTCTCCTGCCTGAGCAGGGGGTTGGACTAGATGACCTCCAAGGTCCCTTCCAACTCGGTTATTCTGTTATCTTTGATATGAGGACAGACTGAATTATTTGGAGTTTCTTAATATAGAAGAAAATATGATAAAGGCTGCAGTTGCACAAGGGTTCCCACCAGTGGTGGGATTCAAATATTTAATTTAATTTAATTTAATTTTTCGGACTTATATGCCGCTCCTCTCCGAAGACTCGGAGCGGCTTACAACATAAATAAAACAATATTTCAAAAACTAAGTCCAAAACTAAAAAACATTAAAAATAACACCCCAGACACATTCATCATTCATTCAACAATCCACAGTCATATGTGAACAACCGGTTCTCTGTGTGGATGCTGCTTCCGGAAATCCATTCTGGGCCTGGGCAACAAAAAATTAGCTACCGGTTCTGCCGAAGTGGTGTGAGACGGCTGAATCCCAGCACTGGTTCCCACCACAGACTAAACCTGAGTTACAAAAATACAGTTACTATGTTCTCCACCACATTATGACTTATCTTAACAATCTAATTCACACAAAGGGTTAAGTCAACAACTAGATTCCGATAAGAGGCTGAACTTCAAATTACCCAACCCCATTTTATCTTGTGTTATCCACCCATGTGCCTCTCCTGGAATTACTACAGAATAATCTTGGCCTGTTTGTGCCTTTATCTGAGGCTGTGTACTGAAGGACATAGTTTCAACAATGAGCCCATTGTAAATCTACTTTCAGCCCCTGTTTTTGCCTGGCTTCACCCCAGGGCACCGAGGGCAGGTGCAACCAGTTTTTCCTATTTTCAGCAGAAGCCAGGTGTGCAAGTTAATTGTCTGGCCATGTGATAACCACACTCCTGTCTGGGCAATATTTCCCATTCAAAGGCAGATGAACAAAGCAAAAGGAAACAACACAAAACAAAAACACCCAGAGTGTATTCATTATTAAATGAACCAGACCATGTTAAGTTACTGCTTTTTTTTAGACTTGCTTGAAGTTAACATCAAGAATTATTAGGATTGATCTAGAGCAGTGGTGGTGAACCTATGGTACATGTGCCAGAGGCGGCACTTGGAGCCCTCTCTGTGGGCACACGTGCCGTTGCCCCAGCCTCGCCTCCCCCCATGAACCCCTCCTCACCAGCAGCCCCCCTGGAGGAGAGTCGCCCCCGAGTGTGGCCCACGCAGAGCAGCGCAGCCAAGGACATGGCAGCCAGGCAGCATAGACAAGACTCTGCCCTTATGCCCCATCGCGCACAGTTGATGCTGCAGGGTTCAGGCAGAGGGCATAGCCGCCCTGGATGTGGTGAGTGGCCCTGCGGGCAGGCAGGGTGGGGGGTGGGAGCGGAGCGGAGTGAGGGTGGGGCAGGGGGTGGAGTGGGGTGGGGCCAGTTTTTGGGCACTCGGTCTCTAAAAGGTTCGCCATCACTGATCTAGAGGCTACAGAATACTTACAGTTTTTGTCGTTTAGTCAAACATAAACAAATGGCTGATAACTCAGGTAGCTCTTGACTTATAACTATAACTGAGCCAAACATTTCCGTTGCTAAGCGAGATCTTTGTTAAGTGAGTTTTGGCCCATTTTACGACCTTTCTTGCCACATCTGTTAATTTAATTTAATTTAATATTCACATTTATATGACGCCCTTCTCCGAAGATGCAGGGCAACTCACAACAAGATACAACAACAATTTTAAAATTTACCACACTCATACCACATACAAACACAATCAATTCGCAGCCGTTGATGGCGGGACACTCTTAGGGCTGAGGGGCAGAGCACAGCTCATATGCCCCAAGCCTGTCGGCATAGATGTGTTTTCAATCCATTCCGGAAAGCTAGGAGGGAGGAAGCAGTACGAACCTCTGAGGGAAGCTGGTTCCAGAGGGCTGGGGCAGCAACGGAGAAGGCCCTTGCCCTAGGTCCCACCAGATGGCATTGTTTAACAGACGGGACCCGTAGGAGGCCAACCCTATGCACCCTGACCGGTCGCTGGGATTCATGAGGCAGGAGACGGTCCCGCAAGTATCCTGGCCCATTGCCATAAAGGGCTTTATAGGTCATAACCAACACTTTGAATTGTGTTCGGAGACCAATTGGTAGCCAGTGCAGCTCACGGAGGGCTGGAATGATATGAGCATGTCTTGCGAGACCCAGGACAGCTCGCGCGGCCGCATTCTGGACTACCTGCCGTCTCCAGACATTCTTCAAAGGTTGCCCTGAATCACTGCAGCTGGTAAGTTAGCAACACGCTTGTTAAGTGGATCTGGCTTCCTCCCTGACTTTGTCAGAAGGCCACAAAATGGGATCCCATGACCCCGTGATATTGCGACTGTCATAAATATGAGTCAGTTGCCAAGCGTCTGAATTTTGGTCACGTGACCACTGGCACACTGCAACGGTTGTAATTGTGAAAAACGGTCCCAGGTCACTTTTTTCAGTGCCGTTGTAACTTTGTACCACCACTAACCGAATGGTTGTAAGCCGAGGACTACCTGTACTTATAGTGGGATTTATGCCCCACTCTATTGTCCACAGATGGCATGTACACTATGGCTTAAACATAGACAGTTAAAGGATGGCTTAAACCAGCGGTTCTCAACCTGTGGGTCACGACCCCATTTGGGGTCGAACGACCGTTTCACGGGGGTCGCCAAACACTGCAGTCCGCCATTTTTTCCCCCCATTTTTCCCCCATTTCCCCTCGGCCGTCGCGTACGTGCTGCACATGCGCGATTCGGACCGTCGCGCCGCGCACGCGCGATTCGGGCCGTCGCACCACACATGCGCAATTCGAGCCGTCATGCCGCGCATGCACGATTCGGGCCGTCGCGCCACGCATGCATGGTTCGGGCCGTCACGCGTGCGCATGCGCGGTTCGGGCCGTCGTGCCGCGCATGTGCGGTTTGGGCCATCGTGCCGCGCATGCGCAGTTCAGGTCATCGCGCGCGCCGCGCATGCGCGGTTCAGGCCGTCGCGCGTGCATGCGTGGTTCGGGCCGTCACGCCGCGCATGCATAGTGCAGGTCAGGGTCGCGCCGCGCATGGGCGGTGCAGGTCGGGGTCTCGGCCTGAAAAAGGTTGAGAACTGCTGGCTTAAACATAGGCAATTAAAGGATGGTTTAAACAATGCCATTAAAATACAGTGTCAGAAACATAAATTCAAAGCTCATTGGCAGCACAGCCTTTCAAACAAAACACGTGACTTCCTCAAAACATTCAAAGGTAAACCCTCAACTTACAACTTTTCGTTTAGCAACCATCTGAAGTTATACTTGCACTGAAAAAAAATGATTTATGACTGGTCCTCGCACTGAAAGACCTTGGCAACATAATAATAATAATAATAAAGTTGGAAGGGACCTTAGAGGTCATCTAGTCCAACCCCCTGCTCAGGCAGGAAACCTTATGCCATTTCAGACAAATGGCTGTCCAGTCTCTTCTTAAAAACTTCCAGTGTTGGAGCATTCAAGGCTTCTGGAGGCAGATTGTTCCACTGGTTAATTGTTCTCACTGTCAAGAAATTTCTCCTCAGTTTTAGGCTGCTTCTCTCCTTGATTAGTTTCCACCCATTGCTTCTTTTTCCTGCCTTCAGGAGCTTTGGGGAATAGCTTGACTCCCTCTTCTTTGTGGCAGCCCCTGAGATATTGGAACACTGCTATCATGTCCCCCCCCCTTGTCCTTCTCTCCGTTAAACTAGACATACCCAATTCCAGCAACCGTTCCTTATATGTTTTAGCCTCCAGTCCCCTAATCATCTTTGTTGCTCTTCTCACTACAAACACATGTTAAAAATTTGAGCACTCGGTACCAGCTTGCATTTACAACAGTTGCAGTATCCTGGGATCACAGGATCCCCATTTTCAACCTTCCCAGCCAGTTTTCAACAAGCAAATTCAACCGGGGTGGGGGAGGAAGCTGAATTTGCTTAACCACACTATTCACCTACGAACTGCAGGGATTTGCTTAACCATTATGGCAAAAAAGGTGATAAAATCAGGCACAACCAACTTAACAGCCGCCTTGCTTAGCAACAGAAATTCTAGCCCCAAAATTCTGGTTCTGTGGTTGTAAGTCAAGGACTACCTGTGTAGCCAAAGCCTCTTTGCACATCCAAAGAGTACTTAAATTAGCAGAAGGTTATACAGTGGGAGTTAGCAGGGCTTTAGTAGACAGTTTCAAAGCTTGGGAACAGCAGATTCTATTTAGTTTATATTTACCCATCTAATTTTGGCTGAAAGCAAGATTTTTCTTTCAAACATTGATACCTTGGGCAGGCTTCTATGCGAGACTACTGTATTTCAAATAGGCTGGCATTTAAATCGTTTCCCCCAAATTTAGCCTTTCATGAGTCAACACATTGTTTCTGTTTTCTATCTGGAGTGGAAAGTGTAGATGCGTGTCTGATTCAAAATTGATGGCACAAGCCATCAGTGTAATTCAGGCTTCAGAGACATAACTGAGCAACATCTCTTAGAAGGTAACAATATTTACGTACCAGCCTGAGATTTATTTTTAGAGACTGCTCTTCAAAATGTAACAGATGTCAAATTAGATAGCCTTGGTTAGTTATTGGAAAGATGTAACTCTCCTCACCCTGGTCTCATCTTTGGCAATAGAAACTAAACTGCCTTGACTTTTAAGCAATGCTAACATGGTTACTGCTTACCTGTATTTTCACAAGTTATAAAACTAACTCAGAATTTCCAGTTGCAATGAACTGTACATGGGGGTGGATGTGAGAGGAGACACTGGAGCCTACTTGACGAATGATTATCTGATTTTTTTTTATTACTCAACAAGGTAAAGAGGAATAGCGACCATGCTTCCTGCTTGCTTTCTTCTGATGCACCTTGAGTAAAATTCCACCATTTGTCCAATTCCCATCCAGAAAAAGCAGGATGCAAAAGCAGGTATGATATTTTAAGAGAAAGTGGGTGAGCAATGGGAAGAAAAAAAAAACCCTACCAATAATTGTCCAATGTTTGAGGGAAGAAAATGTTGTGATTGTGAAAGGGCAATAGCTGTTCCTAGTGCAGGGGTCCCCAACCTTGGCCACTTTATAACGTGTGGACTTCAATTCCCAGAATTCTGGGATTTCTGGGAGTTGAAGTCCACAAGTTATAAAGTGGCCAAGGTTGGGGATCCTTTCCTAGTGTATATATCTGGCCACTTCTGGTCACTCAGCCCCCTCTCCCTGGAATGAGGTAAGCCACAGATTTACTGTGGTCATGAAAGGCACAGCCACTTCATCTTCTGCCCTGATCATTTGAATTCTTTCTCTGGTCCAAGTAATAATCTGGTTAGTACCTAAGTAACGGGTTGTTCCTTTTGTGCCATCGAGAAAGAACATAGTTCTCAGCAAGGACTGATAAATGATGGTTACTTCTGTTTTTTAGTTGCTCTCTCCTTCTGCAGTACTTGATCGTATGCTCATCCTCTCCCTTTGGCAGTGCAGCAGAATTGGGATTTAGCATGGATGTCTAAAGAAAATGAAAAATCTCCTTGCCTTCTGCCTGCTCATTCAGCTTCTCAGTTTGAAGTGGGAGAGAAAATAAATGAACAACATGCAGAAGCTAACAGAATAACAGAGTTGGAAGGAACCTTGAAGGTCATCTAGTCCAACCCCTGCTCAGGTAGGAAACCCTATACCATTTCAGACAAGTCATTGTCCAGTCTCTTCTTAAAAACTTCCAGTGTTGGAGCATTCACAACTTCTGGAGGCAGGTTGTTCCACTAACTAATTGCTCTGTCAGGAAATTTCTCCTTAGTTCTAGGTTGCTTCTCTCCTTGATTTGTTTCCATCCATTGCTTCTTTTTCCTGCCTTCAGGCGCTTTGGAGAAGAGATTGCCCCCCTCTTTTTTGTAGCAACCCGAAATATTGGAACATTGCTATCATGTCACCTCTAGTCCTTCTTTTCATTAAACTAGAATACCCAATTACTGCAACTGTTCTTTATATATTTTAGTCTCTAGACTTCTAATTATCTTTGTTGCTCTTTTCTGCACTCTTTCTAGAGTTTCAACATCTTTTTTACATTGTGGCAACCAAAGCTGGATGCAGTATTCCAAGTGTGGTCTTATCAAGGCATTATAAAGTGGTATTAACACTTCATGTGATCTTGATTCTATCCCTCTGTTAATGCAGCCTAGCACTGTGTTGGCTTTTTTGGCAGCTGCAGCACACTGCTGGCTCATATTTAAGTGATTGTCCACTAGGACTCCTCTTACAGAGGTTTCCCCCCCCCTCTCTTGCTATAAAGTACAGGCTGGGTGATTCCAATCATCATTACTCATATTACCCAGAATGGCAGCTCTGGAGGGCGAGTGAAGAAACTGGCTGTGTACACTCTGTGTACACTCTAAGGATCATCATTTGCTCAGTTGAAACATTTTTCAGAGTTTGCACAACACATTAAACCACAGGCTGATCACAAGGGATGGATTTGCAGAGCATGCTAAATAAAATGTGGATGGCTAAGTTCACACAACAGATGCAGTCTCTTGTGCAAATTCAGCTTCTTTATACAGCTATGTTAATAACACAAGCCATTATTATAAGAGCCACCTGGATGTAGTGGTTAAGGCTACCTTTATAGCAGGGGGTCTTCAAACTTGGCCCGTTTATGACTTGTGGTCTTCAACTCCCAGAATTCCTCAGCCAGACACGCTGAGGAATTCTGGGAGTTGAAGTCCACAAGTTATAAACGGGCCAAGTTTGAAGACCTCTGCTTTATAGGCTATCAGCACTTCAGAGAACCGTATTTTTCCAGATACGTTGGACTACAACCCCCATAACCCCTAGCCTGCCCCTGGAAATCCACGTGGAACCCGACCCATTAAAAGCGAACCGCGCCCCGATACGGGCGCAGACAATAGTTGTCATGGAACGAACTGGCAGGACTATTGGTCACAAAGCGATGACGAACGGAGCACGTTATCATGTCATTGGTCGAGAAGCGAGAGAAGTGGCCAATAGGTGGGCAGAGCGCCGGCAGCTGTAAGGAATGGAGTCGCAATCGCCCGATTTGGACGCGAGCGTCGATGAGTCTCTCTTCGCTCTCTTGCTGGATCTGGGGATTCCGGAGGCTGCAGCGCGGAGGGTGGGTCGTCTTTAGCAGTGGATCGGAATCAGGCGTGGGTTGGGATCCGTTCTGTCTGATTTATTTCTTCCTGCAATCTCCCCTCTCTCCCCTCTTTCCTTGCCTCCAGGCTCTGGCGCTCACCGGTGGTCATTCTGCTGAAGCGGCGGCGCAGCTTTACTTCAACAGCGGTCTCGATTCCCAGGTATCTACTTAACAATACGGATTTCCGTTTCTAACCCAGTTAAAAATCAGGTTCTGGCCTAGCTCCTTTTTGTAATGTATGCACCATCAGGCTGGGGCTTGAAATGCGATCAGCAAGTCTACCCTACAAATAATTTGACAGCGTTTTGGATAATGGTCAATTGCTTTTATTTACGCCCTGCTTGGTTACCCGGAGGCAGAAATATTTTCCTTCAGGAGATAATAGATCTAAAAAGGATTCATATATTTGTAGGGATATCAAAAACTCCAAATTACAAACCTTAATTGAATGGGGGAGGGGATAGCCTATGTATTGGTGCATTTCCAGAACTGTATGGGTGTTAATTTGTAGTAGTAAAGCAGCAAAAGTCTAGTGGCACCTGAAAGATGAACATATCTATGATAGTATCAAATTTTCTGGGTGATAAAGGTAATGTTATTACAAGTGACCCTTACTTTAATTAAAAAAAAAACTACCAGTATCTCTGTGTTCTGAATAGCTTTGTTTGAAGAAAAAAAACATACTAGAAAATACTTTAACTTGTATCCAACTTAGAATTAATTTGCTTGGAGCAGCATGAAGCAAATAAATAAAATGTGAAACATGCATCAGCAAGTCTGTCCCACATTTTAAAACTAAGTATACTTATAATTTAATTATCTAAATTTCTTCATAGAATTATAAATCACCTATATTGAAGAGTATATAGATGATGCTGTTCACTAGGGATGAAAACATGTTTCTTAGATGTTAGGAAATAAATGATTTGAAATGCAGATCAAGGCTTGAATTGCCCACATATTCTAATTAAAGGACTATATCATTGTACATGCTTATTTATATAACAACACAATTACACAGACTTAAACTTAGTTTAAATGTCAAAATTCAGTCTTGCTTCCACTAGGAATCTGTGGCCTCTCAATTTTTCAGAATGTCACCTAGTTTTCTACAGAAGCAAAGCTATCTATGCAATTATTCCAAAACCAATTCAGGATTCAGCAATACCAAGGTCTTTTTTAAAAAAAGGACTTCTGAATTAAACATTCCTTGAGAATCATCTGTTCTTCCTGAAGTGGCAGGAAATACTTCTCCCTCTCCCCAGGAAATATTTATGATTTGGAATAATTATATAGATGGACTGTAATGATACAGACTGCAAGAGTGCAGCAAATGTGATATGCACATTAACGGCTTGAACCTTACAAATTACAGGCATACTATTTATGAATAGTGTAATTTATTATATAAGTCTGAAGCAGATTTTTGTTGGTGTGAACTGTAGAAATAGGGGCCAGGTAGAGGTCGTGAACAGCAAACTGCCCTTCCAACGCCTGCGTGCCTGTTCTCTCTACATGATCTCATCCATTCACATCACCATGGCAATCTAGGAAACTACCCCAGGCTGGCACATGATATCAGCCTGGTTACATCAACAGGATGTGGTAGAAACTGCTCCCTGGCTGGGGCCTCTTAAGGATTGGCAAGGGGTTTCACCAATAGAACTGCTGTTGCTATGCTGATGCCATCTTACTTTATGCTATTTGAATACCTGTATATAAGGCAATAAACACTGCGAAAGCGGTCAGCCATATTTGCACCCTGCAATGACTGAACACTGATTCCTACAGTGAACAAACCTGTCAGCAACTCCAACCAGAAGGTCCCTGAAGTTGGGAGAAAGCATGCTGGTAAACCAGGGGTTCTCAACCTTGGCAACTTTTAAGATGTGTGAAGTCCACATGTCTTAAAGTTGCCAAGGTTGAGAACCCCTGCTGTAAACCAACCCTTTCCCACTTTCTCTCAACTTCCACTTGCTTATTGTTCACTGTTGTGCAGTGACTGTATGGTGTGTACTGTAGTAACTGTGAATGTCTGGAATTAAGAACAAGAGTGATCATAAACCATTAATGGAATACAAGGGGAGAACATCTTGGAATATAACCAGTTCATAAATAAAAGATTTTTTCTACTGTGGTATATAAGATTAATAACGTTGTAGTAGTGGCATCTGTTCTGCTGATGGGGGGGGGCAGAATACAGTTAGTCCTTGACTTACAGCAGTTCATTTAATGATTGTTCAAAGGTATGACGACGGTACTGAAAAAAGTGAGTTATGATTGTTTTTCACACATACGACTATTGCAGCATCCTGATGGTCACATGATCAAAATTCAGATACCGGTACTAGGCAACTGACTCATATTTATTTATGATGGCTGCAGGCTTTCCCAGGATCAGGTGATCACGTTTTGCTCAACTTTCTGACAAACAAGGTCAATGGGGAAGTCAGATTCACTTAAGAACTGTGTTGCTAACATAACTGCAACAATTCACTTAACAACGGTGGCAAGAAAGGTCATAAAATGGGGCAAAACGCACTCAATAGCTGTCTTGCTTAGCAACAGAAATTTTGGGCTCAGTTGTGGTCGTAAGTTGAGGACTACCTCTACTTCCTATTGTTCTCTTAAGAAACTCAAAGTAGTGCCCATCATTATTTGTGTTCCTCTGCACGTTATCCGACTGATCTATGAATAAGGTAGACATAGAGCTGGTGATTGGCCTATGAGCTTCATGGAGGACCAAATTTGGGTGTCCCCAATCGTAGTCTGATGCTTTAATGTCCCTCCTGTATGATTTCATATATACTTTGTTAAACAGAAAACTTTATTACTGTCAAACTCTCTTTTCCAGGATGAAGATGAGGCACAGGGCAGCGATGTCAATCTTCTCCCAAGCAGACACCACAAGATGGTCTTTGTGGTAAACATGGAACTCTCCATGGGAACTGGAAAGGTAAATGCTTCGGGTTATTATTGCCTGACCCTAATTTTTTATCTGGTTTCATTACTGAGGGGCAAATCCAAGGCTGAAACCAACAGTCTTTTAGAGCAGGGGTAGGCAACCTTGGCTCTTTTATGACTCGTGGACTTCAACTCCCAGAATTCCTGAGCCAGCATGGCTCAGCTTGGAAACCTCTCCCTTTCCCCTCAGCATGGCTGGCTCAGGAATTCTGGGAGTTGAAGTCCACGAGTCATAAAAGAGCCAAGGTTGCCTACCCCTAATCTAGAGAATCATTCTACAACTTGAAAAGCTTTTGAAAAGCTTAGTCCATTTTCTTCTAATGTGACAAATGTGAAAACTGTGGCTCAGTAACAAGTGTGAATAATGGGGTACTTAAGTCCTCTGAGCACAGGCAATCCACAGTACTAAGTCTGCCTAAACTCCACATTAAGATTGTCCAACTTAAAAAAAAAAACCTTAGTTACAAACAGGCTGCTTATTACTAAAAATGGCAGACAGCGTTGTCCTTCTAGCACCGAAGCCAGGCAGTGCTTTCAGGAACTGCTGAAGTCACATATTTTTAACATACAAGCTAGTTTCAGCAATTTCTGAAAACAATGCGTGGCTTTCAGTGGTTCATCAGTTCAAGAAAGGACAATGTTGTCCACCATTTTCAGTAATAACCCAGTCCATTTGTAAATACAGGTTGTCCTCGACTTACAACCACAACTGACCCCAGCATTTCCATGGCTAAGCGAGATAGTTGTTAAGTGAATTTTCCCCCATCATACGACCTTTCTTGCCACAGTTGTTAAGTGAATCACTGCAGTGTGAAGTTAATAACACGGTTGTTAAGTGAATCTGGCTTGCCCATTGACTTCTGCTTGGCAGAAGGTTGCAAAAGGTGGTCACATGACCCTGGGAGACACTGCAACCGATGTAAATACAGGCCAGTGGCCATGCGTCTGAATTTTGATCACGTGACCATGGAGATGCTGCAACAGTCATGCGTGAAAAGCAATCATAAATCACTTTTTTTTCAATGACGCCGTATCTTCAGTTACTAAATGAATGGCTGTAGGGTGAAGACTACCTGTATGAGTTCCAATTTAAATACAAATTCAGGTTGATGACACACTTAGGGAATGGAAAATCTTCTTAACCCAGAACTGCCTGTATTGTTGATCTATGTTTACAAGATGAATTTTGTCAGGATTTCTAACTAGACTCCTGCATATAACTTGCAGGTAATGAATGAGTCCTTCCCTCTACCAGGGGTAGGCAACCTTGGCTCTTTTATGACTCGTGGACTTCAACTCCCAGAATTCCTGAGCCAGCTAGGGATATTGCAATAGCACTTAGACTTATATACTGCCCCATAGTGCTTTATAGCACTCTCCTGACAGTTTACAATGTAGAAGCATTATTTGCGTATTGCCCCTAACAATCTGGATCCTCATTTTACCAACCTCGGAAGGATGGAAGGCTGAGTCAACCTTGAGCCATGTCAGGATTAAACTCCAGACTGTGGCTGAGTTTGCCTGCAATATTGGCGTCTAACTGCTGCTCAATAGGGGCAGCAGAATAATTTCAGCAGAAGCAAGATAAAAAGTTGTTCTCCCTAATTTGGGGTGTTTTCCTCCACAGATTGCTGCTCAAGTGGGGCATGCAGCCATTGGCTTGTTCCAGCTGGTGCATGAAAAGCCAAGTCAGAGGGACATGATCAACCGATGGGATGAGCATGGGTAAGGAAATGAGACTTGGCCATCTTTTCCAGGATTCTGTTAAACCTAGTTGCTGGTTTATATTCAGTTTGCACAGGATGGAAAGCTTTTGTTTTACAAACTACAACAGCTGGCTTCCCATAAGATGCAGCTAAACCAAAAGCAAATAAACCACTTAATGGCTCAGTGTGTTGCAGTAAACCACTAAACTGAATGAGCACAGTTTAGGATTAAGCAACTTAAATTTCCAACTGGATGAGTACACGTGATTGTGCTAAAGCTGATAGCCAAGGTAATAAAACAGCATGTCTGTGTTAATTTAATATAATAGGATGTCTGGCTGGGGACTTCTTGGAGTTGAAGCCCACACATCTTTAAGTAGCTGAGGTTTGGGAAACATTGCTGTAGGCCAGCGGTTCTCAACCTATGGGTCGCGACCCCATTTGGGGTCGAACGACCGTTTCACGGGGGTCGCCGGACACCGCGGTCCGCCATTTTTTTTGTTTTTGTTTTTTTCGTCGCGTGCACACCGCGCATGCACGGTCCGCCCCATCGCACGCGCACTGCGCATGCGTGGATCGGCCCGTCGTGGTCCGCCATTTTGTTTTATTTCGCGCGCGCAGCGCATGCGCGATTCAGGCCGTCGCGAGCGCCGCGCATGTGCAGATCGGCCCGTTGCAGTCCGCCATTTTGTTTTTTTCTTTTGTTTTATTTTTCATCCGCGCGCGCCGCACATGTGCGGATCGGCCCAACGCGCGCGCGCGTGCCGGGGTCGCGCCGCGCATGGGCGGGGCAAGTGAGGTCTCAACCTGAAAACAGTTGAGAACCACTGCTGTAGGCTATAAAGAATCTTGAAAGTGTGTCCAAACCCGGTGGTTATGCCCAGATCCTCCATTACTTTTCTAGCGTGCGTGCGAGTGCCTGGGGGAGGCTGTCAAGCTGTCTCTACCCCTTATCTCTCCCCCCCTCATTTTGGAGCGATATCTCAATCTGCATTTCAAACGCCCTGTAGGGCTGTCATCTTCCCCTACGGCTGCCGTTGTCTCAGCCGTAGCTCTCTCTTACTTACTTGCAAACTTGTTTGTATTAAACAGGTTTTATTTTTATCCTGGTGTATATATATGGTTTTGTCCAATTGTGTTTATAATTTGTTTCAGTTAGACTCATAGCCAAGAAGACAGTGTGTGTAGGTCTTACCATGAAGTATGCTTTGCCCTTCTTAGTGCAAAGAAAGTTGTGCTTCAGGGAGTCAACACAGACCAGTTGCTGGAACTGCACGCACTTGCCCTGAGTCTAGAATTGCCAACCTACCTAGTGCAAGATGCCGGAAGGACACAGGTAAATCAGTTATTCTGAAGAAAAAAACAATTGTTAAGTCCAAAGATGTCTCCTGAACCAAGCAAACCGCCTGGCTCTCGTGTTCTGAAGGGAGGGTTACAATTCATGCCGTAGTTTATGAATCATGCAGTCAGAGAACATTTTCAGAACCCGCGAGGAAAAAGCTTGAAATCTTTTTGCCTGTTTTATTAGAAAGCCTCTTTTTGAGAAATACAGGCAGTCCTCAACTTATGACCTGTTGCTTAGCAACAGTTCCAAATTATGACAGACCCTCCCCCCCGAAAGCTTACAACCCAATTCTGAAGTTACAACATCACGTGACTGCTGCTAGCCTGCATTTATGGTACCCCGTAGTCATGGGACCGTGGTTTACTTTTTCACAGAAACCGGTGTTTACTTTTGATTTCCACAAAAAAAAAAAATGCCCATTGCGAGCATTGAGCTTCTTTAACCACCATTGTAATGTAAAATCAGGTCCAGTCATAGGATGATCTGCTTTATGACCATCATGTCTTAACAACTCTAATTGCCAGATTCCATTGTCGTAAGTCGAGGACTCCCTGTATGTACCATGTAGGATTTCTCCTAAACAGAGATGTTTTGGCACTTATTTATCTAAAAGACTTCTCTATCTTAAAAAAAAACACAACTCTGGCTTTACACAAGTCTTGTCAACTGCCCAGACTTAGAAACGAAAACCTGGCACTTGACTATTAGTTATATTTCAGTTTTAAAAAAATTGTAGTTCTTTATCGCTTTCTAGTATAATTACTTTAGACTGCAGCATTTTATTGAACAAGAATGAAAAACACAATAGTTCAGCTCTTATCTGTGCATTTGAAAGCAACTTTCTGCTAGTTGATAACTGAAAACCAAATGGGATGTAATACAGTACACTGGATTCCCAGGAGGGAAGGAGAGCATTCCAGAGGAATGAGTGACGGCTGCAGTCCAGATATTTTGTGTGAGAGAAAGATGGTGAAGGCAGTCCCTCCCTAATAGTTCTCAGAATCTTTTATAGATGCAGATAGTGCAGTGCTTCAGTTTGGCAAGATTCTGTCTTGAGGTGTGGAACAATGAAGAATTCAGCTTGGAAGAATCATCACGTGTCTTTCTTGGTTTGGGGGCCTGCCACCAAATCTAACATCAGTTGTCTGTCTCCAGCCTTGACATCCTATGTCCCTAATAGTTAGAACAATCAACTGGTGGAACGACTTGCCTTCAGAAGGTGTGGGTGCTCCAACACTGGAGGTTTTTAAGAAAGTGGACAACCATTTGTCTGAAATGTATATAGGGTTTCCTGCCTGAGCCAGGGGGTTGGACTAGAACAGAGGTAGGCAACCTTGGCTCTTGTATGACTCGTGGACTTCAACTCCCAGAATTCCTGAGCCAGCCATGCTGAGGGGAAAGGGAGAGGTTTCCAAGCGGAGGCATGCTGGCTCAAGGAATTCTGGGAGTTGAAGTCCACTGAGTCATAAAAGAGCCACGGTGGCCTACCCTCTCCAAGGTCCCTTCCAACTCTATCATTCTGCCCTCCCCAAAAATGACAAAGTAAAACAAATACTTAAATGGAGTTGGATTTGGAAACTTTTTTAAAAAAAGTTTCTTTTCACCTTGAAATACCATTGACTTCTTGAGGATATACTGTATGAGTAAGCCACAGTGCTGAAGAAACTGATTTGGGTCTTTTTCCCATTCCTTTCTCTCCCCAAATTTATCCACATTCATCAGCATTTGTAATTGAAGTACTGAATAACATTAAAATGATTTTCCGCTGTTGGCCTCCAATATCCCCTTTTACAGGGATATTTCAGTAAGAATTGCATTACATCCCCCAAATTCATTTACGTATCAGTGTAAATCAGCCAAGTCTCATCCCAAAGATGCTTTTTCCAAAAGGCAACTGGACTTCCTTGGTTTTTTTTTTTTTGAAAACATTTCACTTCTGATGCAAGAAGCTTCTTCATTTCTTCAGCTGGACTTTTGGGAAAAACCACCTTTGGGACCATCATGATGTCATGGTTCCGACAGATAAAACTCTTCAGAGAATTTTGAGGCATTGTTTATCTTAAATAATCTTTATTCGAGCAGCATAGCATGGGCACGTACATAAGGGGAGCCAAAATCTGGATTCCCCTCCCCTGAGCACACAGCATCAAACACAATTCCCTCCTCTAATTAACAGTCATAAATCACATTCTCCAACTAGTTTGAAATGCAGGCTTTCCCTCCTTTACTCCAACCGCCATGTCTTATCATCTCTTATTTCAAAAGCCCTGAGTTCAGCCACTATTACAATATTGTTATGTCTAACTAACTCCCATCACATTCCTCCTCCTCCCCCAGTATCATCCAATTCTAAGAGGAAAACATAAGAAAGAAAAAGGCTGCATCTCCATATGTTGTCAAAACAAGAACATCCAATGTTAGCAGCATTGACACATGACATGGATGATTTGAGAATCTCCATAGACATTTAGCCAAGTCATAGTTAAGGACCACTGGGGAAACCAGAGTAGGTTTTTTTCACAGCATCTAGACAGCTGAGCTAGAGCACAGTGTGCTAAGAGAAGCCGACAAAGGGGAATGTTTGTAACTGAGGAGTCCTTGGTGCTCTCTGAACTTGGTTGTTTTCTTGCAGACTTTTCATTAATCAACATTCAGCACCGATGATCTTATCTAATTTGGATAATTCTAATTTGGATAATGAAACCTCTACAACAGGGGTGTCAAACTCAATTTCATTGAAGGCCGCATCAGCATTGTGGTTGCCCTTGGGGGGCCGAGTGGGTGTGGCCAGGGTGGGTGCAGCCTACTGGGTGGGCGTGGATGGAGTGGGTGTGGCCTACTGGGTGGGCGCGTCAAGGATGCCTGTGGGGGCCTGGGCAGGAGTGGGACAGATCTGAGGGTCTCTGGCAGAAGGGGGTGGGACCGGGGCAAGCGCCAAGACATAGTGCATTTCTTCATTCCTCACAAAGGGTGACACCTCTCCAGCATGCACCCAGGGGATGGGGCCGACACGGCAGGGGCTGGTTCCTCACTGTTTCTAGACGGCCTTGTGCAGCTGAGACTGCGTTTCAGCATAGATGGCCACCACAAAATTGTACATTGGCTCCCGGCCGGCCTGGGCCAGGGCCAAGGCAGCGGGGGCCATTCCCTCACTGTTTCCAGGATGGCTTCGTGGGCCACATGAAACCACTTCACGGGCCGCCTCCAGTCCCCAGGCCTTGTGTTTGACATGTCTGGTCTACAACAACCAAGCTCAGGGAACACTCAAGAGAAGCTACATCTGTTCCGAACTCTCATTCATATTGCATGTATCCCTAATGAGAAATAAACGTCCTTTTCTTAGGTCTCAGCTGGGTCGCAGACAGTCCTTGCCATCATGGGAGAAGAAGAGCTGGTGAATCAGGTGACTGGGCAGCTAAAACTGCTGAACTGAGATGTTGTGCAATTTGGCTGTCTGTGGGATCCCTGGAGAGCCTAAGCCATCTCCTCCTCTGCCAACAACTCAAGAAACCACCGGAGCAGAACAGAAGCCCCAAGTGACAGCTCTCCTTTGTAAGAGGAGCTTCCTTCTAGACAAAGGAAGTGATGGTTCTCCTGATCCTGATTTCTAGTGGACTCTCGAGTGGGGGTCTGTGTGAGGGTCTGACCCCTTGTTCTTCACCATTTATAAGCAGGCTGCTCTCTCTGTACAAGTAATGCTTAGGCATTTTCAGTTAAGGGGAAACTGCAAGGATCATCCGAGGTTGCCTTGCCTTCCTGATGCCCTTCAGATATATTCACATAATCCATTAACCCCAGCCAAGTGTGGTCAACCCCCATCTTCCCCAAGTGAGAAAGTACTGGTTACTCTAGTATAAATTCTCACACCATTTGGCTACCTTGTGCCAAGAGTATATATCACACTTTTTTTTTTCTGTGATGTGAAAAGGAACAAAAAGCGTTGCACTCCTTGAGACCTTCATCCGACTTAACCTGCTAGGACTTCTCTTTCAATAGAGACAAAGGCTGTGATTGTTCCTGTTTAGAAGGCTGTAACTTCTCTGTTTAGCTAGTGTATATTGTAATTGGTGGTGTCCGTATCTTATTTTTAACTTCCACAAGTGGGCTGTGTCTTGCTTTATGATGTCCTTTGTGTCAAGTTTCTAACTGGCTTTGAAGAACTGGATTTTCAAAGCCAACGCTAATCCTGTTCAGACATTTCCCTTAATAGCTGAATTAAAATTGCAGTTAATAGTCATTGTGAAAAAATGTTCAGCAACCCGAAGGTCTAGATTTTCCCATCTTAAAGCAGCTTTTTAATGTTTGCGTCTTTGTTCTCAAAATATTAAGAACAAGAAAACGCCAAGATTATATAGCAGATCTGTGACAGTGTCTTTTTCTATATCTTTGTTAACGTGATAACATTATGTTCTGGGCTTTTTCAATGCTGGTCCAATAAGTCCTTTCTTTGCCAGTACTAATTTTTACATAGACCCCAAGAGTGGTAATTCTAGATTTATGTGACTGACACTAGGAATAAAACTAGCGTGATATGTTCTGTCATAGTTACAAGATTTTCTCTCTGGCAGAGCTCTTGTAGCTTTTAAGTACCGGGCAATCTGAAAATTAATACGGTACTTGCCATTCCCCCCTCCCCCTTTGTAGAAAACTAAGGGAATTTTTGTGTTTGTTAACTCCTCCAGCTATTACTGTCAATGCAGGCTATGCATTTTGTGATTGATGCCTTGCACTCTTATAGTGCATGCTGATGAAATAAGTTGTGTGCAGATGGTGAAATCTGTGCAATTTGCTGTACAAATAAGAGAACGCCTCCAAATCCAAGCTCCACTTGAATAGCTTTTAACTATAAAGTAGCATAAGTGATTGATGATGGATTAGTCAGAGCCCCAGGCACACCGGGGGCATTGATCAATTGGCATCAACTTGCAATCAGATCATTTTGAAGGCCAGACCATCTGTTGCTTACAGGAATAGCACCATTGAGAGCTAGCACAAATATCCCATTTGGATAAGGCTGTGGTTTTTGTTTTTTTTTGCTGCCTTTGCACTTGTCCTTCAAAACACGCCATGGTTCTGTGACTTGGCCCACTACCCTGGCCTTCTTCTTTGAGTAATACCGTATGGAGCCTGAAGCTCTTGAAAAAGAGGATGATTCCCTTTTTCTTTCCTCCAATAGCAATGTTTGTTAGTCAGTCACTCTTAACCCTGCCACTGAAGTCAAAAGTATTTTGCCACACAATGACACATTCCTGGCAGGAGCCCATATTGCAGACCAACAGGGAAGACAAAAAAAGCTGCAAGTAGGTTAAGAGCCTCTTGAAATAAAAGCATGATGTTTATGGCTGAATCATAAACCCCCTGATGGTCTGGAGTGACTTGTAAGAGCGAGTCCTGCTGGTAGGCATGCAATTTATTAAGTTTATGTAGCTACAAAAGTAAAGAAACAAATTGCCTTGGCTATTTAAGGCCGGTCGAAGCTGGGAAAGGAGGTGGCGTATCTTCTTTGCTTTGCCTTTTGTGTTCCAGAGCATCAACTGGTTCAGGAAAGTGCAAATAAGCTGCCAGTTAGAAGAATGTAAAGACTGTGCAAAGAGTGAGGAAAAATCAGTAACATTTACTCCAGTCTTAAGATTTGTCTAGTAACCCAATCATACGTCACATTTTCTTACTAGCCAATGCTACGAGCGATTGTGGAATCTGATGTTTATGCGAGAGGGAATCCCACTTAGATCAGTACATCTCACCTTCATGCACACTCAAGTAGAATTGTGATG
The DNA here is from genome assembly GCA_034064705.1 of Bothrops alternatus. Taxonomy (NCBI): domain Eukaryota; kingdom Metazoa; phylum Chordata; class Lepidosauria; order Squamata; family Viperidae; genus Bothrops; species Bothrops alternatus. The sequence goes on along the minus strand of JARGCV010000174.1, from coordinate 4,902,302 downwards.
ATAGTTGTTAACAAACTAGTCCTTCTCTCCCCATTGTTTCACCGCCTCTTCCTGCAAGAGGCTGAACTTAATCCTGCCCCCTTAACATCAGGGTGGTGCATAGCCGAGGTCCCCAGCCTTTTGGGCACCGGGGATGGGTTCCACGGAGAGGGGTTTTTGCGTGGATTGGAGGGTGTGTGGTTTTGTGTGCTGCCTGCATCCCGCACATGAGGCTTTGCTTCCTTGTGCAGACCGGTTGCTGGCATGCCGCAGCCCAGTACTGGTCCACAGGCCGGGGGTTGGGGACCCCTGGTGTATAGGAACAGCACTACTCAAGCAATCTCCCTTTATATTAGTAGCTGTTACTATTTGGTGATTGCTAACAAGAGGTGACATTTCATCCTTGTATGGGATTGCACTGGATACAGCTGAGCAGTAGGTAATGTGTGGCAAAGGAAATTGAAGGCTGCCCATCAGATTGATGGGTAAATCAGGTCACAATGTGCCCTCTGAACATATTTCTCACTACACTTCCAGAATGCTTTTGCTGGAGCCTTCAATCTTTAGCCCTTATTCAGCAAAGTGTGGCATAAATAATGTGGAATGTGTGAGAGCTTCCAGAAGTTACTGTTGCACAACTGCAAATATTAGAACTGGTTTTTTTTTAAAAAAAAAAAGCCTGTCAAGACTTGATGGATGGTATATTGTCTTGAAAGCTACCGAATAGATGTGTGGTGCACTTAGGCAAAATGATTATAGTGGATTCTCAAGGTGTGAACTTTATTCACTGCAGTAATAATTGCATTTGCCATATGTATTTAACCAGATCAATAGTGGTCTCAACATACTGTATAATCCTGCAAATCCAGGTCTTTCCTGGTTACAAGGCCAAAATTCCACTCTATATTCGAGGCTTAACATTCCTCGTCAGCTGGACCTGGAAGAGAGGATTCTTTGAAATTACAGTATGGAAACTGGCATCTTGAACAGCCTGAAAAATAATTATGCTGGTAATGTTTTGTCTTTTTCTATCTCCCGGCCTCCCCGTGGGCTCGGTTCATACAGCACATTAAACTAATGGAGCTAAGATCACTTTAGCCGGTTATATGAACCAAGCCACCATATTAAACTACAATTTGCTCAGAGTGTATTGTTTGAACAAGGCATGTGAACACAGCAATTGTATCTTGTTAATCAAGGTCTAGGATGTTATCTGAACCCAGTCTTGGTTTCTTTGGATGTCTGCCACAAGATAAACAAGTTATTCACTGGTAGTGCTAAGACAGGATAAGGTATGTTATGTGCACACACCCAAAAACCAGTTTTCCCTTTTAAGCTAAGTATAGGCTGAAAAGTTGCTTATTTTTGCCTTGGAGGTTAGATCTTTTAACATATTTTGGGCACTAAGGTCCAGATTGATTGATTTAGTGACAGGAAGATGCTCATATTGCCTTGGACTATGCATCTACGCCAATCAGCATTAAAAAAAGAGGGTATATAATAGTGGAGAGATAGGCCTGCCCAAGGGCAATACTGCATAATTTAAGTGGCATCTCACCCTCCAGACCAAGGTAAGGGCATCCAGTAGCAGATTCTGGGAAGAGCTGAGTGCCCTGGATTGTACCCCATGTATCCGATGAGCTTAGCATGCTGGTGCTTTTTATTTACGACAATCTTTGACTTGCCTACTCAATAGACTATAGAAGAACGGTCAACATAAAAAACCTGAGGCATCATGCTTGATGTTAACAGTAGAAACTATATGTCAAATTTATTTGACTGCCTTCTCATACAAAGCGACGCTGAGCAACGTACAATATAACATACTGCGAAACCAATTAAAACAGTAAACATAAGATAAAAATCGCAAGCGGGAGAACATCACGCATAACGCAGCCACGCATGAGCTCCAAGGCAGGGGTACCCAACCCCTGGGCTGTGTCCCATTACTGGGCTAGCCTATTTGGAACTGGGCCACACGAGCGGCAGGCTGGCACATGTGCGCGCACAGCTCCATTTGCGCGAGTGGCGGGTTGGCAGTTCAGCTACGCATTCATGTGCGTCGACCTGCCGCTTCTGTAAGTAGAACTGCATGCTGCTGCTTGTGCAGCCCGGTTCCCCTATTCCCCCCCCCCACCCCAGCTGGGCCACAAAGGTTGGGGGCCACAGAAAGCCATAAGGCTAATGTCACCTCAAGAGGGATGATATTGCAGAGGATGGGTGGACAAAGCCAAAATTAAAAAGTTTGCCTCCTAGGTCCCATCAGATGGAATTATTTTGCGGACAGGACCCATAGCATGCCTCTCCTGATGGACCCATTGGAATGGGTAGGTATAATTGGGAAGAGGCAGTCCCTCAACCTGGCCTCATGCCAGGTCAAAATCAGCGTCTTGATTTAGAAGCAAACAGGCAGACAATGCAGGTCATGAAGTAGAGATGTAACACGTGTCCTCTTAGTGGCACATATAATTGCCGCTGCCGCTGCATTTTACATTTAATTAAAAAATTAGTTGATAATCCACTGGGTTTTAAAAGCCCCACTGAAAAAAGGAGATTTTCCAACCCTGTTCTGAATCAGAAGCTCTACGTCAGACGTGTCAAACACAAGGCCCGGATGTGGCCCACGAAGTGGTTTCATGTGGCCCGTGAAGCCATCGTGGAAACAGTGAGGGAACGGCCCCCGCTGCCTTGGCCCTGGCCCAGGCCGGCCGGGAGCCAATGTACAATTTTGTGGTGGCCATCTTTGCTGAAATGCATTCAGTCTTAGCTCCACAAGGCCGTCTGGAAACAGCGAGGAACCAGCCCCTGCCGTGTTGGCCCCGCCCCCTGGGTGCATGCTGGGGAGGTGTCACCCTTTGTGAGGAATGAAGAAATGGACCATGCCTTGGCGCTTGCCCTGGTCCCACCCCCTTCTGCCAGAGACCCTCAGATCCGTCCCAGTCCTGCCCAGGCCCCCATAGGCACCCTTGACATGAACGATGTAGAGCTGGCCATGCCCACCCAGTAGGCCACACTCACTCCATCCATGCCCACGCTGGCCACACCCCCTGCCCCCCCCAGGGCAACCGCAATGCTGATGCGGCCCTCAATGAAATTTGAGTTTGACACCCCTGCTCTACATACACAAGTAGTCATTGACTTAGCCATTCATTTAATAACCATTCATTTGGTGATTAAAGTTACAACAGCTGTGAAAGAAGTGACACGTCCGGGTTTTCAGCATCCCACGTGATCAAAATTCGGGCCAAGTATTTAGGATGGCTGCCTTGACTCAGCATCATGTGATTGCCATCTGCAACTTTCTCAGCTGGCTTTGGATAAAGGACGCCAACAGAGGAAGTCAGATCCACTTCACTGCAGTGATTTGCTTAACAACTGTGACAAAGAGGCCATTAAAATGAGGCGCGACTCGCTTAACTGCCTTGCTCAGCAGCGGAAATGTTGGGCTCAGCTGTGCTTTAAGTCGAGGACTATCTGTATACTCCTGAGAGCTGCCTATTCCATTATATGGCAACAACGTGTATGCATAGGTGGTTTGCCGAAATAAAGCTAAAGTACCTATTTAGTGATTTTTTTTTTTGAAGACAGACGAAGAGATTGAACAGGACTTCCTGCTCGAGCACGGGGGTTGGACTAGAAGACGGAGATCCCTTCCAAACTCTTGTTATTCTTTCAAAGCTATCTGGATCTGCTGCCGCCCATAAAGACATTTCAGCCACCAGATGTCTCTCCTCTGCTGGGCCACCGATTCGGTCAACAGCTGTGCCAGTTTCCTGTTCACCACATCCTGGCGGCAGCAGGGGCTCACTTGCATTGTGGGTCTGAAATGGGAGGGAGGAACACGGCTGATGTGGGATTTTTTATTTTATTTTATTTTTTTTAAAAAAGAGGGAGGGAGCACAGAAGCTCAGCCCTGCAGAAGACAGCCTTTTAGCATTTCCTGTGTTGATCCTAAGGCCACTACAACGGCCTATTTGTATAGTGAGGTGCGTATGAAAAAACACTACTGTTTTAAGAGATATCAAACTCTGTAAGCCCTTCTATTAAGAATTGCTGTACTTTCTTCTGATTTATAGGGGGGGCAAACTCTTGATTACACAGGCTTTTAGCAGATGAAATATCAATTCCCCTCTCAATCCCACACACAAAAACAGGAAAAAAATGTTTTCTGATTTTCTGTTTCTCACTTTAAAAAACAGTAGCCCTCACAAGAGAAAAAAAAACCTGCCTTACACGTATATTGCATCATGCATACATAATCACTAGCAGACTACAAGGATTTGGTTTTCTGGCCATTATTATTCTTTAAGACTGCCAAAACAAAGTATATAAAGAAAGGCATCTATAGAGGAACCCCAATGCTTGCAGAGTATTAAGAAGTGTTGGTTCTCTTTAAAGTTTTGATGCCTTAAGAATTAAGCATATTCAGTGTGCCTGTGGTAACACAATATCGAGGACACAACTATAAAGAGGACAGGCAAAGCCTTAGAAAATGGCCGGCAGAGAAAATACAGCTTGCTATGCAGTAGCTTCCTTCCAGGCCTCATTTTCCCATTACCGTTCGGTATTTTTTTGGGAGCTACAACTTCCTAACCAGCTTTCCTTCTGCAAATCTTTAAAAATACAGAATGCATGTAGAGTTTTCACTGTATAAGGTAATATTCTAGGGCTGGGATTTCAAAGTAACATCTGCAAGCTTTTGTGATTGCCTGACGCACCCCAAGATAAACCCACAGTTCAAATTACAGTAGTACAACATCATGGCTCTGATGCAAGTCTACAGAGATGCATCTGGAAATAAAACTCCAATGAGTTTAACCAGGAACCTCTTAAGTAAACATTTAGGATGGCTACTCAGCCTTACGTGGATGCAAATTTTACTGGAATGCCATTCAGGCTAAATAATTGACTCAGAGAAGCACCTCATTCTAATCCAGCAGGGTTCAGGTTTCAAGATTTCATGGAATTAAAGCAATCAAAAGAAGCTGGACCTATTTCTACATACTGTAGCTATCCCGTTGTTAAAGGCTTCTCATTATTACTTCAACTGCTAAAAACATTTTTTTTTTTTTGCTCGGAGGTACTCCATCAAACCAGGCAAACTGCACCAAAGAGTAAAGCGGAATAAATGTGACTGCCGTGTCTTTAAAAGTAGTTTGTGCACTGTAGGAGCAAAACACTTTTTTTTAAATTTAAATTTTTTATTATTAGATATCCATTTGCACATGTATACAAAGAAAAAATTTCATGTTAAAGCCATTCAACTTAATATTTTACTTTTGATTTTACCGATTGAAGCGTAACTGAGGGAGTTCCCACAATATGGCAATCCAAGCAACGTCTGCCTGGAAGGAGAATTAGGGCAACCTCTCTATGTAAACTTCAAGATGAATCCGACGCAGTCTGGGTTCACGCAACACAGCATGTCGTGTGACTCTAACCATATCTTCATGAGGTGCAGCCTTAGAAAAGGGCCGGGGCCTTGCCTGGCAAAACCCGAGGAGGAAAAAGGCGCTTACAGTATTTCAACCCCGACACGCCCATGAGGATTTTTCAAGCTGCAGCGCAACACGCAACGCCAAGAACTGTGGGGAAGTACTGCAAGTTAACCGGAAGGCTGCTCTCAAGCTCCCACCACCCACGAAGACAGGGATATATATATATATAAAATGCGGCGTCCCGACGCGAGTGGCGCTTTGCCCGGGCCCGATCTCCGCCCAGGGGATCCAGAACGGGAGGGGGGGAAGAGGGAGGAAGGGAGGGGAGCACCCGGGGGAAGCAGGCAATGCCACACGGGCTACCATCTTGGCTGCCACAAGGCGAAGGGGCCTCCGCAGAGCTGACCAGCGAAAAAGCGTGTTTCCCACCAGCATCTACTTGCAAACTCCACGCTCGGGAGGGGAGGGGGGAGGAAAAGGGGCGCGTCGCCCGCAGGGGGGCCGAGGCCCGGCGCAGCGCGGGGATCGTCGGAAAGGAGCAGCTCAGGGTCACTCGCGAAGCTTTGCGGCGGCCGCGCAAGCTCTAACCTGCCTCCTTCCTAAGGCAAGCGGGCGCCCAGCATAACCCTATAGCCCACACCCCTTTTCCTGGCGCGAATCTTCCCCGCAGTCCCCCTCCCCGCTCGCCTCCGGCTCTGCCACCCAGGCTCAAGCATGCGCCGTCCGCTCCCCCTCTCCCGGAGCAGTTCTCAGTGCGCATGCACGGAGGGCTTTCCAAAGCCAACGCTGAAACCAAACCCCCCCCCGCTTCTCCCCCATGCCACGTGTCCCCAAGCAGCATTCGGCCCCACGTGGGACTGGCCACGACGAGCCAATCAGAGGATCGCCTCGCCCTTGAGCACGTAGGACAGCAGTCCCACGTGCGCAAACGCGCGGAAACGGACCGCGCTTTCTAGCGAGAGCCGTTTCCACTCTTCCGCCTCACTCTACAATCAGGCGCTCACCTCGCTGGCTCGGTTGTGAAAGTGGGGAAACGACCCGCACTTTATTTTTATACCTCTGCTGAGGCGGACGCGAAAGAGTGGCAGTTCCAGTAACCAATGAAGTCACGGTTCTGTAAGGCGGGGGCGGAGGTTGCCCGAGACGCTAGGCTTACAGAGAACCGAAGGGGAGGGGCTATTTTTCCTCGAGAAGGAGGACAAACGTGGCCAATAGGAGGCGGGGAAGAGTCAGGAGGTGTTGCTGAGAGAATTGAAGTGGGTGGAGATCGTGCGGACAGGCCAGCCAATGAACCGACCTGGTGGGCGTGCCTGGGGCGCCCCTGGCGCCAGCGCTGGGAATCCCCGTGCGCTCAGTGCCGTTTCCGCCCGGCCTGCTGAGGAGGAGCTGTTGGCTGCTCACTGTTGCCGCGGAGGGGGAGGGGCCGGAGCTGTTGCTCTGTAGAGCTGAGCTTTCCGTCCGGCCAGCTCTCTAGGAAACGCCGTGGCGCCGAGCAGGGCCTAGCGCCGGGGGCCCGAGCAACGGGCCGGACAGGTCAGCCAAAGCAATTGAGGAAGAGGAAAGGTGCCTGCGGGATGAGGGGGCCACTATTGGGAGAGGGGTGCTGTGGAGGGGGAGGGGCGGGAAACTTAGAGGGGGCTTTTTTGCGGGATCTTGCCTCTCTTCCAGCGCTCCGACCGCTTCTCCTAAGGCTCCCTGTCTCCCGCCTTCCTTCTCCAGCTGTCCCCAACCCCAGGAATTCGCGCTTGAGGAAGGATAGGTTTTTATGTGTGGTGGAGCGGGGGTGGGGTGGGGGAGCCAAGTATTTAAGAGTCGCCTTTCCAGGGGGGGGGAAATGGAGCCTCTTGCATTTTTGTGGGAGAGGAAGAGGAGGAGGAGGAGGAAAGCAGAGGTCGTGCTCCCCTCTCGTCTGCCTCCGAGATCTCTCTGCCTCTCCGTAGCCTTGGGAGGCGTCTGAGTGCAAGGAGAGAGGGGTGTGAGGGGGAGAAGGCGAGGGGGGGGAAGGGCTGGAGGGGGAATCCCCGCCGAGCCCCGCACGCACGGAGGGAAGTCGGGGGAGGGGAGGGGAGGGGGGGCGAGGTAGGGCTGCTTTCCGTTTTGCTCCCACCCATCCCCCAACCTTCCTTGTTGGGGGTGGGGGTGGGCATCCTCGGGGGCCAAGAGCTGGAGGAGAGCGGGGCGTCATGGCAATCTTGCTTTACCCCCCACCCCCCACCCCCCACCTGTCTGATTTTGAGGTGGGGGGGGGCTGGTGGAGCCAGTGGTGGTGGAAAGGGCGTGTGTGTGGATGCGGGGGGTGGGGGTGGGGGTGGGGAGTTGCATGGAGGAAAGGAGAAGGGAGTCTAATGAATGCACCGTATCTCGGTTCCCAGACGGGGTGCTGCAGGAGGTGCCGGTGGGAACTAGCTCTTGGATGGGAGATCCCGAGTGAGGATGTGGGGAAATTCCTCCTTGGGACGAGGGCTCCCGCTTCCAAGCAGCTGCTGGGCCGGGGGGGGGGGAGGGAAAAAAAGTGTCTGCGGGTGCGCGTGTCGCTACTCCTCCTGTGCGAGTTCACCGCTGCCTCCCCTCGTTCCTCGCCTCCTCCTCCTCCTCCTCCTCCTCCTCCTCTCTTCCATGTGCTGAAGCAGCTTCCCCTGAGCTGCTCCTTCCTTCCCTCCTCCCTCCCTTCCCTTCCCTTCCCTCCCTGTCTGCTTCTGACTTGCTGGCTCCTTCAGGCAATGGGTGGGGGGGGGAGGTGTTTGACCTGCATTTTCTGCTTTCTCATGGTGCTTGTGTAGCCATGGTGGAGCACTTTAATCGTCCCTTTCTCTCTCTCTCTTTTTTTTCTTCCCTCTGCTGTTCGAAGCGAATATTGTGGCCTGGTTTTCTTCGTTTGCCCCGTGTGTGTGTGTGTGTGTGTGTGTGTGTGTGTGTGTGTGTCTTTTAAGGAAGCTGTATTTTCGGTTGGCACGTCTTGATCCCAGCAGTTTAACTGGCAACTCAGTTCCCTCTAAACAGCAATAGTGCTGGAGCAAGGTCGTCCAGCCTCTTGTCTCCCAACAGTTGTCCTTCATTGCCAGCAGCTTAGTACTTGAAGCGGAGCTGCCTTGGGTCTTTTTTTGGAATTTGAGGGAAGATGGTTGGGTTTTGAGGGAAGGGGCTTGTTAGAGGCAGAGAAAGGCAAGAGATTTTCTTTTAAGAAATACATTGTTGCGTTTGAGATATTTTGGTGCATACAATTAATTGGGGGATTCCTGTCCTTAAGAAGTAGCTCTCTCACACCCCCTGTTTTGTGAGATCTTTGCAATAAAGAACACACGATATACTACTGAGTTTCCTTCTGCTCAGTTTTCTTCTTTAAGTAAACAATAGCCCTTGCAGGATGGCCTCCTGCAAATTCTTTCCCTGGTAGTATTTCATGTTCATAGGCAGAGGTGCAGAACAGTAGAATGTATTGATTTTGTCTTGTAGGAAGATGAGGCTGCAGCTCCAAAAATCTTTTTTTAAAAAAACAAACAAACAAATATCTGTTTTGGCTTGCAGAAATGTTTTCTAATTGAGCTTTCTGTGGATATGGATCACGAGGAGACGAAGTTGTATTACTTCCTTAATGGTGTGTAGGATTATCCCTTTTCACCTATGAAGGTGACATCAGATACTGCCCCTCCCACACACTCGCCTAGGAAGTAGGTTTTGCAGCTGTCTCTTACAGCACAGAGGTGACTGAGGGTGTTTTGCCTTGTATCCTGTGGGTGTGTGTTCAAGGCAGTGACAAGCAGCTAATGTTGGCTCTGGAGCTTTGGTTGCTACGTGAGAAGCTTCAATAGTGTTGGCTGCTGTCTCTAGGGAAGGACAACAGCACAACCTCCATTAGTGCTGCACTTAGGAGATGGCTGGTTCACATACTGAAAAGGGATTCTTCATTAGGGCATGAAATTCAGAATCAGAAGATGCCTTTTCCTACTCCCTGCACAAATATTTTCCTGAATTTCATTTGGATGTAGTTTAGAAATCAAGACATGTCTTCTCTCTCATTTGCAAGATCCAAGATAGAATTGATCAGATACTATATTTCTAAAGTGAGAGAGATGCAGTCCCTGTAGCTGCAGTCTCTATCTTACTTTACCCTCCCTCCAGTAAACAGAGAGCCAGATGCTTTCCTTATTGTTTGTAGGTCTGTTTCCTCCCCTTGCTTTGCCTGGGCCTCACTTGCCTTATTGAGAGGAATTTCTGCTTTGTGTAATGGGTGTGTACAGCAGACACACGTCTTGCACTGAGAAGATTTTCCATTCATGGCATGTGCAGCCAAAATATGGCACATCTTGCCCTTCCAAATGTCATAAGAACACAGTCTCATGAATGTGAAGGGGAATTACACCTATCTACCTAGCTGGACAACAATATATGCTGAATTGCTTAAGCCAAGTTTTATAGCTTCCTTATTTCATAAGTACAAAATGGTTATAGTATCTTTCTGATGCTTAATGTTACTGTCCAGTGGTGAAATCTTGCAGACTTTTACTATACAAAAGTGTCAAAATCAAACAGTTATCCTAATTTTATTCCATAGACAAATAAGGTAGAGTGGACTTTCCTAAGAAGGCTCTGATAGTTTGCTAAGGGAATTTTGATCCTTCCTTGATGGCCTGCTTGGTCTGTTAGGAGGTACAGTGTTGAACTGCCTATGAAATGGTGAAAGACAGGCCTGATGTACATGGTGTAAGGGGAGGGTGTCTGCAGGTAGTAATGGTGTAAGGGGAGGAATGGTGTAAGGGGAGGGTGTCTGCAGGTAGTAATGGTGTAAGGGGAGGAATGGTGTAAGGGGAGGATGTCTGCAGGTAGTAATGGTGTAAGGGGAGGAATGGTGTAAGGGGAGGATGTCTGCAGGTAGTAATGGTGTAAGGGGAGGAATGGTGTAAGGGGAGGGTGTCTGCAGGTAGTAATGGTGTAAGGGGAGGAATGGTGTAAGGGGAGGGTGTCTGCAGGTAGTAATGGTGTAAGGGGAGGAATGGTGTAAGGGGAGGGTGTCTGCAGGTAGTAATGGTGTAAGGGGAGGAATGGTATAAGGGGAGGGTGTCTGCAGGTAGTAATGGCATCAATGGTTTTTTTGGGGGGAAATAACTTATTAAGTGATTGCGAAAATTGAAAGAAAGCTATAAAGCTTAGTAGCGGAAAGACATACCTCCATTCTCTTCTTCAAAGCAGTTTCAGTGAAACCTTTGAAATGGCAGTGTGGAGAGTTTAAATTGGTGTACAGTTTTGTTTTATTTGTAAATGCTATTGAAATGTAGTGTGTGTGGCTCCATGTTCTGTTCACATCGAAAATAGAACTACTTATAGCATAACTTCACAGATAATTCTGTAATCAGCATCTTGGTTTTAGCACACTTAAAAAGATAATGTTCAGTAAATGAGAGCCAAGAAGAATGAAGCCTTAACTTTTAGAAGTCTTCCATTTAAAACTGCTATTAACCATTCCCAAGAAAATATTAAGCTAATTTCAAGGCTAGAGTATTATATCATACTCTTCTTGCCTTATCTTCATATCTATCTCCCCAACTAGCAGGTGTCAATACATTCAGTGGGGAGTTTTGTCTTCTAATTTTTATCATTTAGGCAAAAAGACCTGCATGGAAGAAGCAGTGACTATGTAATTTAGGTGGATAAATACCTGGATGATAAGAGTTGTGGAATGGTTCCCTGGGATCTGCTGGATGAGGAATATACTCCTTGAGTTTGATACCCCTGTTATAGGTTATTGCTATTTTGAATCATAATGAACATTCTTGTTTTTGTCAGCATGTCCACTAATTAACAGTTTACTAAGAAAACCAAAGTGATTCAATTATATCTCTGTTGTCATTTTATCTTTTAAATTGAATTACCTTTCTCTCCTGAAATCACAGGTACTACAATGAAAATATTACATGAAACATGAGATTATAGGCTTAGTTGATGAGGCTCATAAATAGGAGGCAGCTTGATGCCCATTGATACCAAGGTGGCTACTGATTCATCCCTGGTGCCTGCCTATTCCCCTGCTTCAGCTTTCTGCAAAGCAAAACATGAATCTTCAACTTGATATTTACTTCAAAGAATGGCTAAGGCTTCCTTAAAAATTTGAAATGGAGGATGGCTGCAGCCTAAAATTTTGTTTTTAAAAAAATATTCTGCGTCCTTGGGGACTAGGAAAAGCAGTTTTCCTTCCCTTAAAATGTGAGTATTGGGGAGCTAGACACCTTCCTTGATTATCACTTGTGAACTGGGAGCATACCGGTAACAGCCATTTTGTAACAACATGTATTGCACTTAGTATTCAAGTGTACCAACTTGTCCCAAAGGCTATGTATGTCCTTAGTGAATCCTTAAATCACCTTTTGAAGACACTGATTCTTGAAACTGTAACAATGCATTTTTTGGAACTTCTAAGTATCTTTACAAAAATTAAAATGGTAGAAACCAGTACAAATGATATTTAAAAATCATTTCTTTTCTAATGTGAAGGAATGGGGGGGGAACTGAATGAAATGCATAGGATTTGGAAAATTGAAAATATATTATTTATTTATCAAGTTTGTATAACCAACTCTCTTCTCAAGAAGAGGTTCACCATGCTAACATATCTTATTTATATATATTAAAAACAATTCTGGAACACTATTATCCAGAGAACACATTGCTGCAATGGAACTATAATATATAGTAACAGAAGTACTGTTTTAGGATATTTCCTAGAGCTAGAAAGTTGATTGAAACTCACTTGTATGTCTAATTCAAGTACCTCCTAATGAAAAAAAAAACCAGATTTACAAAATCTAAACTATAAACTGGAATAATCTAAATGGAAAATCTCAAGTAACTATTAAATATTTTAATTAAAAATGAGTCTTCAGAATTTATGACAAATCAGTTTTGAAGGTTGGCTATTTAAATTTGTTTATCTTAAAAATACATATTTTATAGCTTTTTACATTCCTACTATAGTTATCACATTTTTAGTTTCTTTACTAGGGCTGTCTACACTAAATAAAACATATGGCCAGCCTAAACTTTGTTTCAAACTTTAAGTTAAGACTCTAATTTTGAGTACTTGCAAGCAGGGCTACTGAAATTTTGGATAGTTTTTAGCAACGGTAGGAAATTTCATTTTTGAGACGGTATAATTTGCATCTTGATGTAAGTATGCAAAGAACCTATATTTTCTTGGTGTATTGCTTGATACAGGGTATTTAATGGAGAACTTTCCTGTCTGCTTCTATGACATTTCTCTCTGCCAAAGGAATGGAATCTTTTATATTTTCTAGTAGTTGGTTCCACTGTATAGATGAAAAGCTATTACTATAACTTCAAAGATCTCATAGCAAATTTGAAAAAAAAAAATCTGATATGTCTACAGAGCTGCATATATACTTCTATATGTCCAGGTGGCTGAAAATAGAAGGCTTTCCTCAGACTCAGGAATATATAGCTTGCCTTTTGAACATTTTAAGCCTATTGACATTTTTCTACTGTAGAGGGTTTCCTATGAACAGTTTTCAGAAGTAATGTTTGTTCCATTGGACTCAGTCTAAGGACAGGAGTTGAGTAAATTGCTAAGAATATTAGTTTGTATTGTTAAAACACCCCCAAATAATACAGAATATTCAAGTTAACTTTTTCATGATTAAAAATGTTCATAGATACCTTTCTTTGACAAATATACATTCTGCTGAAGGCTTGTACATGCATGTTATTTCCCCAGAGATTAAATTTGTTGCAGTTTTCTGTTCCAATGATTTTTTACCGAAAAAATATTTTTTAAAAATTGAAACTTACAGCTTAAAAGAATAAACCTCTAACTGCTCTCACTGAAAACTCGCACTGTGAATAGAAAGACAGCTGAACTAAAAAAAAATATGTAAAGGGAAATGTTTAGAAGTAGTTAAAAAGTCTATATCCTGTTTAAAGTTGAATTGATTTTATTTTATGCAAAAAATAGTCAGTTTGGTCTAATTGTTAAGGCACCAGGCTAAAAACAGTATGAGTATGAGTTTTAGTTCTGCCTTAGGTGGGAAAGTCAACTGGGTGACCTTGGGCCACTCATTTTCTCTCAGCCACACAAGGTTGTTGTGAGGAAAATAGGAGGAAGGAGTATTAGATATATTTATTGCTTTACGTTATTTATAAAAATAATAAAAGGTGGGATAAAAAAAATCCAAAATTAATAAAAATAAAATTAAAAATACAATTCTCATAAACCTCAGGGTGTGTTGGAATTCATTTTTGTGCCTTGAAAACACTTTCAGATAAATGAAGATTAAAAATGGTGTTTTTCAGCCATAAATCAGACATGTTTAGTCTAAACTGGGCCTTTTGCCTCTATATGCAAATCGAGGTCATTTGAAATTTGATAGTCTTTCAAGTTATGGGAAACCATTTTGGTAAGCTTTTTAGCTAATACAAGTTGATGAGGTTTAGAACTTTTTATTTTAATTTTTATTCATAGTGAATAGGCCATAAGACAGTTAAGCAAGTGACTTCAGAAAAAGAAAATGTACCCTGTAACTTTCCCTGTCTCTCACATGTATTCTCTCTAAAGTCCAGTCCAATACAAAGTTTGTATATCTATATTATGACCTATATTATATAACTTGATATGTTACATATAAGTCAAGTGTGATAAGTCCAGGAAATATGCTTTATTCTACCACGTATTGTTTTTGAGAAGCAAGCTGTTAAGTGAGTAGCCGTCAGTTCCTTTGTTCTTCGTTAACAATGATCACAACTTTGTTATTTCCTTCCTATCTCAAAATTTCTTGCTGTTTCCTGAATGACTTATGACAATTTATGTTGCTTTTCCATCATTGTACTATAATGTAGCTTGTAATTCTCACTTTGAATTTGGGATAAAAGCTAGCTATTTGTGGATGTTATCATGAGATTTGGACAAAATGTATTAATTTTATGCCTATCATTACTGCAGTGGGTTGCACTGCATTGTTTTAAAAAGTCAACTAAAGTGAAGAATTAGAGGAACCATCTGGAACCATCTAGAATGTTTGTTCCTTTATAGTTCTGCCATTTATATTTTCAAACAAGGAAGAATCTGATATGTACATGGACTTGCACATTTCTTTAAATGCCTTTTGAAAAATCATTAAAAAAATGAACAGCTTTATCAAGTTAGCAAGGAAGTCATGTTAAAGCAGCTGTGAATTTTTTAGAAAATTGTTTTCAGGGCCAGAGAAATAGTTTTGGAACTTGGTTCCTGACATTGAAGTTATGGTAGTTTCTTAGTATCATGATTTATTCTCATTTAGTGAATCATATTTAACTAGGGGTAGCATTGCTGATGTTTTGGATAGCTTATTTTTATAAAAATATTTTATTTCACATTAGCTTAAACCCATTCCTTACTTGTTTGTTATCATTTAAATAGGGTAGCTAAAATAGAAATACATTTTCAAATAAAGGTTTCTACCAACTGATTTATGTAGTTGTTAGTCAATATTTCCTGTTTGCTGGAATACTACAGTTTCTGGCCAAGCTATTCCAGTTTCTAGCTTGGTCAGCTTTAATATGCTGAGCAAACAACCCCTCCCCCACTTTCGAAAAATGGTTGTTTTGTCTTACCTGCATTGTGTAGGTTAGAGTTTTCTTTTGTGTTCACTACCAGTAAATGACATTTAAGATTTTGAACTCTGTTTAAATATAACCTCATTTTTTCTGTAATAAAGACCGAAATAGGTCTTACATTTTATTAATCAACAACTTTCTGCTTTCCAGAATTGTTTTAACCTACAGGTTTTTTTGCATTTTTCCCCATGAATGCTTCTGATTAGGGGGACAGATGCCTAAGATACTAAATATTAGTCTCTGCTATAAATGGGTCAATTTCAACAAGCTTAAATGAAAAGAATGGCTATACTAGAATTTTTCTAGGGAAGATCTGTAGTAGCTTGTTTTCCCTCTGCATTTTTGGCTAATGTACATACAAATCCCAACATGTTGAACTCCACCTTAAAACTCATTGCATGCTGGGACATGTAGGCTCATATTTTTTCATGCAAAACCAACCATTTGCTTAACAGTGGTGTTTCATATTCAAATCTTGTCTAGGCTTTAGTTGTAACTTGTAAGATATTAAATTTGTTCTTTATTTAAAATTAGTGTCAGATGTAACTTGCTTTTCAGAAAATTTAGTCAGCAGAGTCATTGTAAAAGATATAACAAATGTTACCTAAACTTTTTTTTTGCACCAGGGTCTATTTCACTACTCACTTTATTGAAGATACTTAACTCTTTTTGGGCTTGTGGCCCGGAGGGAAGGAGAACAGCTTTCAAATTGGTGCGCGCACATGCAAACTAGGCCACATGCACTGACACGGCACTAGCAGCCCCGTTTGAGCATGTAGCATGCGCTGGCACTATGTGGATGCACAAATGGCCACGAACCCCCCGTGGTTGTTAGCAGCCCCATTCGTGCATGTGCAAACGGGCTGCGCACACCTGCCCAGTGCTAGCGGCCCCATTTGCACATGCGCAAACAGGCCGAGCACACCTGCCCAGTGCTAGTGGTCCCATTTGTGCCCGTGCGCATGTGGAAATGAGGCTGCAGGCGCTAGCACGAGTGGAGGGGGATGCGCGCACTGGCCAGCCATTTCCATGGCCCGCTGGCCAAGAGCCTGCAGCCCGGTCCCTGGCCCCAGCCCATAGGTTGGGGAACCCTGCTTTGTATCATATTACAATTATTTATGGTTGCGAATTAAATAGAAGGAGACCCATGTTGTTCTCGGAAGTAAAAATCAGAATGAATATAGTAGCACCTTTTCTGATTAATAGATTTAAATGGTATAAGCTTCATCAGATCACAGAATGGATAAAGGAAGGGATGAGAGAGTATGGAAGATAAGTTCCTTGCACAAATAAAGGTTCCAGTCCATCCTTTAATAGTCCTTACTGGCCACATTAAAGAGTTGAAGATCTGGCCTAGTAAATGTTTGCATACTGTATATTGCTCTCAAAAGTTACAATTTTAGCCTGTCATAGATATTTAATTTGTTTATGGCCTAGGCTGGAATGGGCTACAAGACTTGCCAAGCAGCTTAGTGAGAAGATGACAACAGTTGGTGCGATTAATCGCAAATGGAAGAAACACAAAATAACTGTCAATTTCCCTCTGTCTGGGGCTCCATGCAAGATCTCACCTCGTGTAGTTTCAATGATCATGAGAATGGTGAGGAATCAGCCCAGAACTACACGGGAGGATCTTGTCAATGATCTCAAGGCAGCTGGGACCATAGTCACCAAGAAAACAATTGGTAACACACTACACCGTGAAGGACTGAAATCCTGCAGCGCCCGCAAGGTCCCCCTGCTCAAGAAAGCACATGTACAGGTCTGTCTGAAGTTTGCGAATGAACATCTGAATGAACTGAGTGAAAGTGTTGTGGTCAGATGAGACCAAAATTGAGCCCCTTGGCACCAACTCAACTCGCCATGTTTGGAGGAGGAGGAATGCTACCTATGACCCCAAGAACACCATCCCCACTGTCAGTCATGGAGCTGGAAACATTATGCTTTGGGGGTATTTTTCTGCTAAGGGAACAGGACAACTTCACCGCATCAAAGGGACGAAGGACAGGGCCATGTACCGTCAGATGTTGGATGAAAACCTCCTTCCCTCAGCCAGGGCATTGAAAATGGGTCATGGATGGGTATTCCAGCATGGCAATGACCCAAAACACACGGCCAAGGCAACAAAGCAGTGGCTCAAGAAGAAGCACATTAAGGTCCTGGAGTGGCTTAGCCAGTCTCCAGACGTTAATCCCATCGAAAATCTGTGGAGGGAGCTGAAGGTTCGAGCTCCCAAACATCAGCCTCAAAACCTTAATGTCTTGGAGAGGATCTGCAAAGAGGAATGGGACAAAATCCCTCCTGAGATGTGGGGCAAACCTGGTGGCCAAGGACAAGAAAGTCTGACCTCTGGAGTGCCAACAAGGGTTTTACCACCAAGTACTAAATCATGTTTTGTGAAGGGGTCAAATACTTTTTTTACTCAGTAAATGAATTTATAACTTTTTTGAAATGGGTTTTTCTGGATTTTTTGGTACCGGTAGTTATTCTGTGTCTCACTGTTAAAATAAACCTACCATTACAATTATAGACCGATCATTTATTTGTCAGTGGGCAAACTTACAAAATCAGCAGGGGATCAAATAATTTTCCCCCTCACTGTAGTTCAAACCATTAAAACAAAGAGCTACAAGTAATTAATAATAATAATAATAATAATAATATAAAGTTGGAAGGGACCTTGGAGGTCATCTAGTCCAACCCCCTGCTCAGGCAGGAAACCCTATACCGTTTCAGATAAATGGCTGTCCAGTCTCTTCTTAAAAACTTCCAGTGTTGGAGCATTCACCACTTCTGGAGGCAGGTTGTTCCACTGGTTAATTATTCCCACTGTCAGGAAGTTTCTCCTTAGTTCTAGGTTGCTTCTCTCCTTGATTACTTTCCATCCATTGCTTCTTGTCCTGTCTTCAGATGCTTTGGAGAATAGCTTGACTCCCTCTTCTTTGTGGCAGCCCCTGAGAGATTGGAACACGGCTATCATGTCCTCCCTCGTCCTTCTCTTCATTAAACTAGACATACCCAATTCCATCAACCTTTCCTTATATGCTTTTAGCCTCCAGTCCCCTAATCATCTTTGTTGCCCTTCTCTGCACTCTTTCTAGAGTCTCGACATCTTTTTTACATCGTGGTGACCAAAACTGGATGCAGTATTCCAAGTGTGGCCTTACCAAGGCCTTGTAAAGTGGTATTAACACTTCACGTGATCTTGATTCTATCCCTCTGTTAATGCAGCCTAGCACTGTGTTGGCCATTTTGGCAGCTGCAGCACACTGCTGGCTCATATTTAACTGATTGTCCACTAGGACTCTGAGGTTCCCCTCACAGTTACTACTATTGAGCAAGGTACCCCCTATACTATACCTGTACATTTGGTTTTTCTTGCCTAAATGTAGAACCTTACTTTTTTCACCATTGAATTTCATTTTGTTAGATAGCGCCCAGTGTTCAAGTCTGTCCAGATCCTCCTGTATCCTAAGCCTGTCTTCTGGAGTGTTGGCTATTCCTGCCAGCTTGGTGTCGTCTGCAAATTTGATGATTTCCCCATCTATCCCCTCGTCCAAATCGTTGACAAAGATGTTGAAGAGCACTGGGCCCAGAACAGAGCACTGGGGCACCCCACTACACACTTCCCTCCATGTAGATGCGGTTTCATTGAGGACCACACGCTGAGTACGGCCGGTCAGCCAGCTACAGATCCATCTGGTGGTGATGCTGTCTAAACCGCATTTTTCTCTCTTCTCAAGTAGTAGATTGTGATCTACTTTGTCAAATGCCTTACTGAAGTCCAAGTAAATTATATCCACAGCATTCCTCCGATCTACTAATTTTGTCACTTGGGCAAAGAATGCAATAAGTGGTATCACAAGGAATAGTGATAAAATATCACAATTATCTAGGACAGGGGTTCTCAACCTTAGCAACTTTAAGACTTGTGGCTGGCTGAGGAATTCTGAGAGTTGAAGTCCACAAGTCTTAAAAGTTGCCAAGGTTGAGAACCCCTGATCTAGGAGGTACTGATCAAGGCCCATTTAACTCTCCCAACAAGCTTTTGATAAAAGTAAACATTAGATGTTCTGTATTGTTTGGATATGTAGTAATTAAGGTTTGTGAGGATGGTTGTCTTCTGTGTGGGTTTCAAAAAATGCATATTGGAGATTTAGATCCCCTTGGGCATTTTGACTAGATGTGACAACCCCCCCCCCTTAATGAGACCATGTCTGAATAGGTAAGGAAGTAGATCAGGAAGTGCCGGGAAAAGGTTCATTGGCTGCCTTACAATCAGTACTTGTGCAGCAACTGAAGTACAAGCATGGCAGCTCTTCCTTGGGGGGGGGGAAGCATTCCTTTCAGCGAGCAGAATACTTCCATTTAGAAAACAGCAAAGACGTTTGTGTGATCCATCTTATCTATGAATGCAGAAATTAGCTTTCTTTCTTAAAAAGTGAATCCATCCTTTTATTGTTCACTATTGTATGTATTTGTATGGTATTAACAAATCTCAATTCTGTTGGCTATTATGGACACTATCCATATTATGGTATATGGATAAACAGAAGAGATTGAGTTACGACCCTATTTGTTTACTAAAGCTTAAAAAGGGAAAGAATGAGTTACAGTTGCCAAAAAAACCCCATAAAGCTGGGTTCACTCATTTCATGATGATTAAACATGATTTGCTTTAATGTAGTTTATAGCCTAGTGCAGGGGTAGGCAACCTTGTCTCTTTTATGACTCATGGACTTCAAAGTGGCTCAGGAATTCTGGGAGTTGAAGTCCATGAGTCATAAAAGAGCCGAAGTTGCCTACCCTTGGCCTAGTGTATTTTCAGCTGATTGTGACATATTCATCAAACGATTGTTAAGCTAGTATGCCTTAATATGAAACTTTGAACCCAGTTCCTATTTAGAGATGTAATTGGTTATATGATGGGTATAAATATATGTACATGAAGGCAGTATATATTGTACTCCAGGGATGGTAGAAAGGAAGCAGTTTTACTATGACAGATGTAGTTTCCTAATACCAAATATAGTTAAGAAAGAACATCAGTCAGCTAAACAGTCTGCCTTTTAGTACAGGCAGATGCAGCCTCTTTCTTCTGGCTTAAGTTTCTACACTGTATAATGAACAATTTATTTTGAAAGTGAATGAAATAACAATTCAATTATGAAATTGCCTTCCTTGAATTATATATGTAAAAATTGGTATTAGCAATTAGAAACTAATTTTTAGGAAATGTAAGTACGGTATTGCATCACATTCTACATTTCAGAGTGGTGTTGGTTTAATTTGAATAAGCCTTATCAGAGACATGGCTTGGGGTGAAGATATTAAATAATCAAATGATAGCTAACACTACATATTTAAACACTTTAAAATATGAACTTTGTGCTCTTTATTATTATATTGGAATCCACCGTAAACTGGGGGATTGAACGGCAGTAGACAAAAGAAAATGTATCCATGAAAGGTAGATGATGTTTGGATTTCTTTAAACTTGGATTAGACACAGTTTTATGGAAAATAAAGTTGGTGAGGCAACTTTTCATAATGATACATACTTTCCCTGGTATTAGCATAGTCCTGAATGGTATTTGTCGGGAAAGAAGCAAACCCAAAGGGCCTTTGCTATCTCATTTTTCTAAAAGAATTTGATTTATCATAGTGGGAAACAAAATGCTTGATTAGATAGTGTTCAGTCTGATTTCAGCATAGCTTTTCTTATTTATAGTTAAATATTTTGCTTAGACAACTGTTAATGGTGAGAAGTTCCAGTAATGCTATCCATAGTTACTCCTTCAGCAGTTATCTCTGTACTTAGTCTATATAAATTTGACAAATAATCACATAGATCACATAGATCTGTCCATATTCCAAGAAAGCAACTGAGACAGAGTTATGGTAAATGAATATATGACCTCCTTGGATTCTTTTGCTTCTGTCTCCTTCATGCCTCTGCTTGCATTTGGATTGGTGCCACCATATTGTTTAGTGGAACTTAACCCTTAGAAAATGAGGCTGATAGCCTGAATATTCAGAGTCTAAACTTGACTCCGTTCCTGACGGTCTTGAGATAGCAATACTAAATTCACAATAAATCTCCTAAGTGATTTTTAGGATTGTCTAGCCATTGTTTCCTTAGAACCAGTTATCTCTCTCTGTGTTCCCTTTTATGGTGCTTTGATTATGCTGTGTCAGTTCTGCCAGAGCTGTAGCCATGCTTCACTCTTCAGCTCCAAATTCTGAGAATTAACTTTTCTTACATGCATAAGATCTGCTTGTTGTTTAGCCACATACCACCTATTCTCTTTTTCATATAAACTTCAGCTGTCCATATCTTGCAGTCCTTTTGTTTGTTGTTTCATCAATTTTCCCATTTTCTGTTTCCATTCATTGTAATTTTTCTCAAAGCAGATTGCATTTAGAAATTCTGTAAAGTACATGTCTTGAAACTAGGCCCATTCCATTTAATTTATGTTGTGGATAGATTACTGCTGATTTTTGAAAGAACAAAGAAGTTACATCAAAATGTGGCAAATTTGCAGATGATCCAATTGCTGGTGCATATGATTAATCGCTAAATATTTTAATGTTAGGTAGTGAAATATTTGCACAGCATCTTGTTTGCACTGTGATATAAACATAATTCAGTCATTCTTTTCAACTTCAGTTCAGAAGTCTGAATCTCAGAATAATCCAGAAGCTGGACTATCAAAAATTTTATTGGTGATACTTTTCCAAATGACTTCTTATGAGGATAGTCTCTATTAACGATACATTTCCTAAACATTAAAATATTTATAAAAATCTGATTGAAAGGAAGAAGTAATATACAATTTTAATATTTAAGCGATGAAAGTGATGTGTAGTATTTGATGTTTTAGCAGTACAGAAGATATGTCTTTTTTTATAATTCTAGCCTTAATGTAGCTTTTGGCTCCATCCATACATGAGGAAGGTGTACCCTGTAAATCAGGGGTCCCCGACTGGCACTGGGGCACGGCATGCCAGAAAACAAAGCTGCCTAAACAAGTGAAGACCCATCTGTGAGATGCAGGCAACATGCGAAATCCACACCCACTCCAGCCCATAGAAAAACCCCTCTCCCTGGAACTGGTCCTTGGTGCCCAAAAGGTTGAGGGCCACTGCTCTGGATGTTACTGTAGGCTCTTCAACATACATGTCACAAAGGTGCTTTTTCAAGAAGTAACTGGACTTTCTTGTTCTTCTCTGAAGACATTTCGCTTCTCATCGAAGAAGCTTCTTCAGCTCTAGATGGGAAGCGAACTGTCTTCAAAGACAAACAAAGAAAGTCCAGTTGCCTCTTGAAAAAGCACCTTTGGGACAACCACGACCTGGATGACTGAGAATCTCCATAGACACTCTTCAGCATGCATATTATTGAAGGAAGCTGACAATGATTAATAGCTATTAACCTTGATGGCAGTGCAACCATCTCTGAAGGTCATTTTCCAGGAGACTAGTGGGCTTCCTTGTGCAGTTGGTTGACCACTGTGAGAACTAGACTAGATGATCCAGGGCTCTAATGCGTTGTTTCTCAACCTTGACCATTTTAAGGCATGTGGACTTCAACTCCCAGAATTCCACAGCCAGCATTGCTGGCTGTGGAATTCTGGGAGTTGAAGTCCACATGCCTTAAAATGGTCAAGGTTGAGAAACAATGCTCTAATAGTTTAGTAATGGCAACATCTGGAGAATCAGATTCCCCATCACCTTTGCTTGGGTTCACCGCAGGGAGGTTTTCTCGTATAACATCTTGTATTTTTTTAACAGAGATTATTTTTATTTGGATAGGTACATTCGTTCCATGCCTTCCAAACCTTTGTTTAAAAGGCCTTTGAATTTTTTTTTTCAAAATTTTCTCAATTGCTGGCAAGGTGATTGGAGCAGTTTTGTTGTGACTGGTTATATAGTAATAACACTCCTGTAAGTAAATGCATTGTTGTATCAGCCACACACAAACATTATCATGGCTTAAGACTTCCTTTAAAAGCAAGCTTTTATTATTTCAAAGCAAAATTCAGTGAAACAAGAAAAGGTGCACCTCTTTTGGAACGGTTGAAATAGCCCTTTCAGGTCATTTGCAAAGTGTATGTGATTGTCTGGGGAGTAGCTGACTTTGCATGCATGTGCATACATATCCCTTCTATTAAACTTTCAAATAGTTTTGACCAGAATGTAATACTTAGACGTTGATTCATCAACAACATAAATCTCCATTCAGCTCCATGAAAAATGGAAACCAAAGTATCTGGTGAGAGAAAGTGTTCATATCATTAAAACAAATGTTGTGCAGCACAATAAGAGTGATGCTAGCTGAGGAATTCTGGGAGTTGAAGTCCACAGGTCTTAAAGTTGCCAAGGTTGAGGACCCCTACTGTAGAAAATTTCCTCAGAGATAAGCATTTAATTTTGTTTTACATCACCTTGTGATCACTTCCTCTCTGGCTAGAGACATGAGTCTAGTCTTTTAGGTGTGCTGAACAGCCAGAGTCTCAGCAAATGACATCTGGCTGTGGCTGACTTCTGAAGTTAAGCCTGGTCTTCTTGGTTATTACAGGTGTTGAAAGATCCTGGTTCTAGTGTGCCCTCAGCCACACAAGGTCACTGAGTATCTGTGGCCAGATGTGCTCTCTCTCACTCCAAATGACCCCCTAGAGCATTTATTTGGGGGGGGGGGGAAACCAGGAGGGAGTGGGTGCACTAAGCTGACTCTTGAGAACCATACATTACTTTATGTATATGCAATTTTGTAACAAAAGTGCGTATAGTCAAGGCCATGGTTTTCCCAGTTGCAATGTATGGCTGTGAAAGTTGGACCATAAGAAAGGCTGAGCGACAAAGAATGGAGGCCTTTGAACTATGGTGCTGGAGAAGACTGCTGCGAGTCCCCCGGACTGCAAGGTGTTCAAACCAGTCAGTCCTAGAAGAGGTCAACCCCGACTGCTCTTTAGAAGGCCAGATCCTGAAGTTGAAACTCAAGTACTTTGGCCACCTAATGAGAAGGAAGGATTCACTGGAGAAGAGCCTAATGCTGGGAAAGATGGAGGGCAATAGAAGAAGGGGACGACAGAGAATAAGGTGGCTGGATGGAGTCACTGAAGCAGTAGGCGTGAGCTTCAGTGGACTCCAGAAGATGGTAGAGGACAGGAAGGCCTGGAGGAATGTGTCCATGGGGTCGCGATGGGTCAGACACGACTTCGCAACTAACAACAACATCAACACAAATCTTTGAAAGGCCTGTGAGACCAGGACACATCATGTGAGAGACTCAGATTAAGTATGTACATTTGGTCATGCTTTTCCTTGCCTCTGCAATCTGCAGAATATACACAACATCAGTCTGATCAAGCTAAAGGAATGTTCACAGCTAACTTTTTACCAACGAGTGAGGGTTAAAATCAGCCTTATAATGGAAGCAGGGGGTGAACTTTACATATGGAGTAGTTGCTGCTGCTCCATAATTGCAGCACTGTGTCGTGTTGCTATGGTTCCCAATGCCTGTGTCTCTGCATGATTTCCGAGAATGGGGGCAAGGCAGCCAGTCATAGCAGCGCTACTGTGTACGTGTTTAGGGAGATTTTGTGCTAGCAGGGAAGTGATTAAAGAGAACCAGCGATTGGGTATTTCCCACCCCAAATTGCATGTTTCCCACAGTATTCCTTTTCTTCAGGAGGTGCAAAACGGTTGTAAGACAGGATAAATTTTTCTGCTTCCCCTCCCTCTCCGGTCTTCCCTCAGTCACGGCTTGATGACATGAAATGTGGGATTCCGTTCTCTACCAAATGTTGGGGTGGGGTAATGTGGGGAAGGGAGGGCGCTGCTGTTTGATTGGCTCAAGCGTGTTGTCATCAGAGATTCTTGGTTGACTTGCCCTCTGCATCGGCTGTGAATTCTTCTTCGCTCTGGCGCAGACCTTGTTCCTGGGGATTGCATCATCCCCGGGAGAGCAGCCAGGTCCGGAGCGCTGTACAAAGGCTCGGTGAAGCAGATGCGGCCTGTTCTGTCGCTGGAGCAAGTCCTCCTCCTTCCTGCTCCTCCTTCTCCACAGGACTTCGGAAAGAGACCTCACTCTGAGAGACTCTCAAGTGGGTCAGATGCTCTTTGGACTTCAAATCCCAGCTGCTTCCTGTACACCTGGCTGATGCAATGTCTGCCTTTGAAATCCCTGCTGGAATTTATTCTGGAGCTGTTTTGTTTGCCTTTTCTGGGAGTGGCCAAGCAACCAGTATGCCTGTCACATGATGTCCTTGAATGTGAAAAATCCAAAGCCAGACTAATAGATACAGAGCCTTTCCCATCTAGCAACCAGTCAGTCCCGTAGAGGGCAAAGAATGGGTGTACATTATGGCTGGTGGCATTGTATCTAATCATTTGCTATGCCCAGCATATAGAATTCTTGTGGTGCTAATAAGAACTTGGCTTTCGGTCATAGCTTACTGCAGCATTTCTGTATAACCCAGGTTATTGCATGGGTTTTTTTAAATCTCAAATTCATTTTTTATTGCTGATTTTGAAGGAATTCATATTTGCAAAAGTAATAGTAAAGCAAGGACCTACGCTTCTTGCTTTTAGCCTCGTACATTTTTCTCTGTAGTAGAATTTATCGTACAAAAAGCAATGTATTTTTCAGTGTTTTTCTTGATTATATTTGGGTTTTTTTTTTAAAAAAAAGAACTTTAAAATAATTGTGATTGTTACTCAATAATAATTTGTGATTTTTATTCCTTGAGAAAATTAGTAGAAATCTTGCCAGACAAAATGGACAAATTGTTGACAGCCAAGCTACATGGTCCAGTACTCAAAATCCAGGGGTTTCATAATAGCCTTTTAATTGTGTTTTGGGTTTTTCCCTCAAAGGTTAAGATGGAGGAATGTTTACAATTTAACCATTACAGCTTCATTTTATAAATGCCTTTCGTAATTGCCACGAAACATGCAGTATCTGTAATATTTTAACATTAGAGATGAGAAAGCAAAGTAAAATACCCAACAGATTAACCAATACTACTCTTAGTTTGGATGCAAAAAATTTTTAGGAAATTAATCGTATTTTTCAGTTCTGATACAGTTGGTTAAACTGTAGATGATACTGTAGAATAAATACAGTAATGTGTTCTGTGTACTAAGGATGGAGCTCAAATAGGTAAATTAGTTGCGGTCCTCAAGCATCCACATTTTCAGCTCAGTCTTTAATATTTAAGCTACTCAATCTTTTTTTGTAGGTTCATCTGAACATGGTCTTTGTCCCTGATTTATAGTCAACACTATTTTCGTTAGTTCCTTTATTGGCAAGGAATCTTGAATAGCTATACAATTACGAACGAATTATAAAGCTGTGGTTGCCAAACCCCTAGTGTCACTGTCCTATGTATTCCATAAAACATTTCTGAAAATTAATATTGTGCATATGGTTTAGTACATATGAAGACAAATGCTGCATAATGTGGGAACAGCTGGTTTTGCAGCTAATATCTATATGTAAAAAACAGATTCTAGCTTAGGTTTCAGTTATAAAAAATAAGGACATGTAGCTATTTCTGCATTGCAAAAGACCCATGTTCATGTCCCTGAGAGGCAGGTAAGAAGATGTTTGTTGGCTAAAGCTAAAAAATACGAATAGTGTCAGAATTCATAGCTGGCTGTGGAATTCTGGGAGTTGAAGTCCACATGCCTTAAAATTGTCAAAGTTGAGAAACACTGTACTAATGCATCATATGCCGGCCTCTTCCTTAACTAATAGTTTTCTTTTTGAGTGTGGCTTGGGAAAGGGAACATTAGGTATGTTTGCCGCCTTGAATTATTTCTTGTTCTGTTCCTGAATAATGAAGGATACACACACACACACACACACACACACACACAAAATATGGTTTTTCTTTATTCACTGACACGGTATTCTTTATTTTTAAAATTATCACTAGACTTAAACATTGGACAACGTCTTCAAATTTCTATTCAGTTATTTCACCACCGTTTTCAACTTGATGAGGCTTTCCTCATACGTGGAAACAAGAGAGTAGTGGTTTCTCTGCAGAGTTCTACATCTCCTCACAACTGCTCTGAAAGATACCCCAACTCTCGGGGAGCAAAACTCTTGAGACCCTGCAAGGAATTAAAAAAAAAAAAAAGAGTAGAGAAGCAAAGAGTCCTGTTGAAGGAATAAGTTTCCCTTTGTAGTATATTAAATTCCTAACATGTTGGAGAGAGTTATTAAAGCTGTTTACTATAAATCCTTACTCTCGAAATAAACCCTTGTCAGTGGAAGATCACCACCTCACCGGATACATTTTTTTCTGGTGTTTTTTTTTCCCCTTTAAGTTTCTCCCTCCCCCCCCCAAACATTCAACCAGACTGTCATCCCATAACTTTAAGCCATTATCCCCTGTCTTCTCTCTGGGATGATATAGAACAGATCATGACCCAACTCTATTGGTAAAGACTTTATCTCTTTTCACGAATCATCTTCATTGCTCTGTTCTGAGCTTGTGTCAATGTGACTGAAGTCTTGTGATATCCAGAAGTGAACATAATACTAGAAATGGAATCTGATTAATACAGAGTCACAGAACTATTAGCACAGTGCAGATAAATAACAATAATAGCAGCAGCAACAACAACAACAATAATTGAATTAGAGGTCATCTAGTCCAACCCCCTGAAGGCAGAAAACCCTATACCAGGGGTGTTAAACTGCCGGCCTACGAGCCGGATGCGTCACATGGAAGCCGTGCCCACCCCATTGCCAGCAATGGCAAAACCGGCCCGATACGTTGCGAGATGTCACATGACATCGCGAGTTTGACATGCCTGCCCTATACCATTTCAGACAAATGGCTGTCCAGTCTCTTCTTAAAAACTCAGTGTTGGAGCATTCACTGCTTCTGGAGGCAGATTGTTCCACTGATTAATTGTTCTCACTGTCAGGAAGTTTCTCCTTAGTTCTAGGTTGTTTCTCTCTTTGATCAGTTTCCATCCGTTGCTTCTTGTCCTGCCTTCAGGAGCTGTGGAGAATAGCTTGACTCCCTCTTCTTTGTGGCAGCCCCTGAGATATTGGAACACGGCTATCATGTCCCCCCTCGTCCTTCTCTTCATTAGACTAGACATACCCAATTCCAGCAACCGTTCCTTACTTGGAAGAAGGTGTTGTAGAGTAAATGGGAACGCACATGAAGTAACACTTTTGGGGTTGTTTAGTGAGTCTCATATTTTTCCCAGGATCATGCAGCTGCTTTGAAATCTGCTCTCAGCTGACTCTCCATGTATATGCATAACACAGCTGCCTTGCTTTATTAACTTCCTCCCCAATTGTTACATTCATACAGCTTAAAATTAATATTGCCTTTTTTTTTTTCAAATTTATCATAGATGATGGTTTTCAGTCTCTTTGTAAATAATGACTATTTCAAGAACCCTTTTGGAAGAACCATTGACAACCAGGTATCCAGCATCATGCACCTGGACATTCATTGGACCAGTGGTGGTGTTCAGATATGTGAACAACCGGTTCTCTCTGTGGGTGCCACTTCCAGAAGTCCATTCTGGGCCTGGGCAACAAAAAATTAGCTACTGGTTCTGCCGAAGTGGTGCGAACTGGCTGAATCCCACCACTGCATTGGACCCATGTTTTCTAAGAGAAGAATTTTACATGTATATTGAAATTTGCGTTGATGTCTATTTGTCTGCAGATTACTTTTCTCTGAAAGGCTTTCTGTATAGTTATATAGATCTTTGTATCTAATGAGATGTTTTCTTAGATCTGGAGAACTAAAGATGTGTATGGAAGCATTGGATGGAGCAATTTAGGAAACAGCAGTGAGACATGACATGGAGAAATAGTCACTTGTGATTCTAAATTCTGAAGCAGAACAACCTTTGGATATTTCTCCCTCTTAAATTAACTTCCAACAAGCTGAGAATATTTTGCAGAATGAGTAGACTGCCATGTTCAGCATTGGTATTTCCAGTATATACCTGCACAGTAACTGTGGACCTGTCCTGGTAAGCACAGCATTCTGAGATTCTAAATAATTCAAAATACATATTGTTTAAAAATCTCTAAGTTTCAACAAATCATTTATCCTGCTGAAACATTCAAGACTAATATAATTTTAAAATATATAGCATCCTCATGTTCTTGTTGAGCAGACAATATTGAGCTAAATAATGCAGTGAAAATATAGTAAAATAACATCAAATTTCTCCATCTAAAAGATCACTGTCTCTATTGGACCATAAATTTAAGATCATAAGGCCCCCAAGTGCTAATTTTTAAAAATTTTCTTTCAGACTGTTAAGAGTGAATTTGGTGCTAGAAAAATAAGCAAATAATTTGCATTGATTGCATTTAAATTAAGGTGTAAAAAAATTCCATAGTTCACAACGTGTTTTAGTGGTAGGTTATAATATAAATAAAGCTGCAGATGTTATTGGACTACAATCCCTATCAAGTCCAATTTATTAATCAGAGATGATTGCAGCTGTAGCTGCAATATATTAAAAGATTTGACATCTGTAATATAAATTAGGATCAAATTGTATGAGGAAAAGAAATTAAATTCTAGTGTTTAATTTTAAAGCAAGAAACACCACATATTTTAATTCTCTTCCATTGCTGCATTGTTCTTCTGATTAGTTATACTGCTTTAGTATTTAAATACTCTATAATATTTTACACTTTTTAATTATTTGTTGATATTGAACCTCCAACGTAGGCACAAATTATGAGTGCATAAACAATCCTGGTTGTACAACATATCAAGGCTTTCTCCCATTTAGTTTTACTTTATGCCATATCAACACAATTCTCAATGGACCAAAATTTTCAGTTTGGGGGTGACAGTATATCGTAGTATTCTCATAAAGATGTATGAAGAAGAGAAATGCTGTGTAATTAGTAAAGGGAGTATCTAGACAATGAGAAAATAGAGAAAGAGTATTGATATGCATAGCGCACACAAGAAATTCTGAGTGAAAGTAGGGACATGAAAACAGGAAGTGTGCTGGGGCATGGCTCAGGAAAATCCTTGCATAAGATTTAGAGACAAAAATTGTTTACTTGAAGGATTTTGAAGAGTGACATAATTTGAAGAAAAAAAAAGAAGAATAAGGATAGATAATAAGGTCTGGTTCAAGCTGTGAAAGAGATAGTGTATTACTTGTGACTACCGTTCCCTCATTGTCATAACTTCCCCAATTTTTTTAAAATAGATGATAATTTAGAACAGTATGAAAAACATTATATCATCAGTGTCATCAAATACTTTCATCTTATTATAAAAATGGATTTAATCCATTTAAATCATTAGTTAGTTGATTCTTCTGCAACTGCTAGTAGCTGACCAAATGTTCAAAATAGGAATAATGTCTGCCTAAAAAAACAACAACAACACTGAAGTTGAATTAACTGCAATGAAATTTGGTTTTATGATAATACTTCATCTACTGAATAAGTACAAAGTAATACTATTCTGAGAGGCCCAGTTTATCCCTAAAATTTACTAGTGGGAATTTTTGTGGGTTACAGACTAAAGAGTTGCATCTTCAGCTTAATATTTTCCAGATGTGTCTACCAACATCAAATACTGTTAGTGGAAGTAGCCTAGAACTAGTAAGGATGCCAAGATGAGACATCTGAATATTGTATTTAATTTTTTTCTCCAGAATGTAATCCCAGGATTCACTTGATTGATTTACTGATATTAAGCATGAAGTAGAAATGAGGATGGCGGCTTTTTAACTTGTAAATATTTTCCAAATAATTCTGTGATTTTGTAAACTGCCTTGGCTTAATTTTACTGTAGAAAGCTGTGTAACACTTTAAAATAAGTAATCTTGTCATTTTACATTATAGCATTGAATACTTGGATATTAGTTGAGAAAATGTTGAGGAAGAGTTTCTTTTGAATGTATTACACATTTGTGTTTATTAATGCATGTTTAGTAACTTAATGGGCTTAAGCTACCAATCAATATTAATTGACCTTAAAAATCTAAGAAGGGAATGGGAACATCCCAAGAAATCCCAAGGCTGCCTGCTGAATTGGGAAGTTGAAAAAAAACCTCTCAGAAGTAGATAAATCATTTCCATATTATTGCCAAGAAAGCTATACCCATCCTTGAAGTCATAAACTCAGCACAAAAATATTCAGAAATACATGACATAACACACAATGGCTTTTCCTGACAGCATCTTTTGGATGGGCTCAGTTCTTCCTTTCATGAGAAACTAAATTGCCATGTGGTAAGATCTGTGTCTTTATGATGATTCATGCTGTACGCGGGCTTAAGATTTCTCTCTACATCAAATTATGTGAGTTGCCAACCCCTCTGCTTTATAAGTCTTTTGCAATAATGGCAAGTGATGAAGTGAGATCGGTGTGGGAAATTGTACATAGCTTAACATTTTTTTCTTTCTTTTCCCAAGTCATTTAGTTGTCGATCAGGAGAAAATACATCAGGGTCCATGTCCAATTCTGGGCCTTGTGATTGGCAACCTAAGAGTTTTTAAAGGAAAGATGCCCTTTTCAGTCTTTTTTTTTTTTTTTAAAGATGGATGCTATCACCCTTTGTTGGACATTAAACATTTCTAAGGAACATAGTGCTTTGGGCTTAATGTATTACGTAGGCACGAGAGAATACTAATGATTGAGCATCCTTCTGTTGTCCTGTCTGGGGCTCAATCTATGCTGAAAGTCCCGCCCCCTTCTTTTTGAGAATTCAAGAGATACAGCTTGTGGGATTCTGCAAAAGGGATTAATCCCCCACAGAGCAGCTCTTTTGGTTTGAACTCAGACTATTCTAGGCAAAGGGGCACCCAGCTTCATTGTCTTATTGTTTTTATACACAAAACACTTCAGCCAGCTCTCCTTCTTGCCCCCAATGGAGAATCAAGGTTGAAACAAAGATCACACTATTCTGTTGGTTTTACATCTTGAACACGGTGGCAGCTTTACATTTGGTATTCGTTTACCTGGTTAATGGAAAGTCCGTTCATACGGGCCATTTCTGTTTAGAATGTATTAATGCTACCTTTTTTTTTCTATTCAAATCAATTACTTATACATCCCCAGCCTGTCCAAACTGCTATTCAGGCTATTGTATAATTTGATTTTGCAGCGCAGGTAAAGCTTTTTGCTAAATTTGAGTTGGGCTATATACCAGCCAGTCTAATGTTGAATATTTCAGGAATATCTTCTGCAGCATTCTGTTTGCAAGAGCCAGAAAATGCTCTTGATATTTACTTGCCAAGACCTCTGTCTGTTTTTCTCTCCTTTATCCTTTTGTGTCATTTGTATTTTCTGAGCATTCATTCATGCAGAGTTCATGTTACTTTTGACGTTGGGTTTAATACATAGTAGATTATTGGAATTCCAGCTTGACCAGGGATGTAGATTGGTTCAACTATCTTCTCCAGCACTGGAGATGGATAATCCACCAATGGGTTTAGACTGTGTTCCTGCCCAATCAGATCCAAGTCAGCCAAAGTTGCCACGCCCATCCTGGACCATAGAGATCCCATTCTTGACTTGATCTCGCCCAGGACAGTCGTGCAAGTTTGGCTCTTAGGCAGGTGCAGTCTCTATTGGTGGGTTTTCCATTTCCATATTGCTGAACAGTGCTGTATTCAGCACAGAATTTGGCCTTCTAGTAGTAATTATTCCTCCTTTTCCCATTCAAAGAGCATCCTGCTTTCCTCTTGATTCCTAATTTGGGGGGGGGGATAAAAACAGGGTCTTTTATAAGGAAGGGGCTCCTTCCTTAACCCCTCTCCACCCCCAGCCTCAGCTTGCTGGATTCAGCCGGTGGACTAATGGCCATTAGTCCCCAGCTGACATTAATTTGGCCTCATTCCTACTGGAGCTTGCGGCTGCAGCTCCAGCTCCGGTGCTTAATACCAGCACCGGCGGAGGAGGCTGGTAGCGACGGACCCAGGATTCTCCTTTAATACATAGTAGATTATTGGAGCTCCAGCTTGACCAGGGATGTAGATTGGTTCCAACTATCATTTCTTTCAAAAGTCCCTATGATACAATACCATACATTTAACTTGTTTCTGAATTAATATCCTTGATATCCTTCCTTTCATGAATTTAATTGGTAATTTCTGGATGATAACAGGCCTTTCTGTCAGGTGGTAGCCAATCTCTGTAGGACTGCAAAGATATTTTTTTGGAACACCACATTTGGGCTCTTTGCCCAAATCTGAAGGAAATGTTTAGGGTTTTCACACAGTTTTCTTGTAGTATACATGAGGTAGCATTTTTCTCAGAGAACTAGTACAGTTCATGTTTACAGTTTTAGTGAGGTACAGAGAGCTTTCAGAGAAAGAATCTGCAGCTTCACCTGCTTTTGTCATGTAGACATGTACGTATTTACAAATATACCTCTAACGTCCCACTTAAATACTTCCTTTTCAGAAATATTAACAGTACCTAATATAGCCCCTGAGCATGGGTGTTCCTTTTATGGCAGCAGATAGCTCTCAACTGTGCAGAAATGTCCTGAAGGGAATTCCCAGCCCTCTTAGCAGGCTGATGTGATCTTATGTCTCCACCCTCACTGAGAAGAGAACAAATAACAGCCTTTTCCAGGCTGGCCTATCAGATAAGAGATGCTGGGTCTGACGTGTCTCGCTTGCTGAGAGATGGATGTGTTTGAAGTTCCAGCTTTCACCGTTTATCTCAGGAATCATTAAAGAATCAAGAGCCTGACTCCTTGTGCAAATGGCTGTACAGAGCTGGGAGCAAAAGCTGTGATCTATTCCAGGGCAGAAGAGAAATACATCGTATCACATATGTTTTAGCCTTGCATATTGGCGGATGGTAGAGAGAGGGAAATAACTTGAAAGGCTATTTGGAGGGGTAGAAATAGTGCCCTATGAACAAATTGCTAATTATCTGCACGGTTATCTTAACCAAAATATGAGTTTTGACAAAACAATTGGAGACAGTGCAGCCACTGTAATTTTCAAATCGGCAATATTAAAAAAAAATGACTCCAGCGCAACTGCTTTAATCCATGCATCATTCCTGTTGCCATTCCGGAATGAATAATTCCTGCAAGCGTTCAGAGTTCTGCAGTAGCAGCGCTGGTCCTTCCAGCAGAGTCCCTGCTGCATTTGTATTAGAAAGGTGGAAAAAGATGCCTCTTCTTTGCTTGACCAGCCCCCCTTTGCCCTCCCCAGCTCTTTAAAGGCAGGTGCAGAGAGATTGAATTCATTTACTGCAGTTTGCAGCACCCTTGTTTTCCTCTTTCGTACAAGTGCTTCTTCTCAATTGGCCTGTTGTGCAGAGCTTCTGCTCACCTGGCTTTTTAAATACTTAGTTGTAAATATACCTCTCATATATTTCATGCCATGTTTGAAGGCTGTATATTTGTCACGGCTTTTCTCGGCAGCATCCACAAATGAAAAACGGAAGGTGATTCCTTTCTTGATACCTGTTTCTGTGCATTTTTTCAACTAAAATGATTACATTTTTGTAACAATTTTGCTGTGGAATATATATGAATATATATGAATATGTATGTGTGTGTGTGTGTATATATATATATTTGCAAGATAGGCATTCAAGCTTTTTATTCTGCTCGGCATTCCTTTCTGAGGCATTATGAAAATCTGGGTATAAAATTGGTGGCCATAGTAGAGTGAAAATTATGTAAGCGTGATTGTCGGGCAAGAGACAACATGCACCATTTGAAGTTACTACTTCCTGTTTCACTCTCACTCTGTCTCAACTTCAGCATGATTTGCAGGATAAATCATATGGCTGTGGCTGGGAAGAACACAACTGCAGTGCATTGTTTCTTTTTTCCTTTGGCAGGTTTACCCATGTCCGTGACGTGTTGGCCGAGGCTTTGCGGCTGCTCCCCGCCCTTGGAGCTGCCAGTCACTACCTTTTGGACTCCGTGATCCCTGACAAACGTCATGAGCATTGCAATCCCTCTGGGAGTCACTACACCAGATACATCTTATTCAGATATGGCTGCTGGATCTGAGTAAGTGCTTCCTTGGCTGAACATGTGGGGGGCATGGAATCAGAACTTGGTGTTCAGATCTTGGCTATGCTGGTGAGCCTGGGATAATAGAAAGCATTTAGCTTTGCAACAGGTCCTGCCTCGGTGTAGGGGTTTATCCTGTACAAGTTAGATCAAGACGAAACACCAAGGAGAAGCTGTTCTCCATCCTCCAAACTGCATTCAAGGAAAAGCACTTTGCTAGAATACTGCTTTTCCCAAAGGTCTTTAATTCTCCTTTTGTTGCGTCGCTTGCCTTGGTTGATACCGGTAGGTGTCTTGCAAGAAATGAGCCCTGACAATAGCCTTCTTTTCCTCTCCTGTAACCTAATGTGCATGGTGCTGCTGATACAGATGGCTGTGTGATGTGGTCGCCTATCTCAAACTGTTAATGTGGATTTCCCTCTGTTTAGCCTAGCGTTCTTTTCCTCTGAGGGGGGATTATTTTAAGTTGCTTGCAAAGAACATCCTCTGGTAGCCCCTGGTGCAGGAAATCAAATGAAGTGTCCATAAGGAAAGAAGAGGGCTAAAAATGAGATGGATGTTCTATGTTCCTCAGTTTGTAACACTGGGGTGAGCACTGTAACTTAGAAAGCCAGACATCCTGTTTAAGCCATCTGTTTTACAGTCTGACCTCAAGGCGGACTAATCTCTCCCTCGCTCTCTCGCTCTCTCTCCCCTAGGCTTTGAGGCCCCTGCATACACAGAACTTTCCTTTTTCTTGCTTCTTTTTAGTGGATGCAAAGTAGGAGCGAAGTTAATTCTGCTTTGTTTTCATAGCGTGAATCTGATAAGCATAGTTAACAAATAAGGGTTTAACCAGTGCAGCTTCAGCTGTGTGCTCAGCAGAAAAAAAAAATCCATTTAGAATCCTGACTGATGTTATTTACTGATTTACTTCCCAGCTCAGAGGTTGACTTAATACTGGTTGTGGATGTCATGTGGGGGGGGGGTTTGCACTCCGATTTGTTTTATTTGCTGTGTTTTCTCCTGGGCTGCTCAAGAGCATATGAGTCGCATTTCAGGATAACTACCAGTTGCACTGGTTTTGCATCTTGTCACCTAGTATAACAAGGCCTAAGAAAGCCACTCACTTATTACCTCCTAATCCTTTTTTCTTGGGAATATGGAGGTCAAAACAATGGTGACTACAAATCGTAGTTGCGGTAATATTACTCTCTAGCACTCAACTTCGTATCCTTGTTGGTATAAGGTCCATCAGCCTATATATAGTTCAGGGGTCTTCAGACCTGGCCATTTTATGACTTGTGGCCTTCAACTCCCAGAATTCCTCAGCCAACAGTGCCTGGCTGAGGAATTCTGGGAGTTGAAATCCATAAGTCATAAAAGGGCCAAGTTTGAAGACCCCTGAATTATAGGCTGATGGATCTTATACTAACAAGGATACGAAGTTGAGTGCTAGAGAGTAATATTACCGCAACTACGATTTGTAGTCACCATTGTTTTGACCTCCATATTCCCATTTATGACTTGTGGACTTCAACTCCCAGAATTCCTCAGCCAACAGTGCCTGGCTGAGGAATTCTGGGAGTTGAAGTCCACAAGTCATAAAAGGGCCAAGTTTGAAGACCCCCATGCTATATATAGTTCATCTTTCTGCCATGATCCACTAATCATTTTCAGTCAAATAAAAACACAGTTTGGAAAACAGGACAAGTTACCTAATTCTTCTAGCATAATGTCTGGGCATTAGAAATATGAATATAGATAAAGCAATAAAATAAAGGACTTTGTGATTGGGTAGGTTCCTTCTGTCAAGTAAGTCAGAGAGCCTCAAACCATTGTATTTGATTTATCAGTTTGCTTTAAAAGCACATCTGCCTCGATTTACTAAAGCCACTATTACGGATAAAAATGATGCTGAGATTTTGCAGAGGGACCGGATTACAAGTAAACAACTGTGATATTTATAGCTCTCTTCTTCATAGGAATAACCTTTGAAAATGTACTGTGGTTGCAGAAAGGACGTTTTCTGGACTTTATTCCCAATGTGTGCTTGCAGCATTGGCTCTTCTCCTTCTTCTTAGTCTTCTCTCTCTCTCTCTCTCTCTCTTCCTCTCCCTCCCATCCTCCTTAGAGAGCAGCTTCCCCTTCTAGCTTCCAGCTTTGGCTTCCTCCTCTAAAGCTTTTCCTGCTTCCTTTTCTGTAACAAGGACTCCCAGAGCTTTTCACTAACCGCCAGTTTTGTACATTTTAAGTTGCTTTTTTCTGCCCTCTTCTGGTAGAAACCTGCTGTTGTTTTTTTTTTCCTCCAGTGGTAGAGATTATATGCATGCTGCTCCTCACATGATTGATTGTGTGAGAAAGCTGGATACTCTCTACACATTGCAGATTTTACTAAATGAAATACTCAGGATCTATTCTTTGCCAACTTCACTCAAATTTCTGTCACTAAGAAACTGTATCTAGAGGCATGTGCGTTAAGGAGAAGCAAATAAGAAGACTTTTGCAGCCCCGAAAGAATAGTCAGCGAAGTCAGAGGTCTATAAAATTTGTAACCTGGCTGGACGCAGAGCTGTGATTACAAAAAATAAAGTCAAGTAGCTGAGAAAGGTTATAAATAATTCAAGATCCACCATCTGATGCAATATATAAGCCACTAACCAAACAATTCAAAGATTGGTACGAGTACCATTTTCGCTCCTGTTACCTCTTGCCGAATGCCAACTTTGAAACCGTATGCTAGTCCTAAGCCTTTTCTCCCTTCCGTATATATATATGTATATATGTATATATATATATGTAGGTCTTTGGTTGTGTCTTGGCGACGTTTCGACGAAGTCCCATTCGTCATCTTCAGGCTGGTGTTTTTGGCTTCGTGCTTCTAGGAAACACCAGCCTGAAGATGACGAATGGGACTTCGTCGAAACGTCGCCAAGAGACTTCCGATTTTACGCGGGAGAAAACCCGAATAACCAAAGACCTACATACAAACACCCGCGAAAACCTCAGAAAACACACACACACACACACACACACACACACACACACACACACACACACACACACACACCATGGCTCTCATGGGTTCCGTCCCTCCTGTTCTCCCAAGGTGTGTCCATTCACAGCTAGATTATTGTTTGGCCTCACGAGAGAGCTCTTGAGTTCTGGCTAATTATGAGAAAAGGCCCACTTCCTCTATGCTGATGGGTTCTGCTGTTGGCCCTTTTTGCAGCCCAGAGTCTGTCGAAGCTAGCCCAGCTGTTAGTGAGAAGAATGTGTATGCAAATCACGGCTACGGGGCCTCCCAGAGGCACAGCTACCGAGGGCTGCCTTATGCAGTGAGTACCCTTCTCTGTTATCTGCAGTAGATTCGTACTTTATCAAGCCCATTTCTCTCCCCCCCCCCCAGCTTCTACGTGACTGAGCTAGAGATCTGTTTTGGAGGGCATTGGCAATATAGTTCTGGAATTTTTTTTTCTTTTCAAAAATGTATTTGTGGAAAGCTTACTGCAAAACTGGAACACTGGCTTAGACGAAGAGGCATTTTTGTGTTTTTTACTGAGAGCAAGCTATAGGGGAATTTCTAGGAGCTATTTTAATTTTTTTTAAGGAAAATATTTATGTTTATGTGTGTCATAAACCATAATATTTTCAGAATCAGGAGATTCGTATGACTTTGCTTGAAGGCTTCTTATGTACAAATGTGCCAAATTCTTGCATCTTAATATGTACTCCTACTTGTGTACCATCCTGATTCAGTTGATTTGTGGGCTTTTTCCTTTCCTAATGTGCTAGCTTTGTGTGTATGTGTGTGTGTGTATTTGTGTGTATTTTTAACCAATCTTGAAGTTTCCCAAAGTCCACTTTTCATTCCCCCCCCCCTTTTGCTTAGGTGCTTGGAAAATGTGTTCATTGTTAATTTTTCAGGAAACTCCTTGGGTTTGAATAGAGGAAACAAGTACTCACTTAGTCTTAGATTGAATTCCAAATTAAGTATATGCTCCTTGTTACCATATATTTTGAATGCCTTCGAAACCCCCGCGAGCTTCCTTAGGCTTTGCAATGCATTAGTAAAGCTCATAAAATTCTGTAAGCCGTTCCTTTTCTGTTTACTATTATCCTTCCCTGAAATTTGAAACAGCACTGATGCAAACATTTGTTTTTAGGATCACAATTATGGAGCTCCTCCTCCTCCGACCCCTCCTGCTTCTCCCCCTGTCCAGACCATCATCCCCCGTGCAGAACTGAATGGCCTGCACCCTCACGATGAGGAGAATTCTGGTGAGACTGAGAGCTCTTCTGAGGCAGAATCTATTCCTAGCTGGTGTCACTGCAGTCTCTCCCAAGATGGCTTCCTCATCAAGTGTGAAAAATGCAGGTACGTTCTAGGTACCTGTGGGGCAACCAACTCAGTGAGGAACGTGAAGGAGGTTTTGCGATTTTTCTGTGGTATGGAGCAAAGGAACTCATTGGCGGCAAGTTAAAAACAAAGGAAAAACCGAATTCCACAACACAAGAGATCAAACAGTGCAAGTTAATTAGGTGAAATTTGCAAAAGACGCTTCCTTGTTTCAGCCAGACAAATACAATTGGTAAAACAATCTCTCTTGGACTTCTGTGGCGTTAAAGACATTCTGTTTTACTAAGGAGTTAAGAAATATTTTTCTAATCCCAGAGTTGTAGTTGCCATGAAGTAGAGATTATAACGTCACCAGAGATTCTCATGTAGAGGTCAAATTGGAGTCTCGATTTCAGAGGGGCACTTTGGAGTCTTTCTTACCCCTTCAGATTACCCCTAGCATTTCTTCTTTCTAGAACCAGAAGACAAAATTCTTTGGGAGTATAGTTGCATAGTGCATTAATAGTTGAAAAAATGGCCTAGCACAGGGGTAGGCAACCTTGGCTCTTAGTTGAAGTCCACGAGTCATAAAAGAGCCAAAGTTGCCTACCCCTGGCCTAGCATGTTGGTATATAAAGTTTTGATAGCCATTAAGGGCATGTAAGCTGTTATGTAACTCTTCAAGATGAAGTCAACTGGCATTCCACTGAAGACTCAAGCCACTGTAGTCCACTGTCATTTTAGGCAGTGCTGCCATTGACACTGCCATTATCAAATGTCTGTCTCTTTTGTAGGGGAATTGGCAGGGGGAAAGTAATCAGATTTCGTCGCCGGAAACAAGACAACGTGTCAGGTAAGTTCAGTCCGTTTACTGCAAACAGATCACTGAGATCTGTGAATCGGCCTTTTGTCCTGATAGAAAGTACTTACTGTGCCTCCTTCCCTGTAGTAGTACAGTGCAAGTTGTTACCGTGAAAGGTAGCAGGTCGCATGGCATCTCATCTTTAAAGTCATGCTGAAGAGCAGTATGAAGATTTCTCAGCATTATGAAAGTTGTCAGTGTGATATTTGCCTTCGTAGGTGGAGATAGCAGTGCAACAGAGAGCTGGGATGAGGAGCTCTCTCCCTCCACAGTGTTGTATACTGCTACACAGCACACTCCTACGAGCATCACTCTGACAGTCAACCGAGTCTGTAGAACGAAACCTAAAAAGAGGAAAAGGAACACAGAGAGAGCTCGCACAGCACCAAAAGCTAAAAAAATCAAGGTAAGTGAACAGAAATGGTTGTTGGCCTTTCAAGGCATTCGCTAAGCAAGTGTCTGGGAGATTGGCTTAGATTTTTTCCCCCCATTCATCTTCCTCAAGTGACGCATAACCTTCCACTAAGGAGAAAGAAAAAAAAAAATCCACAGATCTTTGTTTTTAGGTTGGGCAGACTTTCTCCTCATAGTAATAAACATTACAGATCAAATGCACAAGGAAGTTACACTGTGTTTCATTTGGGGGGGGAGGGGGTGTGTGCTATTCTGTCTAAGCCTCTTGCAGGGCTGTAAATGAGGGCAGGGGGCATAGCTTGCCCTGAAGGAAAATTTCTTCATAGGAAAAAAGCATTTAATCTATTTATTTAAAAAAAAAAAACTAATAACCTGGCAAATGACTAACACAATTTTAGTCAATTAGTCAAAGGCATTGAGATTTGCACATTTTTTTTCAACATGTTACCAGTATCGCAATGAAATATGGTTAAATATGGTTGATTTGTTTAATTTCAGTATGTTGCCTAGTTATACCCTCTGTTGCCCTAGTTCAATTCTTTAGCTCCAAATTTCAGACTTTTTGATCTGAATTTCCACAGGCTGAATACTATGGCTGATGTAGCAGATACAAATTTTGAAAGTTTATTCTTTTGGGCCACAAGTCACCTTGTGGCAAGACGGACAGCGAACAAATTTAATAAATAATAATTTGGAATTCAAACAACTTTGTGGACATGCTGAGGAAATTGTGGCTATGTGGGTGAGTGGATGGCTGGAATTTCCCATTCATATAATTACTGTCAGGATCACAGCATTATTTTATGATGGGTGTGGCCAGTCACATGTTCATTTCCCAGAATGGCAAACTTCTGGGAGTAAAAGTAATGACATAAAGTGAGGCCTGTGTTATAAAACACAAAACCACACTCTTAAACTGCCCAACACATGATTTAAATGTCTCCAAACATCTCTCAGAAATAATTATGGGCAGGAGCAGTTTGAAAGAAAAAGTGGTTTTGCAGAAGTTGGAT
The DNA here is from genome assembly GCA_034064705.1 of Bothrops alternatus. Lineage (NCBI taxonomy): Eukaryota > Metazoa > Chordata > Lepidosauria > Squamata > Viperidae > Bothrops > Bothrops alternatus. Next base: position 4,860,659 of record JARGCV010000174.1, on the reverse strand, counting down.
GGAGGCCGAACAACCAACTTTGGGATATGCATTGATTTGGATTGTTGCACCAATTGGGGAGTTATACTTAATGACCTCAGGGATCTTTTAATATTGCATTTATTGCTTGCAAAAAAATGATGTTTGATAGGAATTGAAAAGTTTACTGGAGCATTGGAAAAAAAAGACCCTTCAGTGTTGTTTGTGTTGTGTTGTGTTGATACATCCTCTTCATTCAGAAGAATGTAAAGCAGTGGTTCTCAACCTTTCTGAGGTTGAGACCCCACTTGCCCCGCCCGTGCGCGCCGTGACCCCGACCTGGGGGGGCGTGCGTGTGCGCACGCGCGCAAAAAAAAATTTTAAAATTTTTTTTAAAAAATAAAAAAACAAAAAAAAACAAAATGGCGGCCGGGACGGGCGGATCTGCGCATGCGCGGATCGGCCCGTTGCACGCACCACACATGCACGCATCCGCCCGTCGCGGGCCGCCATTTTGTTGTTTTTTTTAAATTTTTTTAAAAAAATTAAAAAAAAATAAAAAAATGGCGGCCGCGACGGGCGGATCTGCGCATGCGCGGATCGGCCTGTTGCACGCGCCATGCATGCGCACATCCGCCCATCGCGGGCCGCCATTTTTTTATTTTTTATTTAAAAAAAATAAAAAAAATAAAAAACAAAATGGCGGCCGCGACGGGAGGATCTGCGCTTGCGCGGATCAGCCCGTTAATTTTTTTTCCCGGCGCGACGGGCGGATCTGAGCGTGCGCGGTGCGCGTGCGCCAAAAAAAAATAAAAAAATGTTTAAAAAAAATAAAAATAAAAAAAACAAAATGGCGGCCGGCGGTGCCCGGCGACCCCCACGAAATGGTCTCGCGACCCCAAATGGGGTCGCGACCCCAAGGTTGAGAACCACTGATGTAAAGTCATGAGCGTCTCAGCCTCACGGTTTTAAACATGGCTATAAACTAATTATTGATGAATTCTTAGAGCACAAGTTATAGAAATGCCGTTGAGACTTCACACAAATGAGTTGTAATAATAACAGTTAACAATTGAAACATTTAAATTGAGGGGTTAATTTCTATGAGCTTAATTATTCAAGTCTGAAATACAAAGTAAGAAGCATCTTCGGGTGCCTGGTGAGCGGCTTACATTTGCTCCAAATAATCCAGCTCTGTAAGTTACACGACAAATGTTTTAACATGTCCATGCAGACCTGCCTAATTTGCGGCGAGAAATAAACACTCTTCCAGAGAGAATGGTTTTTTTAGTATCCTTATCCGTTATATTATTTCAGGGTGACGATCACGCTTTGTCATTAGAACAAAACATTTTTTTATTTTGAGCACTCGTGCCTAAAAGCACTGAGCCATTGGGAGAGTTAAACTGGTTAATAATAACTGATTCTGTCCGTGTATTATGTACTACATCTTCTGGTGACTGCCCAGACCCAAACACCCATATTCTGGTTGGAGAACAGGAAAAAACTAAGGATGTTGGTGGTACATGGGAAAGCAGGCTGGCTAGTCAGAAAAGAGTGCCCTGCTAGGTTGCTGCTAAGTCAGGGATAGGCAACCTGCTGAGGGCAAAGGAAGAGGTTTCCAAGCTGAGCCATGCCGGCTTAGGAATTCTGGGAGTTGAAGTCCACGAGTCATAAAAGAGCCAAGGTTGCCTATCTCTGGCCTTGGCCTAGGCCGCTTTATGACTCGTGGACTTCAACTCCCAGAATTCCTGAGCCAGCCATGCTGAGGGGAAAGGGAGAGGTTTCCAAGCTGAGCCATGTTGGCTCAGGAATTCTGGGAGTTGAAGTCCACGAGTCCTAAAAGAGCCAAGGTTGCCTGCCTCTGTGCTAAATGAGCAGAGAGACTTCGCCCTTTCCTTTCCCCCCTCAGCCGTTTGAGAGGCTCTTGGTTTGTTTCCAACTCTTCTCCTCCATCACTGCAGTTCAGTCACAGACCACCTGAAAACAGCCATTCTATGCAGAGAAGGATTCAAGCACAGAATTTTGTACACCTCCCTAATTAATATACCTAGAAAGAGAGAGAGAGAGAGAGAGAGAGAGAGAGAGAGAGAGAGAGAGAGAGAAAGAGAGAAAGAAAGAAAGAAAGAAAGAAAGAAAGAAAGAAAGAAAGAAAGAAAGAAAGAAAGAAAGAAAAAGAAAGCTTGCATACAAGTGTCCTTGAGAACTATACAGTATTATCACCCTCTATCTTGGCTTTTCCTCATTTCCCCCCCCCCCCAAGAAGTCATAGTTTAAAACAAAATACTGGACTATATCAACTCAGCATTTTTATTATTCTGAAAATATCTCTAGGTTCAACCTAGGCGTTCTTGGACATTAGATGTACTGAAAACTGCTGCTTTACAATACATTCAAACTACATTTTTTTCAGCTTAGAAAAGAGAAGGTCACTGCAACAGGCAGGTGGCTCTGGAGGTGTCTGTTGTATGTTGCTACCTACGGTATTAGAATTGTTGCTACATAATAGATTAATTGTTACTAGCTCTGTGTTAACTACTCTAGCTTGATTTTAGTACGTCAAGCGGCAGTTAACAGGCACTAGCTTTTGTTTAATTTGGGAGAAGCTGTAGATCCTATAAAAGGTTTTGGTCAGACATTGCATTTTACAAATGAATTATCTGATTTGATTCAAGTTTGTGTGTCAAGTCGGGATTGATTCTTAGCAATCACATGGATGGACCTCCTTCAGCATCATCTGTCCCCAACCTGGCCCTCCGGGTCTTCCAACAATGCATCAGTCACTGTTGTCCTCAAGTTTATCCACATGGACATTGGTTATTCTCTTTGAGTTCCAGAGCATTGATATTTTTCTGTCATTTCTATCTAACCTTCGCTTCCATAGAGTTCCGCAGGAAAAATCATTGCTTGCACAATCCTGATCTTTGTAGGCATAGATCTATCACGGCATCTGAATATCTTTTCCAAAGGCTTCATTGCAAATCTACCAAGTGCTAGTCTGCAGCACACTACTTGCCTGCTGTTTCCTCCATTGTTGATAGTGAATCCTAAAAAAAAAAAAAAAGTTATTCATCGCTTCACTTTCTTATTGCTGTGCCTGTTGTCAGCAGTTTTCTTTATAGTTACTCTTAGTTTCATTTTTTTACTGTGCTCCTTGACGTTCATTACTAGAGCTTGCAGTTCATTTGTATTTTCAACTGTCAGAACAGTGTCAACAGCATTGGTGCATGGTGTTATATTTTTTTCCAGTTTTAAAACCATGCTGACCTTCCAATTTCAGCTACTTTCAATATATGTTCAGCATATAAGTTGCGCAAAATCATAGATTACACTATGCTTTCACTCCTTCACCAACTTGGAGCCAGTCTGTTTTGCCGTGTTATGAGCTCTGACGTCCGGTCTTATGTGTGGGTTTTTCATGAGGACAATGAAATCAGAATGCCTGGTGGATGCCCCACAGCTTGACATAGTCTTGAAGACCTATCTATAATAGTCACAACTAGTTTGAATATCTAGGTTCTCTTTTTTTCATGTAGGATTCTAATTTACATTGGCTAATTCTAAGCGCCATTTTGCTAGCATGTGAAATTAAGTATATGATATTTGGGACACTAAATTAAGTTTCCTTTCTTTGGTATTGGTTGACTAACCTTATCCAGTTTCCAAGCCATTTTGTGATTCTCTAGATGTGCTGCCATCATTTGGTTAAAATCTTTACCAGTTCTTCTGTTGCTTGCCAGTTTTTTGTAGACCTTCCATCAATTTTTAATAGCCTTCTGACTGGTTATGACTGGAGTACTTCTCTGACTTCATCTACTAGTATTAGATCTTCTTGTAAATAGGGAATATTTTATAAATCATTGACAAGAACTCTACACAATTTCAATACATTCCATCCATCATTGTTTTATTTTCTTAGAATTGGTTCCTATTGGTATCCTTTAACGTACCAATTTGACATTAGAACATCTCTCTGAGTTTGGAGATCTTTTAGAAAGCTTTTCTTGTTTTTCCATACCTGTTGCCTTGTTCAGTACATTTCCAGACGCCATTATAATACTGCTTTTTATCTCTTCTAACAGCTCTCTTGAAATTCTTTATCAAATTTCTTCCTGAGATCTTCGTCTTTCTTCGCTTTGGCTCCTCTTGGCAGTTTCCACCATCTGGTTTGACACCCAGTTTGCTTTCTTCTGTTTCTTGGTCTTTGGCAGCCTCTTTTCACATTCATCCTTAACAGCTTCTTTGATTTCATTCCACAGTTCCTCTGGTTCCCTATCAATGAGGTTCAGCCCTTCAGAGTGATTCCTGATGTTTCTTCTTGAAAATGGTGGGTATATGCTCAAAATCCTATTGTGGAAACTGGTTGGCTTTGTTCTTTTTCCCTAGATGGGCTTGGAATTTCACGGTCTGTCCCACAGTCTGCTCCTAGCCACATCTTTCCTATTAGAAGTGAGAATTCTTCCACCTCTTTGTACCAGTGACACGATCAACATGATTTTTTTGTGTATTCATCTGGGGATTCCAGTGTACATAGGTGTGGGTTTGATTGTTTTAAAACTGTTAGCAATGAAGAAATCCTTGGATTGGCAGAAACAGTCATTGGATAGTCATTCTCCTGCTTAATTTCTGTTTCCTAAGCCAGCATTTTCGTAACTCTTTTCCTGCTGTTTCCTAACAGCCTTTTCCTCTTTACTACTTTCAATTTTGACATTTGAGTCTCCAACCGTAAGCAACATATCTTGCTTGCACAATTTTTACCATTGAACTCGCCTCTTTTTCTTCAACAGTAGTTGGAGCATAAACTTGGACTTTCATTATATTGCAGGGTTGTCTGCAAATTTTGATTTATACTATACGGTCATTAATATACCCAAGTACTGCCATTGCTGTATGCTTTCTGCGATACGTTCTCGTTTTCCATGTCCTGGGGTAGTAAGCAGTGTGATCTTCTGACTGAAAAATGTCTTAATTCCCATCCATTTCAGTTCACTGGTTCCTGAGATGTCACTGTGTAATTGATTCATTTAATCTTTCATTGGGTTGAGCTTTCTCACGTTCATGCTTCGTTTTTCCCATTGTAATTCTGTCTTTGTGTCCTCAGGTCTTCTTCTTTTGCTTTGAAACATTGTAGCAAGATACCTCAAAAACTTTAATGTGTCCATGACATAAAAACTGTTAGCCTTCCAAAAGGTTTTCGGCCCTTTCTCAGTCACATATTGAATGCCAACAACTTCAGGGCTGGTCATCCAGCCCAATATGGTCAATCACTTTATCTTGTCTCTTCCAGTGATTTTCTCGTAAAATATAGGAGTGGTATACCATTGCCTTCTTTTGAACAGTTAGAAATTTATGTATTTGTCATTGTCACTAAAATAACCATCTGACCCCAGCATCTTTCTGTAGCTCTTTGCGTTCATTTAGTGACTATTCAAAGTTGAAAAAAGTGACGTAGGACTGTTTGTCACACCTAACGACCGTTGCAGCATCCCATGGTCATAGGATGAAAATTTGGATGCTTGGCAACTGACTTGTTTATGACAGTTGCGGTGTCCCTGGGTCATGTGATCGCCTTTTGCAATCTTCTTACAAGCAAAGTCAATGGGGAAGCCAGTTACTAACTGAACAACTACAGTGAGTCACTTAACAACCGTGACAAGAAAGGTTGAAAAATGAGGCAAAATTCACTTAACAATTGTGTCACTAAAAACAGAAATGTTGGGCTTAATTGTGGTCAAAAATCGAGGAGTACCTGTACCTGCTTCCTTTAGCTGAGTAGCTGGAATGATCGTCACACATTGGTTGGCCTTGCTGGGAATATATACTGTTGCTGTCCGCTTCTAATATTCTTCTTCACTCATTCCTCCTCAGAGTGTCCCACTGCCACAATGAGGTAGCATAGCAGGACTTGAAGGAGGCTGCATAGGAATAATATAGTGAAATACACTGTTCTTTAGGCATACAGTTGTTGTCCAATTGATTTTTAATAGGATAGATATTTGAAGATCAGCATAAATGAAAAGAGAGCCATCAATATTTCTAAGTTGATGAAGTCCTGGAAGAGATGATTTTTGTGGGAGGAGCATAGTGAAAATAAGCTGAGGTCGATGGCTTTTATGCATTTTAGTTTCTCGGCCTCTCCCCTTTAGATGATTAGAAAATGTTTATTGAACAAAAGCTCAGATGTCCAGGATATAAATACTGATAGTGGTTTCTCTTGTTGCGCTTGACAGGCCTTTAGAGAAGGTTCACGGAAATCTTTGCGGATGAAGGTGAGTAGAACTACATGTTTAACCCTGGCAGACACCTTTGCAACCAACCTCCAAACACAGTACATATGTGGGTCATTGATTTATGTATTGCATCATCACTTTAAAAGATCCTCTGTAACATGAAATTAAGTAGCATTAATATAGTAAGTCATTGTCAAGAGCTACAGCGTCCTGCTTGCTGATCATGAGGGTGAGGCACCAATAAAGATGGCTGATGATAATATTTCATCATATTTGGGAAAGAGTTTGCAAGCATTTTTTTTTCTGTTTCTTGATTACCTAGCAGTTTTTCACCTATTACCAGTTGATCAGGACAGCCTTTAAATTGTGCTAATTAAGAATGGGGAGATTGTTTCTATAGGTGGGTGTTGTTGTTTTTTTAAGCCAAGGGCTGTTTCAAAAAGTCCTAAGTTTCTTTTATAGAGCCCCAAACCATTCAGCCATTGAACTGACTCTGTGGTTTGATACAGAATTCTCCTTCAGAAGCCCACGCCCTGGATGAGAATACCACAGAGGGGTGGGAAAACCGCATTAGACTCTGGACCGATCAGTACGAAGAAGCCTTCACAAACCAATACAGCGCCGATGTGCAAAATCTCCTAGAGCGTCATCTAAATGCTAATAAAGAATTTGCGGGCAAGGCAGCTGTGCTGGACACAATCAACAAGACTGAACTGGCCTGTAACAACACGGTCATCGGATCCCAAATGCAGGTAAGAAGTATATTCAAAAGTAGTGAGAGACAAGTTAGTGATATTCTTAAACGGGGCAATTTCAGAGATGCTCTTCTGCTCTTAGATCTACACATTTCCTTGCCTGAAAGAGTTGGGGGAGGCATAAAGCAACAATAATTTTATCCCTATCCTACTTATCCACATTCAATAAGATTGTTTTCAAATATAGTAGGAAATGGTGTTGTTGTTTTTTTAATGGATTTGGATCCACAATTCTTATTTTCCACCTTACAGCTTCAGCTGGGGAGAGTAACAAGAGTTCAGAAGCACCGAAAGCTTTTGAGGGCCGCAAGAGATTTGGCTGCGGATACCCTTATAATTGAATATCGTGGGAAGGTGATGCTAAGGCAGCAGTTCGAGGTCAATGGTCATTTCTTCAAAAAGTAAGAGCCCCAAATAATTGCAGAACAGAGGCCTGTTAATGGAATTGGGAGGGGGGAACAGTTTTTGTGTAATTGCTGTTTCTTGAAAAACAAACACAATGCACTCCCTCTGAGGTTTTGAATAGGTTGGAAATAATGTGAGCCAGTTCTTTTCTATTGGGAATTTATGCTTAAATAAAAGATCAGACGCCCAATGCACAAATGCATGCAGGGATGCATCGGGTCATCTGTTAAGGTTGCACCAGATGGGTGATGTTTGCCAGGAGGTTAAAATGCTGTTCATTGTTCCCCCACTCCTCAGGCCGTATCCCTTTGTGCTGTTTTACTCCAAATTTAACAGTGTTGAGATGTGTGTGGATGCCCGCACTTTTGGAAATGATGCCAGATTCATCAGGCGTTCCTGTACACCAAATGCAGAGGTAAATGGTGTTGCTATGTGGCGTTTGGTATTTGGCAAACGTGATTGAGTTATATGCTCTACAAATCAAGCAGAGATAATCCCATGCCAATTAAGTGCAGAGGGCTCAGACTATGCCCTGTGAATTTTATAATGCCAGAGCTATGGGGGAAAAAAATTGTTTCATGGGATTGCTGCAACAGCAAAAAAAAGGGGGGGGACTAGTACCTTATGGTGTCATTAATTGGTGAAATTTTATTTTTGTGCTTGTGCATTTCTCATTAATAAATTCCATATTGGGTAGCAAAGCACACCTTTTTCAGTTTCAGGTGCATTTGTTGTGGATAATCTTGCTGTTCAGGAGCAACCAGCCACTGCAGAAGCTGGTTTTTACAATTGTGAGAAAGGTTCACCTTTACAGTAAGACATATGCCTGGCTGTAAAGTGTTAGAAATTCTGCTGTATATTGCAGGTTCGTCACGTGATTGCAGATGGGATGATTCACCTGTGCATATATGCAATTGCTTCCATTGCCAAAGATGCAGAGGTCACCATTGCCTTTGATTATGAGTACAGTATCTGGTAAGTTGCCTTGGTGTTATTTGCTTATTATTACTACCCTTCCGCCCAAATTACTCCTTTTTTTTTAAATAAAATTTTTTTATTAAAACAATCAACATTAAACATAAGATCATATTAAGAAGCAGTCCTCGTAAAACCTGTAATACAACACTAAGTATAAGATCGTATTATGAAGCAGTCATCGTAAAACCTGTAATACAACACTAAGTATTAATCTTTGTAAACGTCTGACTTGGTAAACATTCTTCACTCCTCACTTCAAGCCTCAACTTCAAATGCGTCTAAATTTTTCTCCATTTCTGCCAATTGTATTACTTTCAGAGTCCTAACCTCATAATGCGGTGTTTCTGGCTTCCTCCCGTATTGTCCCACCCGCGATCCATTTGCTGTGACCAGATTCAGAACCATATTCATCTCAGTAGTAGTGCAATCTCTTATAATCCCTAACTAAAGATCCTGAGGTAGAAATTCAATAACCTGGGGTAAAAATTCAGTCTGCTTTTTCAATATTAAAGTAATCAACATTAAACATAAGATCATATTAAGAAGCAATCATCATAGAACATAACATACAACAACAGGTATTAGTCTTTGTAAACGTCTGGTTTGGTAAACCTTCTTCACTCCTCGCGTCCAGCCTCAACTATACGCCAGGTACATTTTATTTGATTGGTGTTTCTCTTGTATATAGTCTATCCACTGTTTCCAGTCGGTCAAATATTGTTCATTTGAGCGATCTTTCAAGTATGCCGATATTTTCGCCATTTTCGCCAAATTTATTACTTTCAAAGTCCATTCTTCTATAGGTGGTATGTCTGGATTCTTCCAGTATTGTCCCACCAACAGTCTGGCTGCTGTGATCAAGTTCAGAAATAAGGTCGTCTCTGAGGTAACGGAATCTTTTATGATCCCTAGCAAAAAAACCTGAGGTAGAAATTCGATACGCTTTTTGAAGATGGTTTGGAGTGTCCACCATATCTTCCTCCAGAAGGCTTTAATTTTTCTGCATGTCCACCATATATGAAAATATGTAGCCTCCTCACTACCACACCTCCAACATTTGGGCTGGGTGTCTGGATAAATGTATGATAGTTTTTTCGGGTCTAAATGCCATCTGTAGAACATCTTGTAGAAGTTTTCCCTTAGTTGTTGCGCTTTCGTAAATACTACATTTCTCACCAAGATGTCCTCCCACATTTCCATTGCGATAGGATGCCCAAAGTCTCTTTCCCACTTTACTATACAGTTCTTGACTAGCACAGATTCAGAATCTATGTCTATCAGAACGCCGTACACTCGTTTGATGTGCATGATCCCCTGCTCGCAAATCTGTTTAATTAAATTCTCATCAGTCCAGGATAAGCCCTTCTAGTCTTTTTGCCACCTAGACTGCAGTTGCAGATATGATAGCCAGGTACCTCCTATTCCTTCCTCTGCTAGAGTTGTTGGTGGCTTTAAAGAGAACCCGTTTTCTTCTTCCAGTACTAGTTTACTGTAGGGCACTACATCCTGCCCTTGGGATATGCTTATGTCCCCTATTGCGTGTCCAGGGATCGTCCAGATGGGGATCTCATTGTGTAGAAGGTATTTATATTTCCTCCAGACCCACAACAATGGGACTCGTAGTGGGTTCTCCTTGAAGTTCTTGTCCGCCTTTTTGTCGTACACCAAATATGCGTGCCAGCCGAATAGAAGGCCATGCCCTTCGACATTCAGTATTCTTTCATTCGTCATATTAATCCAGTCGCTCAACGCCACCAATGTCGCTGCGTGGTAGTACAGTTTTAAATTGGGCATTTTTAGTCCCCCTCTCTTCCTTGTATCCTGGATGATTTTTAGTTTTACCCTCGGTTTCTTGCCGTCCCAGATAAATCCAGTAACGCCCTTCTGCCAGTTGTCTAAGTCTACATCCTGTTTGAGTATGGGTAGCATTTGAAAGAGGAATAAGAATTTTGGCAAGACGTTCATTTTTATTGCTGCTATCCTGCCCAGCAGGGACAGTCGTAGTGTTTTCCACCTTTCCAGGTCAGCTTGTATCTTGTTCCACAGCACCTCGTAGTTGTTTTTGTATAATTTTGCGTACTTTGTTTCTATCTCTATTCCTAAGTATTTCACTTTCTGGACTATTTCACAGCCCGTTATTCTTTCCAAGTCCTGTTTTGCTTTGTTGTCTAGATTTTTAACTAGCATCTTCGTTTTTGATATATTCACTTTAAAACCTGATACCTTGCCATAGTCTTTCATTATCTCCATCAGTCTCTTCGCTGATTGTATTGGCTGCGACACGGTCACCAGCAGGTCGTCTGCGAAGACACACAGTCTGTAGTCCTGTTGTCCAATCTGTATGCCCTTTATGCCCTCTGCTGCTCTTATCTTGTTCAATAGAATCTCCATCGTTAGGACAAATAACAGTGGTGACAACGGACAGCCCTGTCTCGTGCCTCTTTCTATGTTGAATGGGTCTGTTAGTTCGCCGTTCACAATGATCTGGCCCGTTTGTTTCTGGTAGATTGCCATTATGGAATTGAGGAACTGTTTTCCCATTTTCATCCCCCGGGTCAGGTTCGTCAGGAATGCCCAATTCAGTCTGTCAAAGGCTTTTTCTGCGTCTACAAACATGAGGGTAGCCGGTACCTGGTTGTGCCTTTCCAAGTACTCAATTATGTTCAACAGCTGTCTCACGTTGGTTTTCATCTGACGTCCTTGGATAAACCCCGTTTGATCCGTGTGAATTATTTTTATTAGTACAGTCATTAATCTGTTGGCCAGAACTTTTGTGAAGATTTTGTAGTCTGTATTCAGTAGTGAGATGGGCCTATAGTTTGCCGGTTGCGCAGTATCTTTTCCCTCTTTGGGGATTAGGGAGATGTAGGCTGTTTTCCAGGAGGGTGGGACTTGGCCTCCTTCTTGTATGTTGACAAATAGCTTTCTGAGGGGTTCTATCATTTCCTCTTGAAGATGCTTGTAATAGGTAGCCATTATCCCATCCGTCCCGGGTGATTTTCCTTTTTTCAGTTGTTTGATCGCTGAGTGTATTTCCTCCTTTGTGATTGGGGCATTCAGGGCATCTCGTTGTGTATCGGTGAGCACCATTAATTTTTCGTTTTGTAGAAACTTTTCTACCTCTTTGTCCTGTATCTTCTCCTCGGCGTATAGTTTCGAGTAGAACTCGGTGAAAGCTTTCTTAATGGTTTCCTGTTTGAATTCTTCCTTGCCTTTGTAATCAGTCTTTTCAATTATGCGGGCTTTCTGTTTCTTTCTTAAGGTGTAAGCCAGCCACCGCCCCGGTTTTTTGGCGCCACAGAATGTCTTGTGTTTTGCGTATTGTATATTCCATGCTACTTGATCCGCCATCAGCAGGTCGAATTGTTTTCTTAGTATCTTAATTCTTTCTTTTGTGGCTTTGTCCTCCGGTCTTTTTATTAATAATAGCTCCTGTTTCTTTATCTCCTCTTCTAGCTCCTTTCTTTTTCGTTCTTGTTTACAACGGTGCCTGGCGTTCATGTTCATGAGGATCCCGCGCATGTATGCCTTGCTAGCGTCCCAAATCATTTCTATGGAAGTTTCATCGTTCATATTTATACTAAAGAATTCCTTCATGGCATTTTTGCATTCAGCCACCTCTTTCTCGTGTCTAAACAGGTTTTCATTAATTCTCCAGGATCTCTTCGATTTCCGATCCTGTCTTAATTCCATCCCTACCGGATTGTGGTCTGTTAGTACTTTGGGTAGGATTGACACAGTGTTTAGGCGAACTAGCAGGTCACTAGATGCCAGGATGAAGTCAATTCTGGAGAATAATTGATGCCTGTCGGAGAAAAAGGTGAATTCTTGCTCTTTGCCGTGCCGTTCCCTCCAGACGTCTGTCAGTACTAGGTCCTCTTTCATGTTGAAGAAGGATTTAGGCAGCTTGGAGTGCTTTTGCGGCTTAGGTGCAGTCCTCTTTTTGTCCAGAGCGATCTCTATGACCCCGTTCCAGTCCCTCATTATAATACATGATCTGTAGTTGAGTTTTGTTAGCTTCTTGTGTATCTTTTTGTAGAATTTTCCTTGTTGTTGATTCGGTGCATAGATGCCCATCACTAGGATCTTCTTGTCTTCCTGTGTTATTTCGATTGCTAGGTATCTTCCTTGAGAGTCCGATTCTATTAGCTTAGCTATCACATGTTTTTTCATATATATGACAATCCCATTCTTTTTTCCTGGTGCCGCTGCAACAAAATGTGTGCCTAGTTTGTTGTTGATTAAGTATTTCTGGTCCGCCGCTCTGATATGCGTTTCTTGTAGGCAAATTACGTCGCCTTTACCTTGATTCAGGTAGTGGAATATTTTCCTCCTTTTCTGTGGGGAGTTGAGTCCGTTAACGTTCCAAGTCAAATATTTACTCGCCATTGTCGGTTTCAGGATACTCTAGCAAGACTGCTTCCGTTCTTTCTCCTGTTTTCTTCTTCGGTCTCGTTCCCATGGTATCCGTGTTGGTGATTATGTTGTGTTGCGGGATCTTGTCTTGCTGGTCTGTGCGTTTGGTGGCGGATCTTAGTAGCCTGTGGTTTGCCCTGTTTCCTTGTTTTTGTTGCCCTCTGTTCTCTGTGTCGTTGAATCTCGGGGTGGTCCATTCTCTTCTCCTGCTGCTGCGCAGGCCTGTGCTTCTGAGTAGTTTGCTCGTCTTTCTGGGTTCCTTCCGCTTTCGTGTGGCCCGTCTGCGTTATCCCTCGTTGTGGGTTGAGGTACTTCCGCCGACATCAGTTCCTTTTCGAAGAATTCTTTGGCTTTCTGAATCGAGTTTAGATAGTACCTTTTTCTTTTATAGAGAAGTGACATTCCCGTTGGCTTCCCATCGATATTGCAGAGCGCGTGATCTCAGTTCGTTGACCAGGAACTTGTATTCCTTTCTATCTCTTAGCATCGCCTGGGGGATTTCTTTCAGTACCTTCACCTCCTGCTCTTCTATGCGTAGTGTCTTGTTATAGGACGTTACGGAGATAAGGTCTCGGAACCCCTTTGTTGCGAAATAGATGACCACGTCTCTTGGTAGATGTTTGTTTGTTGCTGCCCATGAGTTAACTCTGTGGACTCTGTCGAATTGCCACACTATATCCTTGATTTCCCTTCCCAGGAATGCTGCCAGGGCCTCTACAAAGATTCTGTGCAGGTCTTCTGGGGTTTCGTTTGTTTTCTCTTTTAAACCTCTAAATCTGATTGCAGATGCCATTTGCCAATATTGCATCGTGATGGATTGGTCTTGAGCCTCACTTTTCATCTCTGCTATCTGTCTCTCCGTGCGCCTCTCCACCTCTTTCATCCTGTTTTCCACACTCTCCCTGATTTCCTTAAGATTTGTCCCCATTTCATCTCTCATTCTCTTGTTTGTTTGCATTGCGTCCTTAATTTGTTCCAGGTCCGCGTTCACTGCTCTGCGTTGTTCTTCCCACTTTCTCTCTAGGTCTCTGCCTTGGTCCTCCAGTCTCTGTTCTATATCTTTGCACCGTCTCTCCATCCTATTGCCCACTTCCTCCAGCTTTTTATCTATTCCATCCATCCTTTTTCCCAGTGTCTCCATTATCTCCCTTATCTCCTTTAATTCTTGCATCATGTGTAGTGTTGGGCAGGCCTGGGTTGCTGGATGGGTCTGAAGGTCTGTGGTTGAATGGGAGGGTGTGGGGGTGGGTAGGGTGTTCCCTGGTGTCTTGGGAGGCTGGGCTGGGGAGGGTGCAGGACCCTTTGTGGGGTTCAGTTTGGTCTGCTTGGAGACCATCCTGGCTTCTGCCTGTTGTTTGCCCTGGTTGACTGTTGATTTTTAGAATTAAAGATAATATTCCAAATTTCTCTTTCCCAGCTCCAGTATTATTACATTCTGGTTGCTTTCTCTCTTTTCCCCCTTACTTCTTCCCTTTGTGGGTTCACTGTATTGGCCCTGGGCTTCTGGGTCCCTTGGTTCAGGGGGCTCAGCTGATGGGCTTCTTTCCTCACTTCTCTCTCCCAGTTCCCCAGGCCTTCCACTTCCTCTTCCCTCCTTGGTGATTCTTTGTCTCTGTCTCCCTCTATACCTTCCACCTGCGTCTCTGCGGCTCACTCCAGGCCCCCTCTGGTCTTCCAGCCGCCCTCTTCGGCTTTAACAGCTCACCTCACGCAGGTATTCGTTTCCCCCCCCCTCTATTACTCACTCCGCTCGCCTCCGCTCGTATCTGCTTCTTGTCGGCTCAGCTCGCCTCCGCCTTTGTTTGCCGCGCCAGGCCCCCTCAGCTGTTTTTGCACCGTCTCGCTCTCCAGTCTGCTCGTCCGGGGGTCCTCTTCAGGCTGGCAAGTTCTCCCGGCGGCTCTCGGGTCTCAGGCCGATGTCCTCCTCCTCCTCTGTCTGCCGTTTCTCTCGCGGCAGCTCTAGCTCTCTCTAGCTCTCCGGCCGCCCGGCCGCCACCGGCTTCAGCGGCTCCGTTCGCAGCTTCCCGGGGCCTTCCGGCGGCGAGCCTCACTTTTTTAAAAAGATCCGAATATCCTCTTCTGTCCGGTCTTCTCTCTTCGTCTCTCACTTTCCCGGTGCTTAAATGTTTTGAATTTCCCGCGAGCCCCGTCCCGGAGCTTTCTAAGAAGGCTCCGGTCCTCGTGACCGGAACCGGAAGTCCAAATTACTCCTTTTTTACTAACTTTAAAAATAAAAATCTGAAGCATCTCATGTGATAGGATCCCTTCTTTCCTAAACATTTGGCCCAGATAATTTTAAATCTTAATATTTATTGTTTGAATGTTTTATATTGTCGCTTTTATCTTATTACAAGCCGCCCAGAGTTGCGTGATAGTGAGATGGGAGGCATGTGAATTTAACAAATAAAATAAATAATAATTTCTTGAGGTTTTGAAGAATGATCCTAAAATGCTTATATATCTTTTGTGGTGGAGCAGCAATTATAAAGTGGATTGTGCCTGCCACAAAGGAAACCGGAATTGTCCTGTGCAAAAGCGGAGCCTGAACCCTGTAGAACAACTACCTCCACCTATTCTGGACACTCTGATTGGAGCAGAAACTAGGCGCCGGAAAGCCCGACGTAAGGAACTGGAGCAGCAGGGTGCAGCCTCAGATGAGAACAGCAATCCCCAAACCGAGGAAGTCTCTGAGGGTCCCGCTGCAGTGAGTGATAATGAGGTAACGTTCCCATCATCCTGGATAAGTGAGATTGGATCATTAATTATTATTCTTCTTGTGCCATATCCGTTATCGGACGTTGGTGATCATGTTGGCGATCCTGTTTTTATCAGCAGCCGCACGAAAAAGTGCTGCTGAGTTTTGTCCAAACCACTCCCTTAGATTTTGAAGCCATGATGTTCTTCTTCTGCCTGGACCTCGTTTTCCTTCAATCTTTCCCTGGAGGATTAAATGGAGTATGCCGTATTTTTCTGGGTGTCGCATCAATGTCCGAAATATTCTAATTTTTCATTTTTTAATTGTTTTGATGATTTCCCTCGGCTTTCCCAGACGGCTTATCACCTCCTCATTTCTGACCTTGTCAACCCAGCTTATACGTAACAGCCGCCTGTAAATCCACATTTCAAATGCTTTCTAGTCTCTTCAGGTGGCCTTCTGTCAAGAGACCAACTCTCTACTCCATTAATTCTAGGTAAACTTAATCACAGAATGAATCTTCATTTTTGGGACAAACCTCCAGTGAAAAGCTGAAAGGTCTCAGTAATGGTCCTCATATCTACTGGCGATTGTGTCTTGCTTTTTATTTTTCTTTGCTTTTTTTTTGAGGTTTTCTTCTCTTTCTCTTTAGGCTGCAGATAAGGAAGAGAAGCCAGAAGAGGAGAAGGAGGAAACTGCTGCCGATGAGCTGGGTGGTCTCAGTCAGGGCAGACGGGCAAGTATTTGTTAAATATAAACTTATTCTAGTGTTTTGTGATGGCTGTTGTCTTTTTCCATTGGGCATAGGCATTTCCTAGAATTTTCTGATAGGTTGTTGCTGAGTTAATTTCTCCTTATATACTTTTTTTCCCCCTCCTGTGCCTGTTCGTCTTGATTGTTACTGCTGTTATAAATAACGGCGTAACAGATCCATCACAGAAAATTGCATATACGTTGCACAAGTTCTGAGGTAGTGTTTTGAGTCTACTCAAAATGATAAAAAGAGGTTGAAGTATGGGGAATATGAATATTCACAATGAAGCGATGTAGTCAGGAACAGGTAGCTCCTCATATCAATTATATATATGCCTCTTACGCCACATCTAGGATAACATGTAGGAAAATAGCTCCAGAAGATTTTGGATCCAGGTAGTTTTTAAAAGTTTCCAGTATTTTCCTGCAGGCTTGGCTGTTAATCAGGATGTGCATTAGTAGAATTTAAACAAACAAGAAAGACAAAAACAAAATCTGGATAGTACCATTACAACACCTGGAAGACAGTAGAAGAGAAAGAATGGGGGGTGGGGGGAAATCACAAAATACAGATATCTACAAATAGATATAGAACTACTGTGGGGAAGAAGAAAAAGAAAAGAAAAAAAGAAAGAAAGAAAGAAAGAAAGAAAGAAAGAAAGAAAGAAAGAAAGAAAGAAAGAAAGAAAGAAAGAAGTACCAATAGTAATAAGAGCTCTAGGTGTAATTCCAAAACCTCTAGAATACCATCGGTATTACAAAATCAACAGTCATTGGCAAAAGACAGCTTCACTTGAAATAGCTTACATCCTGCAACAATATTTTTAACACCACCAAACAACAACTGCCTATCCCAGGTCCTTCTCCAGGTCCCGTCAGCCAGACAGTGTCGCCTAGGGGAAGAGCCTTCTCTGTTGCGGCCCCAGCCCTCTGGAATCAACTCCCCCCGGAGATCCGTATTGCCCCCACCCTCTCCTCCTTTCGCAAATTACTTAAGACTCATCTTTGCCGACAGGCCTGGTGCAGTTAACACCTGGCCCCAGCCAGTGTATGTATGTTTGTATGTTTGTTTTGGATGATTGGTCTTTTAATTGACGGGTTTTACAAATGTTTTTTATATATTAGATTTCTACATGTAGTATTTATGTTGTGAGCCGCCCTGAGTTCTTGAAATAGGGTGGCATAGAAATCTAAGTAATAAATAAATAAATAAATAAATAAATAAATAAATAAATAAATAAATAAATAAATAAATAAATAAATAAAAATAAGAATAAATTAAAAAAAATGCCCAATCCAATCTAAACATCGGGCTGACTGTGTGACCAACCATAACTCTTGCCTCTTATATAATTCAGTCAACCTAAAGCAAATATACCTACTGCTCCTGCCTCCTATTTTCCTTACAACAACAACAACAACAATAACAACATTATGCGGTGGGTTGGACTGAGAGAGAATGACTGACCTAAGGCCACCCAGCTGGCTTGCATGTGTAAGGGAGGCCTCGGTCTAGCCCTAACCCTTAACCACTACACCAAAGTGTGTCTCGGTTTTTTATGTATTGCTTCAAATCAGCAATATCAGTTCTGTATTCCCTGCCCTCAGAGCAACTGTAAGCTTAAGCTGACTGTCTCTTACTTTGAAATAGTGCACACTACTGAAATGCACAGAAGTGCATATCTTCTTTGTAATCATCACTGTTCTGTCAAGTTGATCAATCATACAGGAAGTCTGGGTATTAGGGTGTTATTTCTGCAGTTATCTCTGTGCCTTCCATTATCTGTGGTTTGAGTGATGCCCCATCCTCATGTGTCTTCCCCTCCGGTGCCTGTAGTGTTAACCTGGATTTCTTGTTTCGTATGCTAGACCCGAGAAGATAGAAAGGTGGAAGCTATCATGCATGTATTTGAGAATCTGGAAAAGAGAAAGAGGAGGAGAGATCTGCCATCGTCAGACAGGAGCAGCACAGATGCAGAGATAGTGGTTACTGCAGAGACCCCAGAACCAGAAGAAGCAAAACCTGTGCCAAATGAAAATGAAGATAACAGTTTGGCTTCAAATGTATCCGTGGCAAGTGCTCCGACCTGTGTCAGCAGCGTTGGGGTAAACACCCGGAGATCTTCACAGGCTGGGGTAAGAAGAACAATAGAATGGTTGAGGATCAGATTGGGAAACTGCTGAATTTGGAGGGTTGACTTCATTGACAGAGTAAAAACCCAGCCACTTGTTTGGAAAATATAATTCAGTTGCTGGTCTGTCTCCTGTCTTCCCATCAGATATTGCTTGCAAAGTTTCTTGTTCAAGTAAACCTGTTTGAAACTAGCAAGGCAGTTTGCTATGAGTCCTTAGCTGGCAACAGAGGTGGCATTGTTGCCAAATGAATGCTAGGTTTGGAGAAGTCGTTTCATCTGTCCGTGTTGATCTATTTAAAAAAAGGTTATCTCAGCTTGTGAAATGGAATTGCTATCTACAAATATTAGAAATCAGTGCACTTTTGTTGAGAAAGTGTCAACAAAAGTATAACAACAACAATAATAATAAAGTTGGAAGGGACCTTGGAGGTCATCTAGTCCAACCCCCTGCTCAGGCAGGAAACCCTATACTATTTTGGACAAATGGCTGTTCAGGCTCTTCTTTAAAAACTTCCAGCGTTGGAGCATTCACCGCTTCTGGAGGCAGGTTGTTCCACTGATTAATTGTTCTCACTGTCAGGAAGTTTCTCCTCAGTTCTAGGTTGCTTCTCTCCTTGATTAGTTTCCATCTGTTATTTCTTGTCCTGCCTTCAGGCCCTTTGGGGAACAGCTTGACTCCCTCTTCTTTGTGGCAAAAAGAGGGAGTCAAGCTGTTATGCATACTTCTGCATACTTTCCTGGGGAAAATAATACATTCATCTTTCCATATTTTAGTCCCTCAGAAGGGAGAAGTAGAACGTATTTTCCAAGCTAGATCCTCAGTTCAAGACACTGCCTTCATACTGTAAGCCTATATATCCAGTTCTTGCCGAGTGTAAACAAGTACAGAGTAAACTAAGAATTCCTTCAATAATGGTTTACATTGCAGGAGACAAGTGCAGATAAACCAGTCCCTAAACCGGCACCACCAAAAACACCACGGCCCAGGCCCAAAAGCCGTTTCTCGCGTTATCGGAGCAGCTCAGCACAGCGACTAAGAAGACAAAAACAAGCTGCCAGCGCCCAGCAGTCTGAACTCTCTCAGACTGCTCCAGAGGAAGGAAGTGGTACCAGCACAGCAGCAGCAGCGGAAGTGAGCGGGGTAGAGGGCCCAGGAGAAGGGAGGCCACCGGTGGTAAACTCTGATCCAGTTGTGACAGCTGCGTCAGGATCACAGGCCAACCGGGCAGCACCCAAATACCCTAAAACAAAAAAGGTAAATGGAGTGGGAAAGGGTGGGTAATTTTGCTTCGTGTACCTCCTAAATTGTGGCATGTTGCTTTAGTTTGCTTGTTTGCTTGCTTTTATGGCTAACATTTATTAACTCTTAACGGGGCGGGGGGGGAAGCACAGTCATCAAAATGTAAATTTGGATATTTCTTGATTTGATGCAGTTTTCCTTCACTGATTTTCATAACTAGTCAGCAGTCTAAAATAAAAAGCAAAAGGTTAGCAGCATTCAGCTAAACCCAAATGTCTGAGTTAATGCCTGGATTGTATCTGAGAGTATTGATGATCCACAGAATTTGCAACAAATCTACATGCAAAAAAATAAGGTTATTAAAGTTGAATTTTACAAAATGTAAAAACGATGCCATTAGTATACTCCCCCCCCCCACAAGATTATTTTTTGGCACGGCAGCACAGAAACCAGAAATTTCTCACAGAACTACGAAAGGGAATGTTGGATGAAATAAAGCATGAATTGTAAAAGCTGACCCAAGACTATGAATAGTCTTAAGTGATGCCAACTCAGAATGATTGAATTGGGAAGCAAATGCTCTAGTGAAATCTTATCCTTGATTTATTGAAGCCAAGGAAAAATGACCTGTTTTCTAATCCAAAAATCAAAAATGGAATTTTCATAATCGGTTTTGAAGTCATCACTTTTTGTCTATATTTTAGTTAATGCACTATCTCTTTAGATATGCTGTATGTGATGTCTAAAATAACATTTTAAATATATAGCCTCCAGGATTATAGAGTCCATCATTAACGTGGTGCTATTAAAAATACTGTATCAAACATAAAATTCAATATAACTTGAGGAAAAATGTATCAGGTTACCTTTGTTGTGTGAAATCTGGAAGGCTTCTGGAAGACCTAGGAACTGGCATATTTATTTGAATGTGTGATCTTTTTTTGCATAAATGTTATTCTTTGAATTAAATTCATTAGGAGTTCTTTTACCATAACTAATCAGCCACGTTAATAAACGCTACATTTGAATACAAAATTAAATTGCATTGAAATTCATTAATCAACCCGGCATTTAATTACATCGTAATATCATTTTTTAAGATACTGAGTTGGTTTTGTTTTAAAATGGGGGTTTGACTGAAGGAAGGAAAACATCGCTGTCGTTTTGAGAGTTCACTGTAGCTCAGGATTTTTAGTATAAGATCGACTTGTGATGGGGCTGTAGGGTAAGTAGTGATAAAACAAATTCAGACAAAGTTCTAAAACAAATGTCTGCAGCTTCCAACATTATTTCTTTTTATATATTCATAATTATAACCGTAAACCTCTCAGAGTCATTTTCAGAGTGAGATGGGCAGGTATATAAATGTAATGAATAAACAAAATTAAAAAAGAGATGCCGGTCCCCTGCCTTGACACCGTGATACCCGTCTTCATTGTCTCACTAATGTTTGCACATTCTTACTAACCCTGTAAAAATAAATATGTCTCTTTCTGTTTCTAGTATCTGGTTACAGAGTGGCTGAATGACAAAGCAGAGAAGCAGGAGTGCCCCATTGAGTGCCCTTTACGTATCACCACTGACCCAACTGTCTTGGCTACCACCCTGAACATGTTGCCAGGCCTTGTTCATTCCCCACTCATTTGTACCACCCCGAAACATTATATCCGTTTTGGCTCTCCCTTCAACCCAGAAAGGCAAAGGCAGCCATTTCAGCTGGATGGGAATTACAGCTCTTGTAAAAAGGTACATTTTCCACGGGTGTCTATACGTTTAAGCTCTTGGCACAGTTCGCACATAGGACAAAGGAGGAGGAAAGGTTTATGACAAGGGTCCCCAACCCCCCCACACACACCGGTTCATGGCCTGTTCGGAACCAGAGCTGCAGAGGCTGCCTTTGTGAACACGCATCCCTTCTCCCCTCTCTCCCTGCCACCATCAACTGGTCCACCGAGCTGGAGAGGTTGGAGACCGCTGCTTTATAAGATCCCTCGTTGGATGTTAAAACACTCTGTAAATGTAGCAGTGATGATGTCTCACAGAAGAGAGGTCTGAATTTTAGATCAAGATCAGACTTCAGGTTATGTTTTGGATTACTTTCTAGGCCAACGTTTCTCAACCTCGGTGGCTTTAAAATGTGTTAGGGCTTCAACTCCTAACATTCCCCAGGCAGCATTTCCATGCTGACTAGGGAATTCTGGGAGTTGAAATGTACATGTTTTAAAGCGGCCACGGTTGAAACATTGTTCTAGGTCAGGGCTAGGCAACCTTGGCTCTTTTATGACTCGTGGACTTCAACTCCCAGAATTCCTGAGCCAGCCATGCTGAGGGGAAAGGGAGAGGTTTCCAAGCTGAGCCAGGCTGGCTCAGGAATTCTGGGAGTTGAAGTCCACCAGTCATAAAAGAGCCAAGGTTGCCTACCCCTGGCCTAGGTGTATGTCTAATGTCTTACATTAAGAGACAATATCACTTCGTATACCCCCTAAAGCAGTTTTTGTATTTTATGTGGAACATACAATAATAGAGAAACCATGTGCTTGGAAGCCTTGGTGTCCGGGAACTGTAGAGTGTTATTTATAGGTTTCAGAATGCTCTATATCAGGGGTTCTCAACCTTGGCAACTTTAAGACTTGTGGACTTCAACTCCCAGAATTCCTCAGCCAGCAAAGCTGGCTGAGGAATTCTGGGAGTTGAAGTCCACAAGTCTTAAAGTTGCCAAGGTTGAGAACCCCTGCTCTATATGCTATCTTAAAGCCTTCAGTTTCCTTGTTATAAAATTAATCAGAAGTTTTTAAACTTTAAATCTTGACTGTAGATATCACGAAATTCGAGACCAGTTTTTAAACCTAATTATTATTTGACCACTTTTTTGTTAATTGTACTTTAGCAAGGATCAAGCAGAAGAGCAAATTAAGAGGTTTTTTTTTTAAAAAAAACAACAACAACACTATAGGGGAAAAGTACAATCAAAACTAGTCATGGCTTCTGTACATTGGTTTGTGTCAAAAATCTGTATTGATTTCTCAATGTTTAAAAGGCTAATGCTAGGAAAGTGCATAAAGTGGAAAATATGTACAGAGTAGTTGCATATTCCCTCCCCTGTGGTTTTTCACACTTTCTGACGATAAATGTTAAGCACTTGCTTGCTTAAAAAAAGAAGACAAACTCTCTCATATCAAATTTAAGAATATATATTTATGTGGTCACATGAACCAACATGATTTATGTACTTTCACCCTGCTCACCTTTCGTGCCTCAGTTGGGGATTTAGTGTGTTTCATGCTGCATTCTAGTTTCCATAATTGGATGGTAAGAAGCTCCCTTGGCTTGTATAAAATCTGACATAAAAGGATGAGTTGCATCTACTGAATTAAATTCACATTACCATACGAAAATGGTCACCAGATAGCTCATTGATTTAGTAATTTTCTTTGCATTTATTGTTTTTTTGTTCAGAGTAGCCTTTTCCAATCTGCACTCCAAAGACTTGTGGGAATTTTGACCCTTTAAATTCCAATGTATTTATGGATCCCTAAGTCCAGAAAGACTGGTTTAAAATGTTAATAAACAGAGTCTTTTACATGCTTCATTGAAATAAAGTTTTGGTTCTGGTTTTACAGCCTTGAGAGTGTCAGTGTAGGAGATTTTTTTTTAACTTGGCAATATTGGCAACACATTAGCACAAACTCTGATAATGACATTGATTACAGATCTTTTCTTTTATAAAAATGTGCCTGGTTCTTAAGACTTTAGAAAAGCATTAATAAATATGAAAAGTCACTTGCTTAGTATTTGTGGAGCACTAGATCTAGTCTGCACTGATTAGTTTTCCATATTCCATTCCCTGTAGTTGGATTCCCCTACATTAAAGCTATTGCTGCTTTCTAATTATTTTTAATTTCTTGTCCAGAATTGCCAATTCAAATGCGAATTCTAAGTACATAAATGCAGAGAGGGAAGGAGGGGGAGAGAGAAAGAGAGGGAGGGAGGGAGGGAGGGAGAGACTGTACAAAATGAGATGTTGCTTAAAAGTTTAACTGATCCTTGGGATAAGATAGAAGTCGATGCTACCAGTGGAATTAAAGTAATCTGTTGAAACTGTCTGAAGAACACAGAAAGGATATGCATTCAATAGGTTTTATTTTTTACAGCGTTGGATGAAGCAGGCTCTGGAAGAAGGAATGACTCAGACCTCACCTGCTTCCCAGGAGAACAAAGCCCAGTGTCTATACCAAAGCAATGAGAGTAGTAGTGTTTCTGGCATTTGCACAGAAAATACAGGTTGGTTGAGATGTCTGCACGCTCTTGATACATTAATGGGAAGGGAAACGACTGGAGTTTAGTCCTGAACAATGGTATTTTTTAAAAATTATTTTAAAACAACCTTTTGTAGACAAGAGTCCTACAGCTACCCAGGTACGGCCACCATATACTTAAAAAGAAAAAAAAAGATCTTACCACAATTGTAGGTCAATAATAATGTAGATAAGGAATCTGAATTTTGCACGCTCTGCTTCTAACTGATGCAGATTTTGTAATAAGCGAGAGCTTAGGAGTGTTCAAAGTCAATTACTTAAATTCTGGCTTACATGACCCCGGGCAGCTACGTATTTCTGAGTCCATCTGTTAAGCTGTTGCCATAAAGACACGCAGCAAATTGTGCAAGACGCACGGGTGGCATTTTTTCCCCCTTTTGCTGGGTGGTTGCCTTGGGTGAGACGAACAGATTTAACGTGCACACCTGAGTAAAAAGGGCCCTCTTCTCCATCAAGCCCAAGAAATTGGATACTCATGCAGAAAGTGTACTACCTGAAAAGTCGAGAGTTTTGTGCTTAATGCTTTTCTCCTAACGCTTTCTAGGGAGATAATTGGTTAACCAGTGGGCACCTGGTTACAGAGCAGCCACTCTGCAGCAGAGCAGCTACCTTGCTACATCTGTGAGCGAAGCAAAAAGCTGAGTCTTAAAAATAGTAACTTTACATCTGTCTTTGCAGAGGAAGAGGGTGGCGGACTCCCCAAGTCAGGGATCAGTTTTCCAAGGACGTCAGACGAGGCCCTAGGCAGTGTACAGATAACTGTGTGTTGCACAAAGGTAGTGGACGAAGCACTAGTTCTGGGCAAATTTGCAATGTTGAATGAGTGAGAGCAAAAGGAAAAGTGGAAGGTTTTCTCATGATCCAAAAGATTTGTGTGAATTTGGAATGGTTTCCTAGAGACCCACTGCAGTTGTCTGGTGGCATTCCAAAACAAAAAAAAAACCCTCAACAAATATTTGTGGGTTTTTTGTTCCAACCCAGATTAAATTATATTCTAGTGTGTGATGGATAGTTGGGAAGGGCAGCTGTATGGAATCATGAGGCGATTTCGTGATCCAAGAACGAAAGGAAGCCGGGTGTCTCTGTGAACAATTGTTTAGAGGAGATTGTAGACTGAAAGGCAGCATCTCAAGAGAGGAACGGCTCAAAGTACTTGCAGCACTTGGTGAAACAGGAACTAATGAGACTTGGCTGGGGAGCTATTCAACAGAAGACGTCTTCGCAGTTAACATTCCTCCTTCCGTTCATAGATATCTTGAGCAGGAGTTCGAATTGTAGAGGATGAGAACCATTTTTTCAGGAGACAGACAAACCCGAGAGCGGTGTAATGGCCAATGGAACAATCAGGTTTCATTATATATTTCCGCCAGTGGGGAGTGAATGAGTCTCATTGGAACATGGAGAAGTTGGAATTCCTGCATTGGCAGCGCGGGAGCCTGTAGACAGCTTGCTGCACAGCTGGCAAAGTGTTCAGAAGGATCCAACCATGGAAATCAAGGCTGATTGCATGGATTTTATCCTCTTTCTTAAGAGATCATATAAGGACAAAATGCTGTACGCGTAAACCAAGGCCAAAAATGTTTCTGGATGTATATGGAGTTAAATGAAGGGTTTGGTCTGTTGTGGAAGTTTTAGATACGTGAGCGCAAAGGAAAACAGCCTCCATTCAAAAAGGATGCGGGGACTTTTAAATTGTTTTGTCATCAAGAAGTAGTTCCTCTTATCCCAAAGATACTACTGCAGTAGTGCTTGAATAATGAAATTAGGAAGAGCGCATAAAGAGTGTAGTTTGGGGTTGGGTATGACAGGGCAAAAAAAACCTGAGGAGAGTTCAAATTAATTGGAAGGTGAAAAAAGTGCAAAAAGAAGAGCCGATTGTCGGTAACAGGAACTTAACTGTAGACATGCGGGAAAGCCATTGTGATGTGGTGGGTAAGATTTTAGTTTAGGATCAGGGAATTCCAAGGTCCAATACATCCTCAGCCGTGGAAGAAGCTCGCTGTAATACATTATTGATTGGCTATTAAGCCATATTGGAATCCATGGAAGCTCCCTGGAAGGTTTTAGCTAAATCAGTCACTTTCAGTCCATTCTCTTTGCGCGGTGTTGGTTGTGA
The DNA here is from genome assembly GCA_034064705.1 of Bothrops alternatus. Taxonomy (NCBI): domain Eukaryota; kingdom Metazoa; phylum Chordata; class Lepidosauria; order Squamata; family Viperidae; genus Bothrops; species Bothrops alternatus. The sequence continues at coordinate 4,834,662 of JARGCV010000174.1, read as the reverse complement.
GGAAAATTGGAGATGGAAAAGTAGATGGATATAAACCTAATGAATAACTAAATAGGCTGCTAAAAGCATGATGTTGGATTGGTTGTTAGCTCCTGTTCAGCCTTGGTATGCCTCCGTGGCAGCTTTTCCATCAACCGAGCTTCGTGAGGAAAACGAATGTGAATTTGTATGGAATAGGGCAGGGGTTCTCAACCTTGGCAACTTTAAGACTTGTGGACTTCAACTCCCAGCTTTGCTGGCTGAGGAATTCTGGGAGTTGAAGTCCACAAGCCTTAAAAGTTGCCAAGGTTGAGAACCCCTGGAATAGGGCAAGCCTGGTTATATAAAGACCTGAGGTATTTCTGTCTGGAGTACAGCTCGGTATTGTGACAAGTTCCCTGTTGCTGAATTAGTCTGACAAAACAAATAATTTAGGAGTTGTTTGCTTTTTTTTTTTTTTTTTTTTTTTTTTAAAAAATACCGAAGGCCTGAATTTGACTGCTTTCAGTTGAGTACTTTCTTCGTTCCTGAAACATCCACCGAGTCCCAAAATTGTCCTTCTTTTAGAATATTGTCCCTCGTTTCAACTTGAGTGATTGTTAATGTGGCAGGAGCCAAATTTAAGGTGTTAATTGGGTACATGTAGAGGGATTGACTTTTTGAGCACGGACGAGGGGCTTTATAATAGTAAAACGTCATCTACGCTGTATGTTAAATTTCAGATGTGTTGAGCCCTCTGAAGAAGTGGAAGTCTCGCTATCTGATGGAACAGAGCGTTACTAAATTACTGAGGCCACTGTCTCCTGTCACTCCTCCGCTTCCTGACTCCCTGCTTCCAGATTCACTGAGCCCACACCTAACCACGTCCTCCTCGTCTATGCCAGGAGAGGAGGAGAGTCGCAGTGGCTGTGGTGTGATCTTCTCCCCAATTCCCTCCTTGGCTGCTAGTCGCTGCAATACTCCACTACAGTTTGAGGTAAGCTGAGCTAAACAGTGTGTGTGTGTGGGGGGGGGGAAGCAATTCTGCTTGCAAAACCTAGGGAGACGTGCATCAAAATTGCTTGGAAGAAAAAACAAGTTAATTACAAGGGGTGTAATGGGTGAGATTTTAAGAGAACCTTTCAGAGTTGCATTAGATACAGGCAGCCCTCGAATTACGGCCACAATTGAGCCCCAAATTTCTGTTGCTAAGTGAGAGTTGCCTCGCTTTACGACCTTTCTTGCCATATTTGTTAAGCCAATCACTGCAGTTGTTAAAGTTAGTAGCGTGGTTGTTAAATAAGCCTAGAACAAAAGGAGAAACTTCCTGACAGTTAGAACAATTAACCGGTGGAACCACCTGCCTCCAGAAGCGGTGAATGCTCCAACACTGGATGTTTTTAAGAAGAGACCGGACAGCCATTTGTCCGAAATGGTATAGGGTTTCCTGCCTGAGCAGGGGGTTGGGCTAGATGACCTCCAGGGTCCCTTCCAACTTTATCATTCTTATTATCATGAATCTAGCTCCCCCATTGACTTTGCTTGTCAGAAGGGTGCAAAAGCTGATCACCTGATTCTGGGACACTGCAGCCGTCGTCAATGTATGCCAGTTGCCAAGTGGTTGAATTTTGGTCACGTGACTACAGGGACGCTGCAAATGGTCATAAGTCACTTTTTTTTTTTAGTGCTGTTGAAACTATTCAGTTACTAAACGAATGGTTATAAGTCCAGGACTACCTGTACTAATAGGGTGAATTATCTGTTCCCTTATTGCTATGTATATTAGAGTCACTGGTATTAGTCCTCCCTCTCATATCCTTTTAATCGCTGCTTGAACTCCCTTCCCCTCCCCACTTTGTTGGTACTTATATTGCCAAGTTCACAGAATCCTTATCCCCCCCACATGCATTGCCTAGCAAATCAACAACGGAGCCCATGTTTTGCCATCTGCATCAGATTATCCTCCTCTTCATATTTGCCTCTTGTTTTTCAAACCTTTTTGCAAACATTTAGATTTTAAGACAGATGTGAACGTGTCGTTTTGTAGGTTTCTTACAGAACAACCCAGAGTCGATGTGTTCAGTCTCAAGTGTCCCATGATTATGTCCCCCATCTGTTGCGTGAGGTGGATTTGAAATTTCAGTATTGGAAGATGTGGCGATCCTTGCATCTGCCACTCCTCTTAATAGAACTTGATGGAAACAATATTCTCCTGATTGGCTGAATCAGTCACCATTGAGCAGTCAGAGGTTTTGACCCTGGTTTCTTACATATGTTAGCATATCTTATGATCCAGCTTCAGCTGCTCACTGTTAGGGTGAGCAGCTACATGACTTCATAATCTAATTTCTGTTGTCTTTAAATTACAAGAGAAGCCTTGTTTTTTCAGAATTGAGGGGTCCTTGGGTGCTCTATAAGCTTGCACGTTTTCTTGCAGATGTTTCATTACCCAAACTAGCTAGTGACATTGTTGCACTGATGATGTTACCTAGTTTGGATAATGAAACGTCTGCCAGAAAACGAGCAAGCTCAGAGAGCACCAAGGGCCCCTCATGTCAACCCTAAGCTATAAACCAATTTTCCTTCATTGGTTTTTCAGAACTGGCAGTTTTAACTAGTTCTTCATGGTATATTCTCTTACTGTTGCCCAGAAGACGGCAGGGGTCCCATTTCTTGTTCAACCTCTGCCTTCTCGCTTTTCATATTTTTCAGATACTCTCAAATCTATGTTCATATGTGAGAAAGCCACAGAACTACTCCCAAGAAATCCTCAAGAACTGTTTTCTTTTAAAAAGAAGAGTTTAAGAGTTACAGTATAAGCGTATTTGTTTCATTCTTTAAAATAAATATGCTGTTAATTGTAGCTCCATAGACAGTTTCACACTTCACTGAGGCCTCGTCACCCAACCAGTCTTACAGATAACTGCCATGAGAAGATGGTAGGAAATTGTATTTTGAGGCAGTTTGTGCTCCCAATTTGAAGTGCTGCTAATTTGAAGTTGGCAGTGGAGGAAAAGTTGTCAGAATCAGTCTTAAGTCAGTTCACAAAGCTTTTCATCTTTGGCAGAAGCAAAACTACTGCTTTTTCTGTATATGAGTCTTTTGTCCTCCCATCCTGCATTTTTGTAAGAAAGATTTCCCCCTTCTACATTTTCTGTACTGAGGCTTTGTTATTTATTCTGCTCATTATGGCATTTTATTTTATTTAAGCTGTTCTCCGCTGCCTTTTCAAGGCTATTCAACAAACAATTGTTAAACATCAGGTCTCTAAAATTCTGTCTGGAAATACAGGCAGCACACAAGTTTATAAATTCATAGGTCCAATTAAAGCAAACATGTATGAAGGTAAATTAAAATAAACATTGAGTAAAACATTATTAGTGTATCCCTAAACATCAGCACCTTAAACAAATTCAAGCCAAGCCAAATTTGGCTATTAACCAAGCCAAATAAATCAAATGTACACAACAAGCACAAAATGCAGTGACTCCACAAAAATGAGTTTCCTAGTTTGAGGAAACAAACTAGTTTAACAGCTAGTGTCACATTTAATTGTACACATACTACTGTTGAAGAAAATATACTGCATATTAAGACAGTGCCATAGTTAAGACTCTTAGTCATCTGAACTGGTGCTAATCCAGTTTTTGCTGATCCCTTATTATACCCAGTTGTGAAATAAACTTCCAAAGTAGCCTGGAGCAGTGTGAGGTCATTTTAAGCAAATCTTCCTGTATGTCATGTGTATATCATTTGTATAATTCTGGAAATTATGCTTAGGGAGTAATCAGTTGTTGTAAACCTGCAGTGTGAAATTTCTTTTCTAACATAATAAATTCCTGGGTCCCATATTTGAATTAAATTACTCTAGGAACAGAACATTTGGGATATACTTGAAGTAAAGAAAGTGGAAACTTACCCCTTGTAATGTAATTAAGAGGTTAATAGAGCATACATTTTTTCCTCTTTTATCCTCTGATTACATTTTTTTATTAGTATTTTTTCTGCCTTTCTTATAGAAGTTCACGTCAACGTATATAGTACAGGTAGTCCTCAACGTATGACCACAGTTGAGCCCAAAATTTATGTTGCTAAGTGAGAAATTCGTTAAGCAGGTTTTTGTCCCATTTTATACATCTTTCCTTGCCACATTTGTTAAGTGGATCACTGCAGTTGTCAAATTAGTAACACAGTTGTTAAGTGAATCTGGTTTCCCTGTTGATTTTGCTTCTCAGAAGGTTGCAAAAGGTAATAACATAACCCCGGGAGACTGTAACAGTCATAAATGTGAGTCAGTGGTCAAGCATCCAAATGTAAATCACATGATTGTGGGGATGTTGCAACGGTCGTAAATGTGAAAAATGGTTATAAGTCGTTTTTTTCAGTGCCGTTTTAACTTCAAATGGTCACTAAGCAAACTATTGTAGGTTGAGGACTACCTGTGTTCCGGCTTTCCATTTTAATATCCCCCGAGGCCTACCAGATAGGTTAGGTCATAAAATGAGGACTCACATGGAGTCATAAAGTGAAGATGATGGTTGAGTATGAATATAAACTTGCCTTCTCCCCACTCCTGGTCCAGCACTCAATCCACAACACTTCCCTGATTTTCATGATTGGCAGCAGAGCTTGAGGGTAGCCTGATCCCCCACAGCATACAACATAGGATGGAAAGAATACCCCCCAGCCCTTGTATATATCTAAATAATTTAATACTTATATTAAGGGAGTTTTAATGTAATAGCATGCACACGGAAACCTTTCTTACATGTCATATCCATCTTCTCACTGTGACGTAAGCAAGCTAACTCAGGGGTAGGCAACCTGGGCTCTTTTATGACTGGTTGACTTCAACTCCAGAATTCCTGAGCCAGCCTGGCTCAGCTTGGAAACCTCTCCCTTTCCCCTCAGCCTGGCTGGCTCAGGAATTCTGGGAGCTGAAGTCCACGAGTCATCAAAGAGCCAAGGTTGCCTACCCCTGAGCTAACTTCATATCCACTGCGGTTGCCCATTGGAGAAACAGGCTTTGGCTGCATGATACTTCACTTGTTCACGAATGCTCCACATTGCCTTCAGTGTCAGGAGCTTTGTCTCTGAGTGCCAGTTTCTGAGCTCCCAAGACCAAGAAGTTAACATTTCCATCTCCTGCTTCCAAGCTTCCTCTTGGCTTCTTTGGGAGCGCTCTGGCTCAATCCCTTTGGCTCAGTCCAGCAAGCTCCTACACTCAGTCCCTCCCTCAGCTCTCCCTGGCAGCCAGGCTACGTAAAGTCAGTTCTGACTTGACTGTGTATTAGTAGGGGCTTGTTTGGGGTTTTGTCACTCAAGAAGGTCCTATGCTAGTTCAGGCTGACTTTCTGAGGTGTAGACCAGTGTTTCTCAACCTTGACAATTTTAAGGCATGTGGACTTCAACTCCCAGAATTCCACAGCCAGCATTGCTGGCTGTGGAATTCTGGGAGTTGAAGTCCACATGCCTTAAAATTGTCAAGGTTGAGAAACACTGGTCTAGACATAAGGTTAAAAAAAAAAAAAAGACTGCATCCTGATTCCTTCGATTTGGGCCTGACATTGTAGCATGAGATACGATAACTCTTCTTCTAAAGTCTGTGTAATGTTTGTAGTCCCGCCCCCACACAACTCCTGAGGACTTCCCCAGAAGAGTTTATTTTTCTTTTTTTTTCTTTTTTTTTTGTTTTGTTTTGTTTTGTTTTGCTCCAGAATAGCTGTGGCTAACCTCTGTGCTTAGAGGTTGTTGTTTTGTTTTGTTTTTTCACTTTATTTTATTTTGCCTCTTGACTTGTAAAATTAGATGAATAACAAGATGCTTTTCCCTCCTAGAACGTATCCTCCCCTGAGAGTACCCCTGCGCATAGGCCCGAGTCCCTGTCGCCCGAGGTAGTTATCACACCATCTCAATTGGAGGCGGAGAGTGTGTGTGCACTTGGTTTGTGTGTTGAGCCAAATGTGTGTTCTTGAGGGGGAGGAGGGGTGGGGTGGGGGAAGTGGCAGGAGAAGAAGGAAGTCATTGGGGAGGAAGGGACTAGTCAGCTTCCTTTGTAATTCTAGTTGGGTAGAAAACAGGGAAAGGTGACACGTTCTAGTCCAGGGCTAGGCAACTGTGGCTCTTTTATGACTCTGTGGACTTCAACTCCCAGAATTCCTGAGCCAGCATGGGTCAGCTTGGAAACCTCTCCCTTTCCCCTCAGCATGGCTGGCTCAGGAATTCTGGGAGTTGAAGTCCACGAGTCATCAAAGAGCCACGGTTGCCTACCCCTGTATCTAGTCCATCCATCTGAAGCTGAGAGAAAAACTGAACTAAAACAGCATACGCTCAAATGCCCCTGCTTATTCTCCTTGTTTCATTACAACATAAGATTATTCTGCATCTGCTCTACCCCCCCCAGGTCCAAATTCTTCAAAATACAAATTCTGAATTCAGGCTTAATAGTGCCAGTCAGTGAACACAAAGGAAGCGTTCCTTAGATTTTGAGGGATCTGAGATAAAACATCATAGAATTTGGAGGGAGAATTGGTTTGATTAGCTATTGCAGATGCAGGGGGGTATTATAGTGTAGGTTCTTATCAACCTGCATGCTGATGCTCTACTTCACTGTCTAGTATTAAACTGTGTCATTCAGCCATAAAATAAATGCCTAAGCAATGTAGTAGAAAGATAAAAATGGCCTTTCTGTTGTCAGAGGCTTAAGACAGTGTTTGGGTTTGTCAAGTTTTCAAGGCTGCCTTCTGCAACCTGGTGGCCACCAGCTAAGTTTCTACCACTAAGAAGCCTGAACTGGCCAGCAGACTAGGAAAGTCTCCGAGGGGTTAGCCTTAATATTTCTGCTTAAAAACAAGCTGTTTAAGATTGCAGTTCACTGTGCCTGTATTCTAAACATTGAATTTTGTTGTTGTTGTTGTATGGTGTTCTCGTTTTTGTAACCTATCCAGATACCCTATGTGGTCTTTATGTTTGTCTACCCTTATTTCAAACCAAGATGGCTACCCATAACTACTAGAAGCCTGTTAATGCCGAACCATGCTTAGTAAAATGCCACTTCTGAGCGATTCTCGTTTCCCCACCTCTTCATCTGTGACATATAATGCAAGCAGGCTGAATTGCATAAAGAGCCTTAGCCTTCCTCAAGGGAGACACTTTTAGCTGAGTGAAGGCCAGCAGTTGAAGTTGGTAGCCTGCAAACAAAGCGTTGGGGTGAAAATGCTCTATGAAAACTTTTGCAAAATGGCAGGGGAAAAAAAGCTAAGAGACAGATTCTGTTAAATGGCATATACCTCTAGAACAGAGGTGTCAAAAGTGCTGGCCTGCGGGCCGGATGCGTCATGCCGAAATGGCGCCCACCCCATTGCCGGCAATGGAAAAAAAGTCACGCTACCTTGCGTCATGTGACGTTGCGAGTTCGACACCCCCTGCTATAGAAGATATGTAGTAGTATACAGGTGATAGGCAAGCACACTTCCAGCAGGGAACAGCAGCTTTCCACTGCCTGCTGTTCTTGAGACTAAATGGGTTAGAGATAATGTATAATGTACACTATCTGTGCATGGCTTTAGACTGGAGAGATTAATTCAAAGATTTTTTTTTTTTTAAATTTTAAACAGTAAAACGAACAGTCTGTCTGGAACAGTGTTTCTCAATCTTGGCCACTTTAAGCTGTGTGTCCTTCAACTTCCCAAATTCCCTAGCCAGCCCTTTTGGCTGAGGAATTCTGGGAGTTGAAGTCCACAAGTCTTAAAATTGCCAAGGTTGAGAGATTTAGAGGCCCAGAGATCTTAATTCTTCTGAGGTAACTAGAGACCTTTTATAATAGTTTGGATCAAGATGGGGGTTGAAAGCAATGGAAAAGGGGGAAGAAATACAGATTGCTAAAGAATCATCTCTTTTGATTAGAACACATCACATCTTACCTCTTGCTTGTCTGTAGAAGAATTCTACCGATATTAGGGAAAGATTCCTGTAAAGGAATCTTGTCATTATGACCGCTAACACATTTTATGTAGAGAACCACCCAGGGTTCCATCATCTAGTGGTTGCTTCTTGTATTCTACCATCTACTCTTGTCAGTCTCTGTGTTGAGGAGATTTCTGAATGATGATGTGTGAGGAAAAAAAGTGTGCTCGTGCTGCGTGGTTGTAATAGTTGTACCGTACAGTAGCTGGTTGATCAGAACATCCAGTGCGTGGCACAGTTGCTTGCCTTGAAGTTTGTGTTGATTCTTCCCCTTTGATTGAAATGGTTGTGATGTTATATGTGAAATGGGTGACCTTGCTTAAAAAAAACAAAACACCAAGGCAATTTTGGGGGCATTAATATTTCCAACCCAGATTGGGAGGGACCCTAAGAATGTGCAGAATCTGCTGCCTAGAGGGGGGGGGACAAAAATGGACTGTGCAGGTAGAAGAACAGATTAAAAAAAAGCAAAACAGAGCAGAAAGACTGCAGCAAGTTAAGGGAGCAAGTAGTGGGAAAGTAGTGTGTGCTGTTTTGCTAAAAGGGCAACTATTTCATTTTCTCTCTTGTTTCTTTTTCTCTCTTTTTATGCCCCTTCTCCCCGGTTCTCTCCCCTATTTGATATCCTTTTCTTCCCTGTCCTCCCATTTCCCCCCCCCCTCCATTGGCTATTCTAGCTCTGCCTCAGGACAGACCTGGACACGCCAAAGGCAGGATACCTGGACGCCGATGCTCACAACTGCCTAGAGAGACCTTCGTTACTTGCCACGGGGCATTCTGATCCAGCATCCCAGCCCTCAGATACCAGCTTCTTGGGAAAGAGCGGGGAAACCCAGACTCTGCTCAGAAACTCTGACCAAGCTTTTCGGACAGAGTTTAACCTAATGTATGCCTTTTCCCCTTTGAACGCGATGCCCCGGGCCGATGGATTATTAAGAGAGTCTCCCCAGATGGCCGATGGGAAGCTTCTGAATCCAGATACGGGCAGCTGCAGTTCTCCTGCAGAGGGATACTTTGGCAGACACGAGCAGGCCATCCTTAAAGAGGCAGTACACGGCTCAGTGGCCCATTGTGGTGAGAGAATTTGTGAAGGAGTCAAAGTTGCCCCCCAGAACCCTCCACAGAGAAAAAAGGTGAGTGTGTGTGGGGGGGGAGGGAAAAGGAGAGGGTAAAGCAGAAATGATCACTCCCTGAAGGAGGAGAGCAAGGGAAGTAGCATAAAAGGGTGCATTGGGGTTTGTAAAAATACCTCACGGAAGATTCTGAAAGAAGAATGAGCACATAAACATTCTGATAAAAAACGGTAGCTGAGGAATTTATGAATAGCGTAGAGAAATCATTACTTCGGGAGAGGTGTTTGTAGGATGCACTTCGTTCATTTTCTGCTTGTGCTTTTGCTTGTGGGTTTCCTGTCGTCCTAGGAAATGGGGGTGTTGGTTTTTTTTTAAGTGAGCCTAATCTGAAATTTGAGCAAAGCTCAGTTGCTGGGCTAATTCCAAATCTAGCTCTATGGCATTTGTAGTGATTTGCAGTCAAAACAGTCACCATCACCTGATTTAACCTTAACTTACTCAAACTTGGCGTCAGCTAGACTGATAGTAGTTTTTCCCTCCCAGGTATCTCTGCTGGAATACCGAAAACGAAAGCAAGAGGCCAAGGAGGGAGGGGATTCTGCCAGATGCACAGTGACAGCTAATCGACTAAGTAGCAGCAGCAGCAGCAGCAGTTCTGGGGCAGATGTGGACGTTGGTGCTGTGCCAGGCTCCGGGGGTCACACCCTATCGTCTCCACAACATGGCTTCTCCCCCTCACACTCCTCCCTGACTCACCTGGAGGAAGTGAGCCCCCCAGAGCCAAGAGCAACTGGTCACTGCAAACCGCATGACAGCATCAGCAGTCGGTGGTAAGCGAGTGCTTGTTTTTACCCAGTCTTTAGAAGGAAACGTGTGTATTAGCTTTTCTTACAGGCAGCACAAGGGCAGATTGGCTTTCCAGTAGCCAGTGCGTCATTCTGTGGAAATCCTACAGCAGGCATGCAACCGAAGGGGTTCCCGGCAAGAATCAGTCTTCCTGCTCCTCTTCTCTCACAAGAGGAGTTTACCCTATTGGAACCAGAGTGACTTATTGAGCACCAATGGTGGGTGTAAGTGCTCTGTGCCTGGGAACTGGCCTTTACAGCCTGTCTAAACCAGAAAACTACAAATAGCAGTGAAAGGGCTAGGCAGAATATCTTCCCCCTTGTGATCTGCCTCTCTGAGGGCAAGCCTGGCTTGAGAGCTTGGTTCTGAGAATTGGTTACGAGGTACCCATCGGGTTAAGCAACATTGTGCAAAGCGTAGAAGGGGAGTAATAAATAAGAAAGTGAAGACCCTGGGCCACGCCGGAAGAAAAATAGCCCTCACTTGCTGATTGTAATTGGGACTGGCAATTCCATCACTGAGTGACACAGTCATAAAGTGAAAAGTCACATGGCCGTGCCCAGCTTATGTCAGTTCCAGCTGCAGCCATTCAGCGAATCATCACAGGTCATAAAGCATAATGTCACATGGCCAGAACGTGCAACTTTATGACGGCTTCTGCATTGGCTTCCCCGGTTGAAAAGCCAGCTGTAAAAGTCACAAAATGGCGATTGCGTGGTTCCCCACGGGATGCTGTGACTGTGGTAAATGTGTACAGGTTGCCAAGCGTCCGAATCACAAGTCACGTGAACACAAGATTACTGCAATGATTGCAACTTCAACCACCGGTCATAAGTCTCCTTGTTCTCCGCTGTTGTGACTGAAGGGTTTCTGAAATAATGATCAGTAAGTGACGACTCCCCATATTTAGCTTTTGAGAAGAAGGTGGGTGTGATTTTAAAACTGGAGGAAGAAATTGCACTATCCTGATAGCGAAGAAGAAGAAGAAGAAGAAGAAGAAGAAGAAGAAGAAGAAGAAGAAGAAGAAGAAGAAGAAGAAGAAGAAGAAGAAGAAGAAGAAGAAGAAGAAGAAGAAGAAGAAGAAGAAGAAGAAGAAGAAGAAGAAGAAGAAGAAGAAGAAGAAGAAGAAGAAGAAGAAGAAGAAGAAGAAGAAGAAGAAGAAGAAGAAGAAGAAGAAGAATTACTACCTCAGGAACTAGTATTAGGGACCACACAGGTCAAAAAATGTAGCAGGTGTATAGTAGAGGCTTGAAATGAGTGAAGAATGTATCCCTATTGTTGTATGTTATGTTCTACGATGATCGCTTCTCAAGATTTTGTGTACAATGCTGATTGTTTTAATAAAGGAATTTTTTATTAAAAAAAAAGAAGAAGAAGAAGAAGAAGAAGAAGAAGAAGAAGAAGAAGAAGAAGAAGAAGAAGAAGAAGAAGAAGAAGAAGAAGAAGAAGAAGAAGAAGAAGAAGAAGAAGAAGAAGAAGAAGAAGAAGAAGAAGAAGAAGAAGAAGAAGAAGAAGAAGAAGAAGAAGAAGAAGAAGAAGACTAAATGACTAATGACAGGAGGTAGAATAGCCAGATTAAAGCTAACAATGAAGATCCAATCCAAGTGGTGGATGCCTTCTGCCTTTTAGGCTCAACCGTCAACAGTAAAAAGGAAGAAGCAGTAAAGGAGAAAGCGTGACACAGAATAACATTTGGTACAGCAACAGTGAAGGCCTTGGAAAAGATACTCAAATGCCATGTTGCATCTCTTTCTACAAAGATCAGAATTGCACAAGAACACTTATATATTCCCTATGACACTCTAAATCAGTGTTTCTCAACCTTGACAATTTTAAGGCATGTGGACTTAAAATTATCAAAATTAAAATTATGCCTTAAAATTATCAAGGTTGAGAAACACTGCTCTAAATGGAAGCAAACGTTGGGTATTGACACCTTTGAAGACTCCAGGGGATACTGTGGACAACCAAGAAAACGTATTTATTATCAAACAAAGCAACAGAGAGATCTCATTGGAAGCACAAATGGCCTAACTCCATTGTCCCACTTTGGGCACATTATGCAAAGACCCAACTCTCTTGCAAAAAGTTGTGATTTATTTATTTATTTATTTATTGTTATCCTGCCTTTATTATTTCTATAAAGAACTCAAGGTGGCAAATAACAATACTCCTCCTTCCTACTATTTTCCCCACAACAACCCTGTGAGGTGTGTTGGGCTGGGAGAGTAGCCCAAAATCACCCAGCCAGCTTTTATACCTAAAGTGGGGACTAGAGCTCACAGTCTCCCAGAAATGCTGGGAAAGATAGAAGGAAAGGAAAGAAGGGGATAATCAGCAGGAAGATGGATGGATTCAGTTACGGGAGCAATTAATGCACTTTTGCGATACTTGAAATTACAAGTTAGGGATGGGTTGTCATGGAGGAAAATCTACATAGTTGCTAGGAATCAGAAACGGACTTGATAGCACAGAATCAATTTGGCTTCTCACCAGACCACTGTACCTCTTCATGCCATTCTCTCCTTGCAAAGGCATCCTTGATTCCGTCAGACCCATATAGTGCTTCACACATTGCCTTTTGTTGTTTAAAAGTTTTGCCTCTCCTTTTTGGGGAATCTCGCCCATTTCATCCAATATGACTTTCTCAAGCTCCCCTTCCCTCCCTCCATTCTCCTGGAGTGCATTGGTTTTGAGATCCCGTAGTCCACACTGCATTTTGCAGTAGGTCTAATATTTATTGCAAGTCATTTGGGTCTTCAGCCAACAACATGGCATCAACTGCATGTGAAAGTATGTATAGGGACCTGATCCCACCCTAGAAACGAATATTTTCAATAAATAACATGAAATTTATTATGTTTACAAGCCTTAAAATTACCGTTTGTGCATTTATGAAAACCAAGTAACAGTTTATTTGCCCCAAAACTTGAAATTCCCATATTCACTCTTTTTTTTTTTCATGTTCTCTCTCTGTCTCGTGTTAAAGGATGGTGCCCACTTCTGTTGAGCGACTTCGAGAAGGACGTGGCATTTTGGAGAAGGTTTTACGTAGCAGTGCTAAAATATGTCCGCGAGGAGAAGCCTCGCCTTCTCGAGATAGCGTAGGAGAGAGAGAAGTAGGTAAGTGAGAGAATAATATATCAGAAAGGAGCCCTGAGAATGAATCTTCTTGGAAAGCCGAAAAAATACGTTAGGACTCTCCTTGTTGGCGTCATTCTTCTCTGTGGAGCCACTTCCCCATGAAATATCCAACCCACTTGAAGCAGGCTGGTTTCTAAAGATGTTAACAGTCATCTCTAGGTCTGAATTTCCTGCAAAAAAAAAAAAAAAAGGAAGGCTTTCCTGGAAGATACGGTCTGCAAAATCATCTTTTGATTTGGCAAAAAAGACTTTTTTCCCATTGTTACAAATATAAAAAAATCATAAGGACACCACATGGCTGACAACAAGTAGCCACTTGTTCCCATACAGTAGCACGTCACAGTCACAGATGTCCTACTTAAATAAGGAGCAGCCATCTTAGAGATCCTAGTTATAAAAGATTGTTCAAAAAATCCTAATCAAATCAACGTTGGCATCGTTTTGAATGAAGGGTGTATTTTTCACCCCCCCCCCCCGTGTTCCACCCCATAGCATGGTCATGGGAAGAGAAACAGAAAATGAGTTGCAGGGTGGAATTTATAAAGCAGCTTGTTTTCATTGCTGTGAACTGCTCTAGAGCAGACATGTCAAAGTCGCGACGTCACGTGATGTGCAACGTATTGGGGACAGTTTTGCCATTGCCGGCAAGGGGGTGGGCGCGGCTTCCGCCTGACACGTCCGGCCCGTGGGCCGGCAGTTTGGCACCTCTGCTCTAGAGCTATTACTGTTCCAGTAGTTATTCCCTTTCTTTCTGTTGGCATGACAAAGTGGGCCAAAGGAAGGACAAATTAACTGTTGTGGTGTGCCTTTCCATTCCTGTATCTCACTGTTCTCATGACATCCAAATATTCTCTAGTACACCTCTGCCTCCAATACGTTGCTCAGGCTTTAAGTTTCTTGAGGTTACATTTCCTCTCAGGGATGCTTTCTCACCTTATTTCTATTAAAAAAAAAACCACCATCGGATATTTGCTTTGATATTTCATTAATTTGCTCTAATTTAGGCAGTCTTTCTTACTACAAATCTTTTCACTGCATTGTTATATATTTCTTTGCTGTCAATTGCCAAGAGTCTGAATGATTGCAGTGGCATACAAGGTGAGTGAATGAATGTTCGTTCGTTCATTCATTCATTCATTCATTCATTCTCTACAGATGCCTGTCTCAGGAAAGTTGACTCTTCACTTAATTGCCTGATCCAGGAAAGAATATGCCTTCTTTATACTTATCTCTCTGGTTGGTTTTCTAGATGCTGTAGAAGGAGACGTATCAGAATCGCTCAGTTCTTCCTTCAAGGGCCCAGCTGTTTACAGTCCTTCTCGATACAGCTACCAGGTAGGAGAAGCAGTAGCAAGTTTGGGTATTAAAGTCTCTATCCGTAGCAATTCATCAATCTTCTAGGTTTTCCCCAAGGTACCCAGCCTTTCCCAATCTTTGAAATGAATTTTAAATGCCCTTGTTTTAGAAAATACCAATACAGGTGGTCCTCGGCTTACAACAGTTCATTTAGTGACCGTTCAAAGTTACAACGGCAGAGAAAAAAGGGGGGCTTACGACCCTTTCCCACAGTTACAACCTTTGCAGCATCCCCAGGATCACGTGATCAAAATTCCGATGTTTGGCAACCAGTTCACTTGCGTCCGTTGCCGTATTCCCAAGGTCACGTGATCCCCTTTTGCAACCTTCTGATAAGCAAAGTCCATGGGGAAGCCAGATTCACTTAACAACCGGGTTATTAAGTTATCAACTGCAGTGATTCCCTTAGCCCAGTGGTGGCGAACCTATGGCGCGCGTTCTAGAGACGGCACTCAGAGCCCTCTCTGTGGGCACGCGCACTGTTGCCGCAGCCCCACCTCCAATGGCCCCCTCCTCACCAGCAGCCCCCCCCGGAGGAGAGTCGCCCCCGGTTGTGGCCCGTGCAGAGAAGCGCAGCCAAGGACATGGCAGCCAAGCAGCGGGTACAAGACTCCGCCCCCGCAGCATCTGCTGCGTGGCCGCCATGGTGCTGCATGGCTGCCTCGGCGATCTGCTGTGGCAGGCTGTGGAGGCGGTAAGTGGCCCTGTGGGGGGCAGGGCAGAGTGGGTGGGGCAGGAGGTGGGGTGGAGTGGGTGGGGCAGGGGCGGGGCAGGGGGCGGAGTGGTTTTGGGCACTCGGTGTCTAAAAGGTTCGCCACCACTGCCTTAGCCACTGTGGCAAGAAAAGTCATAAAATGGAGCAAAACTCGCTTAAGAACAGAAACGTTGGGCTCAATTGTGGTTGTAGGTAGAGGACTGCCTGTTACAAATGGCTCTTTGGAAACACCCACCATATTGAGAACTGACAGGTAAATGGGAGGTTGGGGGACGCATCCTGGGGAGCTACAGGAGGATGGTGGGCAGCAGCTTCACTTGTTTCCTTTCTGCTCCAAAGAACGTTTGGTGACTGTCCCATCTCCACCTATTGCAGCCATTTTGTAGGCGCATCCAGGTCACGATGCTGGATTCCAGGCCTATGTTCTGGTTCAAAAGGTTTGGCGTTCCCTGATCCAGACTTTCTTAAGAGGCTTGTGGAGGTGGGCAAGCTGCAGCGGAATATAATATTACTGTGTTTTGGTTTTTTTTTTCCTCCCAGCTCTTGCAGTCTGACAGTCCACGTACAGAATCTCAGACTCTTCTTCAGAGCTCCTCACCGTACCGAGGACATCCTGTTCCATCCCCTGGATACAGCTACCGGCCTCAGTCCCAGAGAACCGGACACCTTCCCTCCCTCAGCTCTTCGGAATCCTCCATGTCCTCCACCCCGTCGGGCTCCACGGACTCTACGGCTCTGTTTGCAGGGACCTCCGGGTATTACAGCAACCAGCACCATTCTGGCAGCGGAGTCTTGAAGAAGAACTGTCCCACAACCGCTGCTCCTAGTCCTGCCCATTCGACAGTTGCAGACTGTTTGCCGTCCTCTGAATCAGGGTCACATCCCTGCATGGGAACTGCCAGCTGCACTTCTTCCTCTAGGCCCCCTCAGTCGGACTTACGGACTATCAACCCTCCCGCTTCCGGGCAACCCGCTCTCTACCAGAGCTCCAAAGCCGCCACCGCCACCGCAGCACTTTCCAACTCGCAGCACTACTCCCACCGAGGGGGAGGAAGCAGCATTCACCCGTACAGACTGCAGCAGCTTCCAGGGTCAGGCGTAAAGACTCAGACAGGCCTCTCATAGGGCAGGACTGAATTGCCTACTGTTCCTTCCAGCAGTAGCTTGAAAGGAAGGATGCTGGAACGGCGAAGGGCCAGAGGCCGAGGCTTCGGGATGTACAAGCGAGCGAAAGCACTGCCAGCCACCCCCTGGCTCTGAAAACGAGGAGAAAGTGGTGGGCGGCAGCGGTGGTAGTGGCGGCGGCGGCAGCGGTGGTGGCGGCAGAGCCTGTAGCAAAGCATGGCCACGATGCCTGGGTACGTTGTAGAGAAAGCAAATGGGTGCTGAGTGGCATGGCCTCTGTCTCCTGCCTGTGCCCTTAGCTTGTAGTCACCTGGGCAGGTAGGTAAGCTTGAATAAGAAACCGTGCAAATCAGAACATTAGGGAAGGGCGATGGGGGGTGGGGTGGGCGGGGCTATTCCTTTTTAAAAAAAAAAAATCCCAAAGTGCTCTCTGCAGAGTTGGGTTCCCAGAACATTCTGGGTTGGGGAGGGTGGGTGGTGTAGTCCATTCTGATCATTCCAGTTGTAAGCAAGAGCATTTATTGTGTCCAGGCTCTGGGCAGAGACTCATGGGATAGGGCTGGTGGTAGTGTGTGTACGTATGTCTGTGTGTGTGTGTCTGTGTCCGCTCAAGTATGAGTCCGTGTGTGTGTGAGAGAGACAGAAGACAGAATGCGCAAGTGAATATTGCTGCAATGACAACATCACTCACAGAACCAAGTCTTGGGCAAGCTGTACTTCGCGATGGGGGTGTCGCCAACGTTCTGCCACGTGAAGACGGTAGCTTGTCGCAGGGAACAGCTTTGTGTTGTGTAGTCTGATCGTGTAGTCTGTGAATGATGGTGAGAGAAGCGCCGTGTCTGGGTCGTGACACGGCTGCCCTTGTCAGGCGTGTCCTTGTGTGTGTGTGTGTGCGCGCGCGCACGTGAGGCTCCTGCTACCACCTCTTTGAGGTCCAACGGCACTTCCAGCCCCACTGGTTGCGCTGTCCGATTCCATACAGTTGCCAGCTTTTCTCACTTGTTTACTCTTCAAGCGTGTGTTTTTATTTATCTAATTTTATATTCAGTTATAACCATAGTAGGTTAGCAAATATCAGGCAGGTCTAACCCAAGTGCTGCCACGGACCTTTTCCTTCCCTCTTCGACAAGATGATGCCCTGAGCATGTCTTCCCTTCCTTTCTCAGAAGCAAAAATTATTATTATTTTTTGTTTTTTGTTTTGTTTTTTCATTTGCATTTTTAATTAGGGCTGTTACAGGTTTCTCTAACTCATTGAAATCAGGTGTTCTTCATTCAATTTAGAGGAGACTTTAAAAAAATAAATAAATATCAGAAGTGGAAAAGAAGAAACAAGAAATCTTTCCTCAAAGTATCTGGCTGTGAGCGTGTTGGGGAATGGAACTTGTCACCCAGAAAGTGGGTGTCCTATATACTGTATAAAAGGGTGTCAGCTTCACCGGGCTTTTGCAGCCTCCCTTTCCCCATCATGTCGAGCTTGCTCTTTCGTCTGGAGAAAAGCAGGCAGAGAGGAAGCACTGTTCAGGGTGCTGGGAAGGAGAGGAGTCAACCAGGAAGTCGGGAGGGCGGGGGCTGCAGCGCTACCCTCAAGTGGAGTTGTACACTGTGCTGTAATATTTGAACTTTCACAAGAGATGTAATAATTTTGATAATAAAATACTTAACTTGAAAAATCACTCCGTATGCTCTTTTATTGGCTGGGGAGGTGTAACAGAATAACAGTTGGCAGGGGCCTTGGAGGTCATCTAGTCCAACCCCCTGCTCAGGCAGGAAACCCTATACCACTGCAGACAAATGGTTGTCCAGTCTCTTCTTAAAAACGTGCAGGAGCACCCAGAACTTCTGGAGGCAGGTTGTTCCACTGGCTAATTGTTCTCACTGTCAGGAAATTTCTCAGTTCTAGGTTGCTTCTTTCCTTGATTAGTCTCCATCCGTTGCTTCTTGTCCAGCCTTCAGTTGCTTTACCGAATAGGTGCAGTTTTGCGGGTTCGTTAAAAACAGATGATGCCAAACCAATCTTATTTCATTCTTTGATAAAGTGACTAAATTAGTAGACACAACCTCCTCCTTGGTAAGCTAGGAAAAGATGGAATAGACAACATCACTACCAGATGGATTTGTAGCTGTCTGACAAACCGTACTCCACGAGCACTCCTCAATGGTACTATACCCACATGGAGAAAAGTAAGCAGTGGGGTACCACAAGGCTCTAGGTGAGGCCCAGTGCTCTTCAGTCATTTCCTAAATGACTTAGAAGGGGAACTCATCAAATTTGCAGATGACACTAAACTGGCAGGAATAGCCAACACGGGTTCAAAGCTCAGGTTTCAAAAAGATCTTTACAAATTTGAACAATGGGCCCTATCCAACAAAATGAATTTTACTGTGGAGAAAAGCACAGTTATTTTCCTGCCTATATTTAGGCAAGAAAAATTAAATGTATAAATACAGATTAGATGAGACCTGTCTCAAAAACGGTAACTGTGAGAGAGACCTTGGAGACCCAGTGGATGATCACTTGAATATGAGCCAGCCGTGTGCAGCAACAGCCAAAAAAGCTAATACAATCTGGGGTTCTATAAACAGCCATAGAATCAAGATCACGTGAGGTATTAGTACCACTTTATAAAAACCTACTAAGACCACACCTGGAATACTGCAACCAATTTTGGTTACCATACTAGAAAAAAGATGTTGAGACTTTGGAAAAAGTTCAGAGAAAAGCAACTAAGATGATCAAAGACCTGGAGACGAAAACATATAAGGAACGGTTGCTGGAATTGGGTACGTCTAGTTTAATGAAGAGAAGAAACGGGTGACATGATAGCAGTATTCCAGTATTTGAAGGACTGCCACAAAGAAGGTGTCAAACAAATTATTCTCCAAAGCACCAGAGTGCAGGACAAGAAACAATGGTTGGAAACTGACCAAAGAGAGAAGCAATCTGGAATTAAGGGAGAAACTTCCTAATAGGACAATTAATCACAACTAGCCTTCAGAAATCGTGGTTGCCCCATCACTGGAGAATTTTAAGAAGAAACTAGACAGTCGCTTATTTGAAATGGTATACGACAGTGGTGGCGAACCTATGGCACAGGTGCCAGAGGTGGCACTTGGAGCCCTCCCTGTGGGAACACATGCCGTTGCCCCAGCCCCACCTTCCCCCGCAGCCCCCTCATCAGCAGCCCCCCCAAGGAGAGTCACCCCTGGGTGCAGCTCGGGCAGAGCAGTGCAGCCAAACACATGGCAGCTGGGCAGCAGATGATGCGGGGTGCAGGCAGAGGGCGTGGCCACCATGGTGCTGCAGGGCCACCTGGGCGATCCACGGCGGGCCGTGGATGGCCCTGAGCGCGGGCAGGGTGAGGGTGGAGCGGGAGGGCGGGCGGGCAGAACGGGCAGGCTGGGGGCGGGCGTTTTTTGGGCACTCGGTCTCTAAAAGATTCACCATCGCTGGTATAGAATCTGCTTGAGCAGGGGCCTGAATAGAAGGTCCCTTCCAGCTCTATTCTATTCTAAATAGATCAAAGGAAAAGGACATAAAAAGTTACAAGATGCAACACAGTAGTGTGAGATCCAGGATTTCAGACCTTATGGGAGGGTGATGATGTTAACCATTCAGTCATGTCCGACTCTAGGAGATTCCGTGGTCTCTCTCCACATCTTCCAATCTGGCACTGATCTGAGTTTTTATATGCTCCCGCTGGTGTCAGCTTTGATGTTGTGGGAGGTTGACTTCTTAAAATGAGGATTGTTTATTCAAGACTCTGAAACTCAGTGGAAGAGTCTTGTAAAAGACCCTGCTAGAACTGGGTAGCATTTTTTTACACTTCTTGCCATACACGTGTACACACACACACATCCCTTTGGAATCATAATAAAGGTAATAGGTAATCCTGGACTTAAGACCACAACTGAGCCCAAAATTTATGTTGCTAAGCAACAGATTTGTTAAATGAAATGCCCTATTTTGCAATCTTGCCACAATTGTTAAGTGAATCTGGCAGTTAAGTTAGTAACACAGTTGTTTAGTGAATCTGGCTATCCCATTCACTTTGCTTGTCAGAAAGCTGGCTCATATTTAAGTGATTGTCTACTAGGACTCCAAGATCCCTCTCACAGTTACTACTATTGAGCAAGGTATCACCTATACTGTACAGTTAATGGATGCTGAAATTGTCAGGTAAAGATGGGCATCACTGTATATAACATCAAATAATACATCTCTGTATAGTCCCAGATACATCTTGAGTTTGAGGGAAACAGACTGATGTCCTGCACATGCTCTGTGAAACAATTCTGATGTGCAGAACTCCCACCACTGCCTTCTGAGGCAGTTTAGGCAGAAAGCAATGAAATTCATAATAGGTTAACAGTATTTTGATTAGAGTAGAAATAATACAAACCATATTAAAATTTTGTATTGACCAGCTTAAATTCTTCACACGTTCTGGCACCAGTTTTATCACATTTATTTGGAACAGTTTCACTGGTTTGGATTATTAAGATTAGACCAGGGGTTACAAATCTGTGTATCTACACATTATGATATTTAGTGATATAGTTTGTAAGTTGCTAGAGGGTGCCTGGGAAATGATGTAGTTTATTCCCCAAATTAACTGCATATATTATACCTCATAAAACTGCATTGATGATAAAACTCATTATTTAGCCTTCAGTTTTATATATACTTACCCAAGAGTATAACCTTATTAAATATAACAAGGCTGACTTTTGGATAATCTTGGCTAGATTTACAGTCAATTTAAAGCCTTTGTGGTATTATCAATGAGAAAAATGGACTTTTAATAAATATTAGTGGGGGCCTTACCGTGGACTTTAAATGGAGATAGCCAAGGTCCAAACCTCAAACTTTCCAGTGCAAAGTTCTAGTTTTCTAGTTGCTCTTAAGACTAAGGATTGCTTGTAATTGAGCTTATTTCACTGGATATCCATTTGGGGACTGCTGTAATTAAATGAAAGATGATTATACATTTTCCCACCCTTGGCAACAGCTACCGTGTTTCCCTGAAAATAAGCTCTAGCCTAGCTTGAATTAAGGGGGGTGGGCCTAATATAAGCCCTACCCCAAAAATAGGCCCTAGTTTTGGAGCGAGGCGCACACCTAAAAATCAAGTTAGGGCGGGGATGGAGCTTACCGTTACAGCCAGGCCTCCCATGGATTGACAGTTGCCTGGCTTGCCCACTTCTTCTGGGGCCAAAGCAGCTTCATTCTGCAGCTGAGAATGGAGCTCGGCCTCCATTTTGCAGTCAGGGGCCTTTCCGGAAGGTCTGTGCAGCCGAGAACCGAGCTGTGGTTTCAATCCGTAGCTTGGTTCTCGGCTGCACAGGACTTCCAAAAAGGCTTCTGATGGCAAAATGCAGGCCAGAACTCCATTCTCAGCTGCAGAGTGAAGCTGCTTCATTGGCCACAGAAGAAGTGGGCCTGCTGGGCATGTCTGTCGGTGCCGGAGGTGAGTAGAAAAGCCACACGCACACCCCAAAAATAAGACCTGGTGCCTCTTTTGGAGGCAAAAAAATATATAAAGAATTAAGACCGGGTCTTATTTTTGAGGGAACACAGTATTGTCCTCAGAGTTGAGCTAACTTTGTAGTTTCGGCTAGAAAAACAAAATCGGGTTATAGTAGCTTTTGATTAGTTCATATTATTTTAAACATCTTGTCACCTCGAGGATCGACTACTGCAATGCTCTCTACATGGGGCTACCCTTGAAGAGTGTTCGGAGACTACAATTAGTGCAAAATGCAGCTGCACGAGCGGTTGTGGGCCTGCCTCGTCGGGCCCACATTTCGTCAACTCTCCGCATGCTGCACTGGCTGCCTATTGGTCTCCGAGCGCAATTCAAAGTGTTGGTTATCACCTATAAAGCCCTTCATGGCATTGGACCAGGATACTTACGGGACCGTCTTCTGCCACATACTTCCCTTCGACCGGTGAGAGTGCACAGGGTCGGCCTCCTCCGGGTCCCGTCAGCGAAACAATGCCATCTGGCGGGTCCTAGGGGGAGGGCCTTCTCTGTTGTGGCGCTCACCCTCTGGAACCAACTGCCCCCTGAAGTCCGCGTTTCCCCCACCCTCCTGGCCTTCCGGAAGAATTTGAAAACTTATCTATGCCGGCAGGCCTGGGGATGATTGTGATTGTGTCTGTATGATGAATGTGTTCGGGGGGTTTTTTAAACGTTTTGTAGATTGCTTTTTGATTTTAAACTCTGTGATGTTCTTTTGTTTATGTTGTTAGCCGCTCCAAGTCCTTTGGAGAGAAGCGGCATAAAAATTTAATTTAAACTACAACAGACATATAGTTGAGGCTGGAAGTGAGGAGTAAAGAATATGTACCAAACCAAACGTTTACAAAGATTAATACCTAGTGTTATATGCTGTGTTCTATGATGATTGATTATTAATATGATCTTATATTTAATGTTTAACTACTACCTCAGGACCTATTGTTAGGGATCATAGAGAATAAAAAATGTAACAGGTGTATAATAGAGGATTGAAGTGAGGAGTGAAAAATGTTTACCAAACCAGACGTTTACAAAGAATAATACGTAGTGTTGTATACCAGATGCTATGATGTTTGATGCATACAAAGATTTTATGTACAATGCTGAATGTTTTAATAAAGGAATTTTTATATTAAAAAAAATTTAATTTAAACAAACAAACAAACAAATAAATAAATATTTGTGATTGCCAAAAGCAGGTTCCTCTCTTCTACTTACAGGAATTTGTCATTAATGCACCTAGCTACAGGTGATCGTCAACTTATGACCATTCAAAGTTACGTTAGACCCCCCCCTCCGAAAGGGACACAACATGTTTTGATATCCTGATTTCCTTTCCCTTCCCCCTTCATGGAGCTGCATTTTGGAGCACGTGGCAACTGGCCCACATTTACCATAGTTTACTCCACCTTACAGTCATATGACCATGATTTGTTTTTGCCAAAAAAAAACAGCGATTACTCCTGCTTTCCAGGAAAAACCACCCCAAAGTGAACAATGAGTTCACTTTACAATCACTACATTCATTTAATGACAGCCACATTCATTTAAAAGCCACCACAAAAGTAAAAACAGGTCTGATCGCATGGTCACCTGCTTTATGACCATCACGGCTTACAACTGCAATTGGCCTGCTAAATTACAGTCTTAAATTGAGGACTACCTGCACTGGTATTCCTAGTCTCTTCCTTGTCCAGCTTGTTGAAGCTGAGAAACAGCCCTGGATGTGTCCTGGATGGAGCAATATAGTCCAGGTTTCCTTCACCTCTGTTACTTTCCCACTAATCCTGGCAGAATGGGGCAACTCGCCATGGCCAATTTTGCCACGGCCAATTTGGCATGACCAGCTTGCTACAGCCAACTTGCCACGGGACAATTCGCTGCGGCCAATTTCCTACCAGAAAATTCATCGCAGGATAATTCAACAATTTTAATTATTTAAACTAATTACAATTTCATTTTAATGTTTGCCATTCACATTTTATTTTGTCCAGTGGTGGGATTCAAATATGTGAACAACTGGTTCTCTGTGTGGATGCCGCTTCCAGAAGTCCAAAGTCCTGGGCCTGGGCAACAAAAAAATTAGCTACCGGTGCTGCCGAACTGGTGCAAACTGGCTGAATCCCACCACTGGTTTTGTCCCTCCTTTTGCATCCTCTCTTTGAATGATTCTATTTCATTATTTCTTTTATATTATGCAATTTTTGTCCCGCAGCAAGTTGGCCGGAGTGAATTATACCGGGGCGAGTCCTCTTAGACCCAACCCTGGTGGCTACAATGTAGTATTGCAAGCAAACTGCCCACAGTCCTGGAGTTCGATCCTGACGGAGCTCAAGGTTGACTCAGCCTTCCATCTTCCCGAGGTTGTTAAAATGAGGACTCAGATGATTGGGTACAATGTACTGACATTATAAACTGTCCAGAGAGTGCTGTAAAGCAGCGTATATGTCCAAGTGCTATTGCTATTGCTAAATTCCCAGGATTGAAATATACTCTTAAAGAGTTATGTAGGCTGCATATATTATCAGAAGAGAGAACCAGTGCTGGGTATTGCCCTGTTTTGTGGGCAAGAAGTGATGCATTGCATCAAACATGGCAGCATAACCACCCAAAGCAGATTTTCAGCACTGGTGCTCCTTTTTGGAAGCACTGGAACACCTACAAGGTGGTGAGCTCCATGGGGAAGATTGCAACATAACTTTACATGAGCTTAAATCTAAAAGTATCACGGCCGTGTGCGTGTGTCCTGATATCAATTTGACTTATGACCTGAGCTAAATCTAGTTATTCCACATGTAATACAGTGTTGGGGGGGGAAGGGGGGATACATTCTGCTTTCTCCATTTGAAGTTTTCAAATCTCCAGGATCAAATCACCCATTAAGTAAATAGAGCACTGACAACTCCAGTCAAAACCTATTGCTGAAAATACAGCAGTAGATTTGCAAAAGCCCCGAAGTTGGAAGGAATACAAAAAAAAAAAAAGGTTTTTTTAAAGAAGATCTTTAAAGAGGCATCCTCTCTTTAAAAAAACAAAAAAAACAGCCCAAGGATCACTAAGTTTCCTTAGAAGTTATCATGTGGGGGAGTGGGAGGGTGGGTTGCTGGAGAGAACTGGAGTGAGGTAAGGGATACTCTGGAGGATGGCTCAGTAAACAGAGGCTACTGCAGTGAGAAGGAGGGATTTTCTTGTAATTCCTCCTTACTCATCTTCAATGAGGTTTGGGTTGGTTCACCTGCCAGTCTTCCCCTTCGCCTGTGGTGATACCATTCTCCTCACAACATCCTTGTAACTGGACCTTCTGCCTTGATTCCAGCATTCAGCTGCTTTGCTTTCCTCCTCTGTGCCTCTGCAGGAGAGCGAAGTGTTGAGAATATTCAATACACCTGCTGCCCTGCGCTTGCCACTAGTATGTGCCCTTGGCACGGGCAGCATCATGATCAACTATCTCCATAGTTACGCTGGCAGGGTTGCTATAGAGACAGCAGGAGAAAGCCAGTGGCAGGCACCGGCTCAAGGTGTATCACCGAGTCACCATGGTGAACGGTGGCAGGAGCATCCCTGAGAGGCGAAGAATGGGAGGTAATGAGTAACCGAAGGGAGCTGATTTTTGATGGAAGCAGAGGCTGGGTGATCTAAAAAGTAGTCCAGAGAGAAATCCATGCTGGGACATTTAGGGAAGTGGCTTATTGTTCCCCTGCATTTTAGGAAGAAGAGACCGGACATGACCACCAGCAACAGAGTGTTCTGCACATGTCAATGAGCTGGCGCTGTTTTGAATGCATCCCTTCAGATTAGAGACATGTATCTCTGAGAGGTGTGGGAGAGAGTATGATAATTTTTATTTTTTTACATCTAGTGAACTAGTATATCATGCAGGTTAAAACAAAGCTTTTTTCCTGATGAGGCTAGTCTATTGCGTACCTTATTTTAAACATCTAGGTTTTTGCATATGCATGTGTATACATGTTTAGCATGGAGAACGTTCAGAACTGCTGGCCTGAATGTTGAATTGATGGTCTAGAGTTCAGTGTCCCTCAGTCTGCCCCTTTTTTATGCAAAAGCTATAAATATTAAACTAGCTGCCAGGTCACCTCATAGCACCAGAGAATTATGTAGCCTTTGCACACTAAAATGACCATACTGAGAAGATTTGCCAGTTTGCACCAAATTCCATAAGGCTCGTGTCCGATGGGAGTGCAACTTCCACATTCTTCAGGCAGGCTGTGAGCCAACTCACTTGCTTTCAGAAAGTTGCATTAATGATTATTTCCATGCCTACTTGTGTATAATTACAAGAGAAAACCTCTTACGAGGATACTGTTGCTTATTGAATGCAATGAATCCCGCCTTCGGTTTATTCTGCCCCCAGCCCTCTTTTCTGCACCTGTGCCATTGTTATGGTCCCATCCTTATTAAAGGTCACTTTGTTCCTCGGGATATGGATTTGCGGGCTTTAAATTTCCAAATTTCAATTTTAATCTTAACAGTCAAGGCTTGGGAAGCCTGTAGACAGGCTACAAGTACAATCAACCACCTCCTAGGTAATATTGAGTTGTATACACTGGTTGTAAGGGCAGCCATACATTTTTGAGATGGATCAATCGGAATCATAAATACCTTACAAGAGCCTTATTAAAGTGACAATTCTGCTTCTGATTCTCTAGGTCAGGGCTTTTCAACCAGTGGTATGGGTACCACCTGACAGGTGGTACGCAACCATCCTAGAAAAGTGGTAGTGGGGAAGGGGAATGAGCTGAACTGGCGCAGCACCGCACAAGCCTGAGCGAGAGACGGCTGGAGCTGCAGGGCTGTCAGGGCTCAGCGGAAGTGCCAGGATCAGCGCCAGGCTCCAGCTGGAGCTCGGCACTGATCCTGGCGCTTCTGCTGAGCCCAGAAGAAGCGCCAATCAGCTGGAATGTTGCAGCATCTCCAGGGTCTTGTGATTTACATTCAGATGCTTGACAACTGATTCATATTTATGACGACCACAGTGTCCCAGGGTCATGTGAAGTGACCAAAACCTGCTGCAACCACCCAGCAGATGGGGGGGAATAAAAACCAAACACCCCCACCCCACCCCCGCTGCCAATCCTCAACAGAAATGCTCACAACAATGAAAACTTTGGGCAGGAGGAAGAGCGCCGTCAGGCGGGCAGGCAGGTGTCTTGCTCAGCTGTGACTTGGGGGGCACTTTTTTCAGTGCCATTGTAACTTTGAACAGTCACTAAGCGAACTATTGTAAGTCGAGGGCTACCTGTACTTTATCACTTTTTTCCTTTTTTTGGTCATCAAGTTTTTGACACCTTGCTAGGCGACTGGTGGTACTCGGATGTTGCCATATCCTAAAAGTGGTACAATGGGTGAAAAGGTTGAAAAGCCCTGCTCTAGGTTATGTGATAAGGAATTTGCTGTATCTTTTTGAAGAGCTGAGCACGCTGGGCTCTTACTATTTTCATTGGACTGTCCACCTTGATCTAAGAACTTTCTTGTTAAAACCGGGATTTCCTTCCATTTGAGCTTGGCTGTTATTGATGTCTTGCATGCATCCATGAATATTTCTTGGCAACTGTATAGGATTTATTTTCTCTTGCTTGTTTTTTTCAACCTTGGCATTCTTGCCATTTTTTGCAGATCTCCATCAAAGTGCTGTCCAAGCCCACTGTGCCTAGACAGGGGCAATCAGACTCTGCCGTCCATTGAGATACTTCCTGATACACCACTGCTATTTCAATCTCATCAACTTGCATAGGAAGTTAGATTTGTTCGCAACTTTTCACCTGTGTACCCTGAGTCACATTTGCTCTGTCAATATCCACATGTCCATTTTTAAAAAGCCTTCAAAGTTTTTCAGTGGTTTTTTTAACCACTCTAAGTAAGATGTCAGCACATCTCACATATCTTACTCCAGATTATATACTCTAACGTCAAAAAGCACAAGTTCTAGTTTACATCCTTTAGGGATACCTTTGTATATATCTCAGTTTTGAGATCTGTTATATTCTTATTTTTTGCTTTCTGTTCTTTATCTAGTTGACAGTCCTTGAAATACGGTTTCTTACTGTATGATTGCCTGAGCTGCATGGGGTTTGTGGAGAGGCAAGGGACTTGGATTAAAACTTGGGGTTCAGGATTGGGTGACAGAGTGTTTACCAGATCCCTCCTACCTCAGTATTTTTGACACTTTTAAAAAGAAAGTTATTGAGGCAAGAATTCCCTTCCAGAAGCCGTACTACCAACTTACCTCTAACAAATGTTCTCCTCAGGGTTTGAGTTCCACTCGCAGGAAGATGTAATGCGTAATATATGCATATGTATTGCAGGCATAGCCTTTCGCTTCTCATTCATCATGGCGGTTTCATCAGGCTAATAAAACTTGTGAAGAACTGAGGCATATGGCTGCCTCTTCTTGGAATCCCTGCCTTAATCGTAATTCACAGCATCTCATCGTTACCGCATGAATGAATTCTCTATGCAGAATCATTTGGAAGTGAAGTAGCTCACTAGGCCGGGGGCATCTGCTTGTTTGTTTAATCATAGCTACAAGTTTAATGACGGCAAAGTCTAAAGTTGTGGACTAGGTGCTAAAGGTAGAGACACCTAAAGCAGAATGAACCGGTTGAGTCCTCCTTGTGTGGTAAGCTGTGTATGGAATATTCTTACCCGTATCTTTTCAAAGGGAGTATTTCAACCTGTGATCAAGAACATGTTCATTTCATGCAGTTCTGGAGTTGAAAGGAACTATTGGGTCCAGTCTGTTCTCAAGATGAAATCCAAATTAAAGCATTAATTAATTCTCCAGCCTACGCTGGAAGACAATAATAGAAGGGACCCTACCGCCTCTCTGAGGAATTAAGTTGCTTTGTTTTTTACTTTTGATTTTTTTTCTATTTTTTTTTCTAATATTCAATTGGAAACTGCCTTCAACTTAGACCCATCGGTGTTCTGCACTCTGGAGAGCAGATCCCACCCTCATTTTATGCAAATATTCTTTCAGATATTTGAAGAGGACACTGCCTTCATATTCCCCTCAGCCATCTTGGCTCAAAGCTAAACAACCCTCAAGTGAACTCTTTCTATGACTTCACTTCTAATCCTCTCATTAGTCCTCTTCTCTGAACATGATCCAATGTCTACGAATCTTTCATAAACTACTATGCCCAGAACTGGACACAGAACTCAAGATGAGGTCTGACTAAAGTAGAATACAGATAAGTTCTTAATTTACAACCAAAGTTAGTATCAGGAAATGCATTGTTAAGTAGTGCGGTGAGGCATCACTTGAATGCACCAGATTTTGCAACCTTTTTTTTTGCCACGGTCGTTAAGTGAGACATCACACGATAGTGACTTGCGATCTTCCTGTAGGCTTCTCCACTGACTTTGCCTGTTGGAAGCCAGCTGAGAAAGTGACATGGCTGCAAGACACTGTCGTAAGGGCGAGCAGGTTGCCAAGTGCCAAGATCACAATCCAATAACCTCAGGGGTATTATTATAAGTGGATCATAAGTGCAAGGACCAGTTACATTTAATGTAAGTTACATTTTTCAGTGTCGTCGGAACTTTGAAAGATGGGTCACCCAACAAAAGCTAGTAAAGTGCAGAATGACCTGTAAACAGTTGACAGTTATTTTGCATGATTCGGACCTTATGTGTGGCTGATGTAATTTGAAATTGCTTTAGGCAACCACATCACAATGTTGGCTCCTCATACCATCATATCAAATTGCTACTTCCAAGATTCCCCCCCCACACACACACACACAAGTATCATTATTAAGCGTGGTATTCCCCAATCTATATCGATGGGTTTGGATTTTTTGTCTCCAAAGGACTCTGTGTTAAATTTATTTCTGTTACTTTTTAGAGTATTCCTCTACGTATCAAGACTGGAGTACTAATCGCTCCAATCAAGGTTGCAGATTTGATCAGCCTTCACTATTCATGCTCGTCCCGTTGCAGTTTCTAAGATGTGCATCTACGTGCATTTGCATGCACGTGTGTGTGTGTGCGCACACGTAGGCACACAAATACCCTGTTCTAAGTTATCCTTGTAAATCCAGCTGCTCAGCGCGCAAAAGGTACCAAGCTTTTCCACTCCCAGAGGAGAAGGCAAAATGATCTTGATCTGATCAGATTCTGGTCTGATTCAATCCAACTTGAATTTTATGTTTTCCGGTTAAAGTTTTGTGAAACACTGTATCAAACTCTTTTTTTTTGGTACTAAAATACAGATATATATTACAGCTACTGTATTTCCTTTCTCCACCCATCTACCCATTTTCATTCACAGCAATGCCATTTCTCCAGCACATGCGGCAGAACATATCTTCATGTGCACCATGTCTTTGCTTCTTCTCCCTCCCCCTCCCCCCATCCTCCTGCCCCCCCTCCCCCAGTGTAGGATCGTCTTTTTCTGATGGTTCACACAATGCTAAATAGCCTTGCAGCTTGTGGAGTTGTGGACTAAAGCCGCTTCCTTGTTCCCTACCGCTAAAGCCTTTACTAAGGTGTTTATATTTTTTTCTAGAATAAATAATAAGAAAGTGGGAGCTGAGATCTGTGAATACAACAGAATATGCGTGTCAGGGACCGCAAGGGAGAAAAGCCTTTAATCTGGTTTATTTAAATGGTTTTTTTTTTTCTTTTCCTCTTGGCAATGATTCCCTTATGTCAAGGAGAACTGAGGCCAGTGCAGCTAAATAATTTGAGGTCATGGACTTGATGTTCTTGTGGCAACAGCTGGGTTGAATGGCAATGTGTACTACAATACACTTAAGAGATATGGTAAGCTGGCACAACCGTGTGTGTGGGTGTGTGGAAGTCCACCAATTAATCCAGCTGAACCTTGCTATGGGCTTCAACTCTTCAGATATACACTTCATTGCATTTACCGGCCTTCGATCCGTTAGCTTTGAATGAATGAATTTTGAATTGACTTCCCACGTTTTGGCTTTCCTTGCTCGTCTTTCCTCTCGTCTTGGAATTTGGCTGGGGATTTGGAGAGGAAGGTATACTCCATAAAAATGCTTTCCCCACCCCCACCCCAGGACTTCAGTGAACCTACAAATTCCCTTGGAACATTCGAGTTACATCACAATACTTGATGGCTGGTTATCAAGTAGCTGCACTCACATTCATGGGCGGCTTCTTGGTAACCTCGCCGTGTTATGCTTTGGCAGAAACAATAATATGACCATGCTACAATCATGGCTGTCAATCTCCTCCATTTGGTTACGGTTTATCACACTTTACTGTTTTTACCCCAGTCGCAAACCTAATGCTGGGCAAAGAGGCAGGGAGATAACCTTTTATCCAGTGTCTTTTCCCTGATGAAAACCACTTTCCTGAAGTTATTTTCCCCAGTGGACGGGAATTTTTCTTTCTGGAAGGAAAAAAGTAGCAACTTGGGAGAGAACTCATCAAGACCAACCTCCTTCAGATGTCACCATCTTGATTCAAATACCCACCTAATCTTGATATTAATAGTGGCAGGTGTGACCAGAGATCTGCCATGGCTTTTTTTTCTGTCTTCAAAATCTGTAATGATGCATACACCCCTTTGCACACACATTTCCTCCCCCCCCCATCTCACAGGTTCCTTTGTGCACTTGACTCCAGTACAACCAAGTTCTAAGCAAGCTTCTCACCTGGGAACATCATTCCACTTGCTCAGGGTCAGCTTGGTCAGTAACAGGGCTGGGCATCCCACCAAAACAGCAGAAAGGAGGGCAAATGCTCTGCTACGTGACTGATACTTTGACAGCCGGGGGGATGCTATTAGGGTATTGGGCCCCTGACACCAGAAATTCTTAGCTCATCTCTGCACTCCCATCTGCTTTTGTTGTTGTCGTTGTTGTTTTATGATCCAAACTTGTTTTCCTCTCCCTCTCTCCTCTCTGCCTTCTGGACAACCATTTGACGGGGATGGTATAAGGTAGGGGTAGGCAACCTCGGCTCTTTTATGACTCGTGGACTTCAACTCCCAGAATTCCTGAGCCAACCATGCTGAGGGGAAAGAGAGAGGTTTCCAAGCTGAGCTATACTGGCTTAGGAATTCTGGGAGTCGAAGTCCACAAGTCATAAAAGAGCCACGGTTGCCTACCCCTGGTATAAGGTCTCCTGCCTTGAGCAGGGAGTTGGACTAGAAGACCTTTGAGGTCCCTTCCATCCCTATAATTCTAAGTACCTGCTTCTAGAGCTTTTGGCACTCTTTAGACCCTTGGTTGTCTTGGCTGCGGAAAAAAAAAAGCTGTTCTTGGAACCATTGTCAAGATTACTATTGCTTGTTTCATGGTCATAGTATCTTTAGAGTACCAATACACTATATGCTGCCGGGAAGTGTGAGCAAGAGGGGTTTGATTAGGCAAACATTGCACGTGTCTCTATGACTCCAACTTGGATCATACTCTTAGTCTGGAAATCTCTCTGATAAGTGGCTTGAGGCCTAGTTTGTATGGGAGCAAGCTAGGTCCACTAATCTGGGACAAAATGGCTACTTCTGAGGAAGTCTCTCAGAATACAGCCCAAATTGTGAGGGATTAGCTGCTACCCTGCTGCCTGGGGAGAGGCACAACTGTTGAAACATTTAGGACAGTACAATTCTGTCTTAGTTCTTCAATGATACTATTGGGACTGTGAAAGGGGGTGGTGGCTGGATTTGGGGGCGGGGGAGTCAGTTTCTTAGCTCACTTTTGTCTCTCTCATTGCTCAGCCCAGCCCAGAGGCATAGCTGGCACCACAACATAGCCCATTTCCTCTCTTCACTCATAGTTGCCCAGGCCCCCGTGTTGCTTTTACTCAGAGGGATGATGAAGCACCACAGGTTTGAGAGAAGCAGCATTTGGCACGAGCCTCACACCTGAGCTGCCATCCTAGCCAGCCGGATGCCAACAGGTGACACCCCTCACCTTAGCCAAATCTTTGGCTCCTTTCGTATGTCCAGCATGGTTCTAGCCAAGAATTACATTCAGTGTCCAAGAACTCGTCTTGCAGGCTGAGACTGGAGAGAGCCCCATAGTGAGCAGAGAAGTACCAGCGGATCAGACCTCTCTCTATTCCCCCCCCCGCCCCCCACCCCCCATCTTGTAGACATCAAGGTGCGGCTGTATTACCTGGGCAGAATGATTTGAAACTCAAAAGTTCTGGTGGCTGGAATCCCCCCGGGAGAAGGGGACCTGGGCTCACCTTACCCTGTTCAAGAGACAATTTCATGTACACCTAAAAGTATCAAATGGGCCAGCCTTGAGCACGGCATGGTACTGAACGGCCGCAGGGATGAGCAAAGGGGCCAGAAAGTTAAAAACGGGAACGGATGTGGCAAAGAGATGCCCTGGTAGTTTGTGACAGCAGCAGCAGCAGCATCAGCAGCAGCAACAGTCTTGGCACCAGGTCTGGCATCATGAGAAGGAGGATGGCCTTGAGGACCCTGCTGGAGGCTTCTCCCAGAAAGGAGGAACTCTTGAAAAGGAAGTATTAAAAATTCCAGGGACGTCATTCCTTTTTTGAGCATAACAGTTGGAATGTGCACTTTCCTTCCCTCAGAAGCAGGAAAGGCAGGCTGGGGAAGCCAATCAGCAGAGGGAATACGAGTCAAAGCTGGCAGATCATGAGGGATGACCATGTCTCTGGAAACGGCACGCAGGTGAGATCGGCGAATTCAGACACCGTGGAGTGGGGCAGGGTTTTCCCCCTGGTTGGCAGCCGCAAAAGAAAGGCCATGAGGGAGATGAGGAGGAAAGGATGAGAGTCCAGGTACCAGTGAAAGGGGCTTCCTGCCTCTTCTACATTATATCCTCTGTAAAGAAGAAAACATGCGTCAGTAAAAAAATATATATATATAAAAATCAATGCTTCCTGCAAAACCGCACAATTGTGTAGGGTGGCGGGCAGTTCAGTGTATATAAATTGCACAGAGTTAAGGAAAAGCAGGGATCACAAAAACTCTATAACAGCGGTTCTCAACCTGTGGGCCGCGACCCCATTTGGGGTCGAACGACCATTTCATGGGGGTCGCCAAACAACGCAGTCCGCCATTTTCCCCCCCTTTTCCCCTCGGCCGGTGCAGGGGGCAGCACCGCGCATGCGTGATGCGGGCCGTCGCGCCGCGCATTTGTGATGCGGGCCGTCGCGCCGCGCATGCGCGATGCGGGCCGTCGCGTGCGCGCTGTGCATGCACGGTGCAGGCCGTCGCGCGCTGCCACGCAAGCGCGGTGCAGGTTGGAGTCGCGGCCTGAAAAAGGTTGAGAATCGCTGCTCTATAATAACCTAACCCTAATTGCTGGATTTCAAACTTTATGGTACTGTAGTGTGTAAATTAAAAAATTATGCAAAGTTTGTGAGGTTTTCCTTCTGGCCATTATACAAAGGGGACAGGAAGCTGGAACTATAATCCTCTCTTGCTTTAGGGCAGGGGTCTTCAAACTTGGCCCTTTCATGACTTGTGGACTTCAACTCCCAGAATTCCTCAGCCAGTCATGAAAGGGCCAAGTTTGAAGACCTTTGCTTTAAGCTTTTCTTTTCATTGGGCCTTTCAAGTGTATTATTTGGAGGGGGCTGGGGCTGTTACTCTTTGTGACCCAGCAGGATGTTGGAAAGCAAATTATGCAGTGATTTCTCTGTCCACCAGCAGACTAACTCTCTCAAAACAAACATGTGAGAGAAGAAGCAAGACAAGTTTTAAAAAATGAGTTGGATCCTGAAAGGGTTTGAAAAAAAAAAAATTCCAGCAACCCCCCCTCCCCCATGTACCCCTATGGGAGAGGCAATTGGTCTATGGCTTGTGGCTGTCATTGATGCCTCCATTTTAAGTTCTCCTCCTTCCTGTCACATGACCCAGAGCAGAGAGTATGCAGCCACTCTAGGCTTCTCAGTGTACATGTACATGCACGGTTGCAACGTGAGGGGAAAACAGAAATACAGAAGTGGCCCATAAGCATCATTCCTGAATAGACCATCACAGGTGGACACATGCACATGCATACAACATATATGCACATTGCCTGATTGGACATTGGGATGAATTTCTCTCTCTCTCTCTCTCTCTCTCTCTCTCACACACACACACACACACACACACACACACACAAAACACACACACATACAGATGCAACTTATTGCTTCATTATACCAAAGATAATACAGACTCCTATGGCCGCTGCTGGCAAAGGAATTGGTAAGACTTCTAGAAGCTGTTGTATGCCTGAGTCCATTCTCTTCTTTTTAACGAAACTGAAATGAATAATGTTATTCCGTGCCTGCAATCAGATTCATTGACTATGCATGGCCCTGGAGACTGAAACCCCAATCACAAGGAAGGGAAAACTGCCTCTCAGGCCTTGAAAACGGGTCTCTTCCTGCAATCTTAACTGCAGGCTGATGTCGCATTCCCACCCATTCAGACTAGGAAGCTCTCCTGTCCTGGAGTCCTTTACTATTATTATTATCTCTCTGACCGCTCCCACTCAGATGAAAGAAGAGTACAGGTAGTCCTCGGCTGATGGCCACGATGGAGCCCAAAATTTCTGTTGCTAAGCAAGAAGTTTGTTAAGTGAATTTTGCCCCATGTTATGACATTTCTTGCCACAATTGTTAAGTGAATCACTGCAGTTGTTAAGTTAGTAACATGGGTGTGAGATGAATCTGGCTTCTCCACTCACTTTGTTTGCCAAAAGGTTGCAAAAGGGGAGCACATGACCCTGGGACATGGCAACTGTCCTAAATATGAGTCAGCTGCATTGGGGATGCTGCATTGGTCATAAGTGTGGAAAATGGTCATGATTTCACTTTTTTAGCAATGCAACTTGAACGGTCACTAAATAATCTGTTGCAAGTTGAAGACTACCTGTACTGCATCCTGCAGAAAATCAGGAAAGGACGATCTGTGCTCTAGTTAATTATTTATTATTATTATTAATATTAATAATAATAATAGTAATAGTAATAAAGTTGGAAGGGACCTTGGAGGTCATCAAGTCCAACCCCCTGCTCAGGCAGGAAACTCTATACCATTTCAGACAAATGGCTGTCCAGTCTCTTCTTAAAAACTTCCAGTGTTGGAGCATTCACCACTTCTGGAGGCAGATTGTTCCACTGGTTAATTGTTCTAACTGTCAGGAAGTTTCTCCTTAGTTCTAGGTTGCTTCTCTCCTTGATCACTTTCCATCCGTTGCTTCTCGTCCTGCCTTCAGGCGCCTTGGAGATGCATACAACATGCAGGATGATCTTTGCAACTCATTACAGAATCTGTGAATATTGTGCGTTGAGTTGGCTGGAGACGCTTTCAATCTTGAGGACTAGGCTGGAAAACATGGATTTATTCCATGGGTACGCCACAGGGACCAGAAAGCTATTAAAGAGCTCTAAGGGTCCTCCTTAAAAAATCTAAAAAAAAAATGACTGTGTTATCCTCCTCGTTTTTTCCCCAAGCATAATAACCAAATATTGGCGTAGTTTGGCAAGCAAATGGTCCCTTAGCAGGCTGGGTGAGTTTGTTTGTTTCTTGGCTGGTTTTCTCCTGATCTTTCAGAAGGAGAGTGAGAGGTAGTAGCAGAGCAGGTTTGACACGCAGCCTTGGCAGAGGAGAAGTGACCAAGATGTTCTATGAGTCAGAGATTCTTAGCCAAGGAGGACAGAAAAACACCAACTCAAGGCTCTTGAGGATGATATAAATGAAATATTCAGGACTGTTATTGTGAAGTTGCTAGTAGTGTAGGAGATTTTTCTGTAAGCATGCTCAAGGAAAGAAACAATGACCAAAACATGATCTCCTCCATATTCTGAAGACATAATTTTGAGAATTATCTCAGGAGGAAGCATTGGGATCGGAGAATGGCCTCCATGAAGACCCCATTATTGTATTTATAGTCACAGGATTGGCTGGATAAAGATGAATGTTCCTGTATATGTAACAAAGCTTTTCCACAGAAAGAGGAATGAGGTAGACAAGAGCGCTTGATAACATAAATGTGGGTATGTACGTTTCCTCTCTTCACCCCAATCCTCTTCCTCCCCAAAAGGATTTGATCAACTACAACACAATATCCTCCTAACACAATTACATACTAATGAACAAGGACAAGACAAAACTAGAATAGACTCCTATGAACACAGCTAGCAAACACCAGACGTCAGTGAGGCCAACACCAACACAGAGAACTTACCGCAGTGCCAACAAAATCTGTTGAAAATATTAAAAAAGAAAGTTAGGTGTCAGCTGTCCTCTGCCAGCTGCCGACAAACTCCAGACACAGAAGGAACAGGTGACCAGCAAACTTTAATGAAAAGAAAAAGTCAGCACTGGGAGTGAACTTCTCCCAGTGCTTTACATAGATGTGCCCTGCCCACCAACAATCAGCAAGACTTATGGAGAAAAAGCGTAGTCCAAAGTCCGCCTTTCCCCCCTTCAGACGCACCAACGTAGCCTCCGCTGTTCCAGCTGTTCTATCAGGCAACCAGGCAGCACTCTGCCTTCTTCCCCCTGTGCCCGGTGGGAGGGAGAGGCAGCTGAGGTGAAGCATACCTACGGGTCCCGTCTGTTAGACAATGCCATTTGGTGGGACCTAGGGTTAGGGCCTTCTCTGTTGCTGCCCCAGCCCTCTGGAATCAACTTCCCTCAGAGGTTCGTACTGCTCCCTCCCTCCTAGCTTTCCGAAAACTTTTAAAAACACATCTATGCAGACAGGCTTGGGGCGTGTGAGCTGCGCTCTGCCCCTGGGCCTTTGATTGGGACTGTATGTGGTATGAGTGGGTATAGTTTTATAGTTTTTTATATTGTATACTACTATTTTAACTGATTTATATTTTGTACTTGTATTATTTGCTGTGAGCCGCCCTGAGTCTGAGGAGAAGGGCGGCAAATAAGTCAAAATAATAAATAAATAATAGTCCCCCCGGCATCCAGCTGGCTTAGCTCAAATGCCCAGTTGGTGGTGGGGATGTCTCCGCCGTCCGTTTCCTTGGAAGGAGGCACACGTGGCGTCTGGCAGCCTCGCCGACTCCCAGCCGCTGGTCGGGAGCCCAGCCGACTCTCAGCTGACTTCCAGGAGCCGGGCCGACTCCCAGCTGGTTTTTGGGAGTCGGGCGGCACGTGGTGAGTCTGACGACTCCCAGCCGAAGTTCGCATGTTGGGCCAACTCCCAGCTGGCTGTCAGGAGCCGGGTGGTGTGTAGCGGACCCGCCTGCTCCCCACTGACATCCAGACGCCGACCCAACTCCCAGCTGACTGTCGGGAGTCGGGCGGTGCTAATGGCCCCCCTGCAAACGTCGGCCGGCTGCTGGCTACGTCCTCCCCGTGTCCCGCCGGCTCATGGCAAGCCCAGGGGCTTGACATTAGGATTGTGGTGCAGACTGCCCAAATTTCCTAACACTGTCTTGGGCCTAGCTATGCCTATTTTTTATTCAGATGATTGCAAGTGGATTCTAAGTAGGCTAGAAGTACGCGATGAATGTTGCACATAGCCAAGGGTGGCATCTTGGATCGTTTGGTGCCAATTCTGTGATGTTCACTCAAATATGAAACAGTAAAGAGCCGTGGTGGCACAGTGTTTAGAATGCAGTATTGCAGGCTAACTCTGCCCACTGCCACCAGTTCGATCCTGACCGGCTCAAGGTTGACTTAGCCTTCCATCCTTCCGAGGTCGGGAAAATAAGGACTTAAGATTGTTGGGGGCAATATGCTGGCTCTGTGAACCACTTACAAAGGGCTGTAAACCACTATGAAGTGGTATATAAGTCTAAGTGCTATTGCTAATTATTCAGAAGCAAGAGCTGTGTTTTTAATGGGATGTGCTTCTTCGCAAATGTCTTTGAAGACCACAGTATCTCATTTAGTTTAGTGTTCTTTTAATGCGCTATTGAATGAGGACTGTTTTTCATCTAGAATTTGAGTAGGGACCCTGAATTGTCCTTAAAGGCCTTAAAAATGAGGCCACGTTTCTCTCTTCACAGTAGCGACCCCCCCCATTCTTTCATTACTCCTTTTGCCATTTTGTTCTTCTAAAACCGATGCTTCCTATAAAGCTCTCTCCACCGTCACTGCCTCAAATTTAATGCAGATGGACTAGACAGAATTGCCAGCTCTTCAGTGGGATGTTTTAGGTGTGAATTTAACAGTAATTTAATCTGCAGTAGTGAAGTTTTGCAAAGCATAGGAATAATCACGGCTGTCAACTAGCTGCAGAAGGCAATGGTTGAAAACCTGCCAGTCGACATCATGCTATTTTAGTTGGGGGGGGGGAGTGGCATTTGTGGAAGTTTCTAAAAAAAGATCAGCAGCATGGCTAGGACATTATCCTTCGGATGGGGACTTACAAGCATCTTGCTGTTTATGGGCTCTCCGGCACCATCTGGGTCTCCATCCCTAACCATTGAACAGAGAGAGCACAAATTGCTTCACCCTGAAAAGGTGACAGTATTTGGACCTAGAATTAAAAATGGGTGGGGAAAGCCAAGGGAAATCACCAAAACAATTAAAAAACGAAAATTAGAATATTTCGGACATGTGATGCGACACCCAGAAAAATACGACATGTTCCATTTAATCCTCCAGGGAAAGATTGAAGGCAAACGAGGTCCAGGCAGAAGAAGAACATCGTGGCTTCAAAATCTAAGGGAGTGGGGAGAGAACTTGTGGCTCAATAGGTTAAAGCATCTGCTTAGCATGCAGACTGCCCAGGTTCGAATCCCGGAAGGGTGAGTTCTGACTGAAGAGAGTTAAGAAACTCGAAATGGCTATAGACTAATGATGTTTGCTTTAATATGGCTAAAATAGACTGAATTTCTACCTCAGGATATGAAACTCTCACCCCAGGACCTCTGGTTAGGGACTATAAAAGATTGCACTAGTAATGGGATGAAATCGAGTCAGAAGCGCAAACATACAATAGGCGATAGACTAGAAACAGTAGATAGACCATATATAAGAGAAACAGTAGATAGACCATATATAAGAGAAACACCAATCCAACAAAATGTATTCGGATTATACTTGAAGATGCAAGGGAGGAGGGTAGAACGTTTACTAAAACAGATGTTTACAAAGATTAATACCTAATGTTGTATGCTATGTTCTAGGAGGGTTGTTTAGCAATAAGATCTTATGTTTCATGTTGACCACATTAATTTCGAAACAGATAGAAGAAACGCCAATCAAATAAAATGTAACAGGAGTATAGTTGAGACTAGACGCGAGGGGTGGGGGGGGGGAAAAAGGCTTACTAATTCAGACTTTTTCAAAGACGAATACTTAGTATTGTATACCAGGTATCATGTTGATTGCTGCATAATATGTTTTTATGTCCAATGCTGATTGTTTTAATAAAAGAATTTAAAAAAAAAAAAAAATCTAAGGGAGTGGTTTGGACAAAACTCAGCAGCACTTTTTTGTGCGGCTGCTGATAAAAACAGGATCGCCAACATCCGATAACGGATATGGCACAAGAAGAAGAAGGGAACAAATGTGATATGGTATATATAAAATCAGGCTTTGGGTAAACAGGGAAGTTTTTCTTCCTTCCTCTGATAAAATATAAGAATCTGGGGCCCTGCTGGAGATAGTGTGGGCAGATTCAGGATGAACAGAAGGAAATCCTTCTTGACAAAGTTGCTATGGAATATAAGCTATGGAATAGGCTACTATAGGAGGCAGTGATGGCCACCGCCACCAATTGCTCACAAATTCATGGAGGATCAGACTTCTAGTGGCTTATTATTATTTTTAACCGTACAGAGAACCTTTGACTTACGACCATTTTTTTAACAACCATTTGAAGTCATGAAGGCACTGAAAAAAGTGACTTACAACAGATCCTTATGCTTAAAACCTTCGCAGCCTTCCCCACGGTCATGTAACCAATGCTGGGCAACCAGCATTCATTTATGATGGTTCCAGCATCCCAGGGTCACATGATTGACATTTGTGACCTTTCCAGGAGGCTTCCCAACAAGCAAAGTCAACAGGGGAAGCCAGATTCCCTTAATGACTGTGTCAAAAAAAGGTCATAAAATCAGGCATGATTCCTCACAATTGAGCCCAAAATTTCCATTGCTACCGGTAAGCCAGAAAGTTAAGTGAGTTTTGCCCCTTTCGATGACCTTTTGGTCACAGTTATTAAACAAATCACCACAGTTGTTAAGTGAATCATGCAATCATTAAGTGAATCTGGCTTCCCTCATTGACTTTGCTTGCCTGAAGCGGGCTGAGAAGGTTACAAATGGTGATCAGATTGACCCTGGGACAGTGCAACCGTCACAAATACATGCCAGTTGCCAAGTGCCCGAAGTTTGATCCCATAATCATGGGGAGGCTGCCATGTTCGGAAATGTAAAAACTGGTCACGAGTCATTCTTTTTCAGGGCTGTTGTGACTTTGAATGGTCACTAAATGAATAGTCAGGGCCTTGCCTGTATTTAAAAAAGCTGTCCTTAAATGACAGCTGTTAGGAAGATTTGGTTTTAGATTTTTGGAAATATTGAGATGTTTTTATTTATGTTGTTAGCCGCTCCGAGTCCTCGGAGAGGAGCGGCATAAAAATTTAATTAATAAAATAATAATAAATAAATAAGTGTCAAGTAGGAATTGGCTTGTTGTCCCAATCACGTCACGATTATAAGCTTACAAAATAGAATGTCTGGTTAGTACATCCAGTTAGTAATTGCATAGCAA
Organism: Bothrops alternatus; assembly: GCA_034064705.1. Lineage (NCBI taxonomy): Eukaryota > Metazoa > Chordata > Lepidosauria > Squamata > Viperidae > Bothrops > Bothrops alternatus. Next base: position 4,793,293 of record JARGCV010000174.1, on the reverse strand, counting down.
TGAATACTGGTATAGACCAGGGGTAGGCAACCTTGGCTCTTTTATGACTCGTGGACTTCAACTCCCAAAATTCCTGGCTCAGCTTGGAAACTTCTCCCTTTCCCCTCAACATGGCTGGCTCAGGAATTCTGAGAGTTGAAGTCCATGAGTCATAAAAGAGCCAAGGTTGCCTACCCCGGGTATAGACAGACTTTTGACCTGTAATGCCTCAGATGGACTGCATAGAGAATCTCAGGCTATCTTTCCACATATGAATGGAAAAGGAATTTGCTCATTTTTTTTTTTATTTCTTCCCATCATTATTTCTTGCTGTTTCAGCATTTGGTTCTTGCTGGCAAGTGTGCCTTTCCTTCATACAAACAGATGGAGCAAACCAAGAGTCCAGGAGATTTATTCTGATTAATTAAATTTCCAATTAGGCACCTTTGGTTCTCTGGCTTTCATCTAAGGCTTGGCAGGATCAGGAGAAGCACAAGCAAAGGCAGGCAGTGCCTACATTCCTTTGAGGCAGAAAAAAAATATAGGACTCACCGAATGTCACCTAGGCAGCTTCAAATGCTTAATGAGCATTTGAATCTGGACTTGTCTATTCATTATCTAACATTTTTATCTGCTCCTCCAAGCGAGACACAACTTTGAGCATAAGAAAAGAAAAGAAAAAAGAAAAGAAGTTTCTATTTCCCATTATTTTTCTAATGATTAAAACCAAAGCATCGTAAGTGCATATTTTTCCTTTTTCAAGAAAAAAGCCTAGAAAGGGTTTCCAGCCAATAAATGTAGATACAGCGTCGCTCTTTTTCCAATCAAAGAAGTCCATTTAACCATCCCTGTCAGCTCCATCTACTTTACTACTTTACTGTACTAAAAAAGAAAAGAAAAGATGCACCGAGGATGTGATTTTTATCTTTTGTCTTACGGTGATCACAGGGATGGTGGGGCAGAAGAAGTTGCTGGGTTTACCAATACGTACAACTTGGTTGTCAAAATAATTCATTTGAAAAGGGGGTGTGGAGAAAGTTTGTGCAATAAACTGGATAGGGCTGTGATGCTTAAAATCTTGGATTAAAGCCCTAAATGGCTGAGAACCTGACTATCTGCCGAAGAGCCTCTGCTCGTATGAAGATGCCCAGTGATTCAGTACAGCAAGTAAGACTCTTCTGAAGATGCTAATGCAGGCAGAAGGGCCTCCTCTTATCTGGCTTCCAAGCCATAGGAGAGTTGTTTGGCTCCCAGTATTTAGGAGGTCAGCTTGGTCATGAAATTAATGGCTCACTAAGAGGCGCAAGGGTTCAGCGACTTAACGATGCTGGAGATGGTTTCAGCTTCAGCAGTTCCAGCCCATGCACTGTGCAGCATAACAGGGTGAGCTGCTGTTACTCACCTCAGCTTCTGTCCACCTAACAGTTATATATATATATTTCCACTCCTCTGTCATTGTCAAGGTGATACGAGGGTAAACACCATTGGAGGGAAGGAAGATGTAAAGCAGCAGTTCTCAACCTGTGGGTTGTGACCCCATTTGGGGTTGAACGACCATTTCACGGGGGTCGCCAAACACCACAGTCCGTTATTTTTTTTTTTTTGGTCGGCCATTTTTTTTTGGGTCAGCCATTTTTTTCCCCTTTGCGATGCGGGCCATCGCACCATGCATGCGCGATGCGCCCCGTCACACCGCGCATGCGCAATGCGCCCCGTCGCACCGCGCATGCGCAATGCGCCCCATCGTGCCACGCATGTGTGATGCGCCCCGTCGCGCCGCGCATGTGCGATGCGGGCCGGGGTCGAGCCCCGGAAAAGGTTGAGAACCGCTGATGTAAAGATCCTGACATATGATAGTACAAAGGAAAAACCAAATATCCCCCCAAGACCCGCAGTAGAGGGAAAGGCGATATGAGAGTAAACATTATTGGAGGGAAGAAAGATGCAAAGATCCTAACAAACTTAGGAACTAACGTTGGAAGAATAGGTGAGAAGGTTTGAGGCAATGACAGAGGAGGGGAAACATCCAGAATGCAAATTAACCAGCTAGGACCGGTGACGCGGTCTAGGAGCCGAGTGCAAGCGTTGACTAACCCTATTTAAGGCACCCTTATCAACTGGCTTTTTTAACCCTGACGATGTTGGAAGTTCCCAATGAAAGCTAGGTTGTATTAAAGCAATTTTCTTTTTCAATCTCCTGGTGATCGTAAATTATTTATTTTATACCATATATATATATATATATACATATGCATACACATACACATACACATACACATACATATACACATATATATATATATATTTATGTGTGTGTGTGTGTTTTCTGAGGTTTTCGCGGGTGTTTGTTTTTTCTAAATCGAGTTAGAAAATCAAGGCGTAGATAGAAAAATGGCCACACAGAATGAATAAACGAGATGATACCTCCCGTCTACCAGCCATTTGGAAACCCGCCCTTATTGACAAACGAGTCCCTAACACAAAGAATGACACCAGACTCACACTCACGAAAACCACACAGGATGTCACCACCACACATCCACGCAAAAAGCAAACCCAAACCGACACAGATGATGAGGCATGACCACAAACCAGACCACAGCTGCATCATTAGTCACTTTAAACCCCTCCAATCCATACATGAAGCAAACTGACACCCACTATGAAGATGAGGCACGACCACGAACGCGAAGCCAAACAACAGTAACGCAGCTCACCATCTCAAATCCCCCTGCAACCCAGACCAACCTGAGCACAGCCAAGCCCCTAACCAATCAGAACACACCTCCACCCAATCAGAACACAGCCAAGCTCCCACCCAATCAGTTCATACCCCCACTGGCAGTTAAAAGGAAGAAACAGCTATGATCACACATTGCTCCTAGAAGCACGAAGCCGAAAACACCAACCTGAAGATGATGAATGGGACTTCTTCGAAACGTTGCCAAGACACTTCCAATTTTACGCGGGAGAAAACCCGAATAACGAAAGACCTACATACAAACACCCGCGAAAACCTCAGAAAACAAATATCGTACCTCTTCGGGGAGGAAATCCACCATCTGACCAGGTTCTATGAAAAACTCGAAGTCCAAAGAGCTTCCATTTTATGTGACCTCACATTCCTACGCAACTGCCGAGATCAAAATTTAATCCCCACATGTTTCCAATTGAAATTCCACTCCAACCCTGCAGCCACCAAACGCATCCTGAAAAGAACAGAATTGGCCCTAATCAGAAATGAACTTCACACAAAAAGATTCCTCCTAGACCGAAACAAAGATCTCCTCACACCGCACCTCAAACTCAGCAACAAGATCCACCCTGCACTTTGGGACAAATCCAAACAACTCGCCGTCTGGAGAGCCGAAATACAGACCACCCTCAAGACACAGACACACACACACCAACAAACTCCAAAGACTACAAGAACGCCAGAAACAAACCCCTCCTCCCTCATAGACACACATGAAACAAACAGTGCATAATATCTCATATAGGATCCTCACCAAAGCCAAAACCAATGTCCTTTCCAAAGGATTCAACTTTGCAGTCGCTTCCAAACACATCCCCACTAAAACCATTATATGCGGAGTTGAAACCAGCCTGACCAAAATCAACCCCTACGACACTAACAGATCAGACTCAAAATCACTAACATACTTTGCACCAGCAAGCCACCCAAAAGCAACTTATCCAAAGAGGAACAGACAGCACTACTTAACCTGAAACAAGACACCAGCATAATAATCCTACCAGCAGACAAGGGCAACACCACGGTGGTTATGAACACATCTGACTACCAAACCAAATTAACCAACCTACTCCAAGACTCCACATACAAACTCTTAAACACAGATCCCAACACCTACCTGGAAAAAACCACTAGATCCAAAATAAAAGCCTCCCCCATTAACGAAGAGATCCAGCAAAAAATCATTCCCAGAGAGAAATCATCCAGATGCCCTAAGCTCTATGGTCTCCCCAAGATACACAAAGAAGGAACCCCACTTAGACCCATAGTTAGCTCCATAGGCTCACCTCTACAAAACCTAGCCAAATTTCTCGCCAAACAACTACAGCCCTATGCAGAATCCATCACCTCACACGTAAAAAACTCATTCCAGTTCATAGAGATCATAAAGAAACAAAACTTACAGTCCAGCGACCTACTCATGAGCTTCAATGTCATATCCCTCTTCACCCAAGTGCCAATCAAAGAAGCCTTGACAGCTATCCAAAACAAATATAATCCCCCCAAACACATCCTAGATCTGACCAACTACTGCCTATCCAACACATACTTCATCTATAACGGATAAAAATACAAACAAATAGAAGGAGCACCCATGGGATCACCTCTCTCACCTATCATTGCAAACCTCTACATGGAACACTTTGAAACCCAAGCTCTAGAAAAATCTGATCACAAACCCAAACTCTGGCTCAGATACGTAGACGACACCTTCATAATATGGCCACATGGGAAAGTAAAACTGGACAACTTCCTCACACACCTCAACAGCCTACACCCCAAAATACAGTTCACCATGAAAACAGAAGCTAATAACTTTCCCTTCCTCGATGTCTTAGTCTACAAGAAATCCAATGGCTTCCTAGGACACACCATCTACCAGAAGAAAACACACACAAACCGCTATCTGCACGCACTCTCACACCACCACCCAGCACAGATCAACTCCGTAGCCAAGACACTCATCTCCAGAACAAAACGCTTAGCTGACGAACAACATCTAAAAACCGAACTACACACTCTCATTAATGTACTAACATCCAACGGATTCCAAAGAAGTAAGATTTCCAACCTAATCCAAAAAGAAACCCCCACTAAAATCCAAGACAGAGAACAAGAAAACGGCAAAGCCCTCCTCCCATACATAAAAGGCACCACAGACAGGATCAGCAAGATCCTCCACAAACATAACATCAAGACAGCATTCTGCACAAACAGAAAAATATCCACCATCCTAAGAAACCCCAAAGACAAAATTGAGTTAGAAAATCAAGGAGTATATGAAATCCCATGCACCGCTTACCCCACCACATACATCGGACAAACCAACAGAAGAATAAGTGCATGCATTGAAGAACACAAAAACTCAGTCAAAAAAGAGGAACCAACTTCTTCCCTGGTCCAACACCTTAAAGCCACAGGACATGAAATTGACTTTAAAAAAACCAGAACTATCACCAAATCTGAATACTTTAATAACAGAATAATCAGAGAAGCCATCGAGATAGAAAAACGCCCACACAGCCTGAATAAATGAGATGATACCTCCTGCCTACCAGCCATTTGGAAACCCGCCCTTATTGACAAACGAATCCCTAACACAAAGTGTTACACCCACACTCACAAAAACCACACAGGATGTCACCACCACACATCCACGCAAAAAGCAAACCCAAACTCACACCGATGATGAGGCACGACCACAAACCAGAAGCCAGACCACAGCTGCATCATTAGCCACTTTAAACCCCTCTAAGCCATACATGAATCAAACAGACACCCACCATGAAGATGAGGCACGACCACGAACGCAAAGCCAAACAACAGCAACGCAGCTCACCATCTCTAATCCCCCTGCAACTCAGACCAACCTGAGCACAACAAAGCCCCTAACCAATCATAACATACCTCCACCCAATCAGAACACAGCCAAGTTCCCACCCAATCAGTTCATACCCCCACTGGCAGTTAAAAGAAAGAAACAGCTATGATCACACATTGCTCCTAGAAGCACAAAGCCAAAAACACCAGCCTGAAGATGACGAATGGGACTTCGTCGAAATGTTGCCAAGACACTTCCGATTTTACACGGGAGAAAACCCAAATAACCAAAGACCTACATACAAACACCCGCGAAAACCTCAGAAAACATTATATGTATATGTATATGTATATGTATATGTATATGTATATGTATATGTATATGTATATGTATATGTATATGTATATGTATATGTATATGTATATGTATATGTATATGTATATGTATATGTATATGTATATGTATATGTATATGTATATGTATATGTACATACAGAGAGAGAGAGAGAGAGATGGGTGTAGATAGAGATATGGATGGATGGATGGATGGATGAATAGATAGATAGATAGATAGATAGATAGATAGATAGATAGATAGATAGATAGATATAGACATGGATGGATGGATAGATAGAGATATAGAGAGATGGATGGATAGAGATAGATAGAGAGATGGATGGATGGATAGACAGAGAGGGAGGGAAGGGGAGGGGGGGAGAGAAAGAGAGAGAGAGAATGGATGGATAGATAGAGATATAGAGAGATGGATGGATAGAGAGAGAGGGGGAGAGGGGGAGAGAGAGAAAGAGAGAGATGTATGGATAGACACACAGAGAGAGAGAGAGAGATGGATAGAGAGAGAGAGAGAAAGGGTGAGGGAGAGAGAGAGAGAGAGAGACCACTTTGGTGGGGAGAGAAATTGGTGCTCTGTGCAGGTAGTCAGATTCCTGACCGCTCTGAATCTTCCTGGTGGCAGCGCCCACTCGCAAGGCATATCCTGGGAGGGAAGGGGGTCTTGGATGACCCTGCAGGAAGAGCTGCTCATCTTTCTCCCTGCTGTGAAAGCAGCTTGCCCTCCTGGGGCACACCTTGGGAAGCCCACAGGTGTGTCCTCTAACAGAGCTGTTACCTTGGCAAGCTAAACTACTACTCTGCAATAGTATTATGATTTCCTGGCTATTGTAAAAACATCCACAAACTGACAACAACAACCATAACAATAAGCTCACTCTGTTCTTGCTGATTTTACTTGACTGTGTATTTCAATTATATTCATTCTGTTTTGTTTTAAACTTTATATTTGTTGCTGTCGTAAGCCGCTTAGAGCCTTGGAACAAACAGAAAGTTGGATCGTAAATGCAATAATAAAGGAAAGTGCTATAACCTCCCAATAGTTAGTTCCCCCCCCCCTTTTTTTTTTTTTTTTTTGCAAACTGAAGATTGGCTGGAAAAAAAAAATCCATCCAAACTTCAGGAATGAAGGAACCAGTGGGAAGTGCTCTGGGATCCTGAATCAATGTCATCCTCTACTCATGCCTTAATGCTTTCCCCAAAGTAAAATCTGAATGTACAGGATTCTAACATTGTAGTCTAGCACTGTTAAATACTGTAATTTCAGGCAACTTTCTAAGTCTTTCCACATCAAGACATGCTTTTCTGCGTTAAACGTGAAGGCAGCCTACTAGAGTGACTCCGATATTCGAGATAATGATTGCTGCTTCACAGCCTCAGCTACTGCAGAATGGACAAAGGGGGGGGGGAGCTTTGTCCTGATGTGTTTGTGTATGCAAAGCAGAGAGAGCACTCACCTTTGTTCTCTGTTTTGAGCTCCTCTTGAAGCAGGTCGTTCTGCCGGTTGCCGAGGACGAAGGCCAGGAAGGAGAGGATAAGGGCATTCAAGATGCCAATGATGGCTAAGATATAAGCCCAGCGCACAGAGCAGTCGCCCAGTGAATACTTCCCCGTCTTCTCTCCGCACATGTCCCTGACGGTTTCTGAGTCCCAGCCATCTGGGAATATCATGCAGCCCAGCACCAGGCAGAGAGCTGGACAAAGAAAAGAGGAAGGAAGGTGGATGGTTAAGCAGGCAGTGCTCACATCTGCTGATTGCAGATGGAAGGGAGTCCCATGCAGCATCTCTAAATAAAAACCAAAGTCTGTGCTTAAATGAGTTCTACCCCTTCTCCCTCCAGCACTGAGGATGTTACCTAGTGAGGTAATAAAATGTCTACAAGCAGACCACCAAGCTCAGAGAGCGAGAACAGAAAACAACTGCGGCTTTCCACAATTCAACCCTGAGCTATAAATATTCTCTTGTACTGAAAGAGATTTTTTAATAGGATTCCATTTTGCATATTCAATGCATTTTCCAAGCAAATGTGACATGTATTCAATTCACATTGTCGTGGGGTGGTGGTGATGGGTATTGCACAATATTCATTTCCCCTTCATCCCAGTCTAGTCTCCCTCAACCCGTTGGCTTTCAAGGTCCCGGACCATAACAGATATTGCTCTCAGCCAGCATAACCAACTAGTACGAAGTCTGAAGAGTTGCAATGTGCCTCATCTGAAGGTCACAGAGTTACTTCAAGCATCACTCCCATGTTTCAAAGTTTGCCTTTAAATTTAATAATAATAATAACAACAACAACAACAATAATAATAATAATATAATAATAAAGAATAGACAAGAAAGAACTGGAGAAGATAACAAAATACAAAGACCTGCAAATAGAAATAGAAAGACTGTGGCAAAGGCAAGCAAGGGTAGTAGTACCAATAGTAATAGGCGCCTTGGGTGCAATCCCAAAACAATTGGAGCACCATTTGAACACCGTTGGCATTGACAAATTTGCCATTAGTCAATTGCAAAAGGCAGCTTTACTAGGAACTGCTTTCATCCTGTAATGATATCTGTAATACCATCAAACATCCACATCTGCCTATCCCAGGCCCTTGGGAAGGACTCGATAGGTAGACAAAAATGCCAAATCCAGTCTGAACATCTGGCTGACTGTGAGATGATCAATAATAATAATAATAATAATAATAATAATAGTAGTAGTAGTAGTAGTAGTAGTAATAATAGTAGTAGTAGTAGCTAATTGGCATTGTCAAAAGGACCACCAGTCAATTGTACATCTTAAAGTTACCAAGGTTGAGAAACACTGTTTTACATCATTGCAACTGAGGCATCGCTACTCATTTTCCCACACAACTGGCAATTACTCAAATGCCTTTACACACCCCAACACCCTAGTGAAGCCTGACCATAAGACTGGCCTCCTGTCCTGCCCAGGGAAGGGAGGAGAGATGGTTGGTAATTCATTAGGAGGGCCATTGACTGAAAGCTCCTTGCTCAGGCTAGTTTGTTCTAGTCAGCAGGGGTAGGCAACCGTGGCTCTTTTATGACTCGTGGACTTCAACTCCCAGAATTCCTCAGCCAGCATGGCTCATCTTGAAAACCTCTCCCTTTCCCCTCAGCATGGCTGGCTCAGGAATTCTGGGAGTTGAAGTCCACCAGTCATAAAAGAGCCAAGGTTGCCTACCCCTCTAGTGTAAAAAAGAAACATAATCCCCCCTCCTCCCCTTCCTCACATTTGACAAGAACTCAAGTCTGGCATGAACAGCTTCCTGTGAAATAAAAAGGAAGCTGCTAAGATCAGGCCACCATCAAATCAGCTTGACAGCTCCTGGCCAGCATGATCAATATTTCTTTCTGTCAGGGCCTCTGAAGCTCCGCTGCTCCTGGCGATTTGATGGTGGAGCTACTTGGGAGTCTCTCTGCAGATCCTCCGCCTGTTTATAAGGCCCTCAGAAATAGGCACCTCCAGCTGCAGCCCTTTCCTGCTGACTTGGGAGTTGAAAACAGTGGTGTGTGTGTGTGTGTGTGTGTGTGTGTGTGAGTGAGAGAGAGAGAGAGAGAGAGAGAGAGAGAGAGAGAGAGAGAGAGAGAGAGAGAGAGAGAGAGAGAGAGAGAGAGATTTCTAAAGCCAGTAGAAGAGAAATGCCACAATGAAACCCATCAATGGTGCACCATGGGAAAAGAGGGCTGTCATAAAGATCCCTGAAATTTACACTTATCCGTTTCAGTGGGTATGAGTGGGGACATTAATCTCATAGAAGACATGGCATTCCACAAGATTGGAATGCCATGTCTTCTATGAGATTAATGTCCCCACTCCCTTTTCAAAATCACAAAAATAAGAAGAAATAGGTTTTACTGATTTAGTCTCTGACAGTCATAGCAAAATTTGCCATGGAGAGGCAGAACCCAGTGTCCAGATGGGAGGGAGAGGTTCCACAGTAGTTCTCTCAGAGACCCACTGGAGTTCGGTAGAACATCCAGACTGACTTTCTGGGACCAAGAAACATTTAACACCTTCTCTCTCTTAATTCCATCCTTTGGCATCTCCCCAGGACAGTGAATTATAGAATAAACAAGACAATCTGTAACTAGTTGGTTCATCATTCTGGAGAGTATTTCTTTACTAATTTCCTTCATGTCTTCAGCAGTGACAGAGCATCTAATGCAGAGCTTTTCAACCTTTTCACCCATTGTACCACTTTTAGGATATGGCAATATCCGAGTACCACCAGTCGCCTAGCAAGGTGTCAAAAACTTGACCAAAAAAAAAAAAAGGGAAAAAGTGATAAAGTACAGGTAGTCCTCAACTTACAACAGTTCACTTAATGACTGTTCAAAGTTACAATGGCACTGAAAAAAGTGCCCCCCAAGGCACAGCCGAGCAAGACACCTGCCCGCCCGCCCGGTGGCGCTCGATTCCTCCTGTCTGAGGTTTTCATTGTTGTGGGCATTTCTGTTGAGGATTGGCAGCGGGGGTGGGGTGGGGGATGTTTGGTTTTTATTCCCCCCGTCTGCTGGGTGGTTGCAGCAGGTTTTGGTCACTTCACATGACCCTGGGACACTGTGACCGTCATAAATATGAATCAGTTGCCAAGCATCTGAATGTAAATCACAAGACCCTGGAGATGCTGCAACATTCCAGCTGATCGGCGCTTCTTCTGGGCTCAGCAGAAGCGCCAGGATCGGTGCTGCTTTCCAGCTGACTGGTACTTCTTTAGGGCTCAGCAGAAGCACCAGGATCAGCGCCGAGCTCCAGCTGGAGCCTGGCGCTGATCCTGGCGCTTCCACTGAGCCCTGACAGCCCCGAAGAGGCGCCGATCAGCTGGAAAGCAGCACTGATCCTGGCGCTTCCGCTGAGCCCTGACAGCCCTACAGCTCCAGCCATCTCTCACTCAGGCTTGTGCGGTGCTGCCACCAGTTCAGCTCATTCCCCTCCCCCGCTACCACTTTTCTAGGATGATCACGTACCATCTGCCAGGTGCCAATGTACCACAGGTGTGTACAACTGTACAACTGGTTGAAAAGCCCTGATCTAACGTACTGCCTTCACTGGAAAAGTTCTTAAAAATCATGGGAAATATTCAGATATATATCTGCCTGGAAAAACAACCCTTGTTGAACTGTATAGCGCAATCCAACATCAGGAGTTGACCACAGGGAATGCTTTATGGTATCTTGTATTATGTCATAAAATGTTTTACAATAATTTTTATCGTAAAATGTTTTATTAAAAAATTCAATTCCATAAGAGTCATGGGTCCCAGATTTTGGTTGCATTCTTTAAGTCAATCCATTTGAAATACTTTGGTTCAAAAATTGTTGCCCTGCAATGCACCCCTTTGCCCAGTTAAATGATACATACAGACAGTTTTAACAGAAAATAACAGAGTTGGAAGGGACCTTGGAGGTCATCTAGTCTAACCCCCCTGCTCAGGCAGGAAACCCTATACCATTTCAGACAAATGGCTGTCCAGTCTCTTCTTGAAAACTTCCAGTGTTGGAGCACCCACAACTTTTGGAGGCAGGTTGTTCCACTGGTTAACTGTTCTAGCTGTTCTATATTATAAAATCACATTTATTCAGAATGTTGCAATATTTTCCCCATAGGTTATCCCTGGTTCTCCTACTACCACCCTCCTACCAGAAGCACAAAATGCAATTATCATCAAAGTACTGTAGAAAGTTTTGTATGCAGCCATAACAATACAATGATACCAATTCATTATTTGGTGTTCTTTGAATCTTTTCATTCATAATTATACCTATAGCTTTACTCCCCCCCTCCCATCTTCACTTACTCTTGAGTTTCATTGATTATTCATAAACACACATTTATCTTCTGTAAATACTGTCAAATGTGGCTTATTTATTTCACTTGCTGTATTTATATTGAATTTATGGTGGTGGGTTTTTTTCAGAAAAGAATTCATCAGGGCATCTATTAGCCGCCCTGAGTCGTGGAAGAAGGGCGGCATATAAGTTTAATAAATAATAATAATAATTAGGTCCCCATTTTACCACCCAGAAACTGCTCCATACTTGATTGATTTCACATCAGGCCTTGCCTGGACCTCTTCTTGTGACATTTTCCACCTTCTACATCACTGAAACTGCGCCCGGCAATGGAAAAAAAGGTCACGATACATCGCAAGATGTCATGTGACGTTGCGAGTGTGACACCCCTGTTCTAAATGAAAAGCTTCCAATATAAATCAGCTCCTGCATATTCTAAGGAATTCTTTTATAAGTACAGGTAGTCCTTGATGTGCAACCACAACTGAGCCCAAAGTTTCTGTTGTTAAACAAGGCAGTGGTTTAGTTGAGTTTTACCCCATTGTTATGACCTTTCTTGCTACAGTTGTGAAGTGAATCACTGCAATTGTTAAGTGGATCTGACTTCCCCATTGATTTTGCTCGTCAGGGGTCAAGGTCACAAAAGGGGATCGCATGGCTTCTGGGACACTGCAACCGTCATAAATACGAGTCAGTTGCCGAGCGTCTGAATTTTGACCACGGGGCCCTGGAGATGCTGCAGCGGTCGTAAATGTGAAAAAGGGTCATAAGTCACTTTTTTCAGCACCGTGTAACTTTGAATGGTCACTGAGGAAACGGTTGTAAATTGAGGACTACCTGGATTGCTTTACGGGTTGCATAACTAAGCAGAGGCACCAAATCCAAATTCTAAGCCTCAATGCAAATCCTAGTGAATCTCAGATTACCGTATCATGTCTCAAATCGTTTTTAACAGTTCCTTTGACTAGTAACCTCTGACCTCAACACAAACAAAGTAAGATAAACCTCAGGCTCCCCCAGTCTAAGCCACCTATAGCCTTCCTTTGTAAGTACCGGTAAGTAAATAAACAAACAAACAAATCTGCCTACTTCAATATCCTGCATGAGGAAATCCTGTCTGTTTGAAAGGAATACAATCACTTAATACAAAGCGGATGCTGTACAACAGACTTCTGCTTCCTCCCTTATCTTCTTCAATTGTCTTTTTGCTATGTTGTATTTTATTCCCCTGGATCATACTGTGGTCTAATGTTCATACCAACTACATGGAACCACTACCTGATGGCTAGATTCTTTGTGGCTCTAGCCCTCGGACAGCGAGGGCAAACCTTTTAGAGACCGAGTGCCCAAACTGCAACCCAAAACCCACTTATTTATCGCCAGGTGCCAGGTGGGCGTGGCCCACTGAGTGGGCATGGCTGTGGTGGTCATGGCAGATTGGGTGGGTGTGGCCAAGGTGGGCATGATCACCTTGATGTTGCTCGTGGGGAGGGATGCCTGTGGGGGCCAGGCAGGGTTGGGGGAGATCCAGGGGGTCTCTGGCAGGTGGGGCGGTGGGCAGGAGGCTCGTCCTGCTGGGTGAGGCGAGGCAGGGCGGGGGTGCCATTGTCACAGGGCAAGGTGAGGCCGGGGTGACTGCTGCCTGACACCATCGGCCCCTGCACACAGAGGCCAGCGAGCGCATGGGTGCTGGGATGCATCCGGTCATGTGAGACCTCGGCGAGCTAGTGGGCGGCTGGTTGAAGATGGACGGTTGCCATCTCCGGGGCATGACACGCATGCCCACAGAGAGGACTCTGAGTGCTGCCTCTGGCACACGTGCCATAGGTTCGCCACCACTGCCCTAGGATTTGGAATCTGTAAAAAAAATCTAGAACTATAAATGCTTGCTACATACAGTAGGACAGGGGTCTTCAAACTTGGCCCTTTTATGACTTGTGGGCTTCAATTCCCAGAATTCCTGAGCCAGCATATGCTGGCTCAGGAATTCTGGGAGTTGAAGTCCACAAGTCATAAAAGGGCCAGGTTTGAAGACCCCTGCAGTAGGATAAACTAAAATATTGACCACAAAACACTTAAAGGATGACCCCATATCCTGCCTCACTGAGGCCTTCAAAATACTATATGCAGAGAGTGGAAGAGTTGTTTTTTGCGTAGAAGGAACATTTTCAGAAATTTGGACAGTTCAGCCCACAAAATTACAGGACTAGACTTAGTTCTCCCTATAAGAACTGTTGCTCTCCAGTATCTGTTCTTAGACAACCAAGCCTGGCTAGACTCAGATGCCCTTTCAGCTTACCTGCCTCTTGGTCTCTAAACTTAAAGAGCCCATGACCTTTGTCTAAAGCCTCTGCTGGGAACCACAGAGGCTTGGGGAAATAATTTGATTTTCAGCTGTCATTTAATGAAAGTGCTACATCTTAAAGGGTTGACAGAGCAGATAAAGAGGCAGTGATGGCTCCCCTTCGATTGGTGCTGTGGTTAATTTACTTAAACTCCTGATGATTTGACTAACCTCCTCAGCCAGGAGACACACCAATTTACACTTGATTTGCAATAATGGATTATCCATGGGTGCTCTTCAACAGCAACTGAGTTTGACATGTGTCTATCCTGTTCTGTTTTTTTGTATGTGTGTGCTTTTAAAAAAAAAAATAGACAGGGGGAAAGTGACTTTTGAGCAATGTGGACAAGTTTTCTGAATGTTTAACCTGTGATATAAATTCCTAGGCATTATCTTCCCCTTTTACTTTTCATTTTGCAAGATATATGGGATTTGTATAATCTTAATTTAAACTATCCTGTTTCTAAAGAGTTGTATAATAACAAAAGATGAATTTGATATTTGCTTTTTGTTGGTTGCAATCTTAGGTTTGTACCGCCATTACAATTATCTAACAAAGGCTAAGCCTACGTCAATAAAGAACTCTGGGTAAGGATTTGAACTCTGTTGCTGACCTTATATAAAGGTATGAAAATATTTGTGCTGTAATACTTTGTTCTGTTCAACCCTGTTTGCCCTCTTTAGTTTGACTTCTTGATGGTTCCACTTGGAGTACTGGAGTGCCCCTCCCTGCCTCTTTAGGTCCTCCTTGGTGCATCCTTTTTGTTCTTTTCTTGTGTGTTCCTTCTCAAGATTGGTTCTCAATGATTTGGGTGTGAGTGTGTGTAAAGAAAATATATTCATATTCCCTGAGAGACTATGGCCAGCAAAGTTGTCCTTAAAAGCACACTCACAGTTTCTTTTCAATATGAGGTAAGACTCAGCATGCAGAATAGAAGCACTGGTCCGTTCTGAGACAGCCAGTTTGGTCTAGTACAGTGGTGGCGAACCTATGGCACGGGTGCCAGAGGCGGCACGCAGAGCCCTCTCTGTGGGCACATGCCCCGTCACCCCAGTCCTAGGCCTTCAGCTGGGTTTTATAAAACCTTTTCACTTTAGGCCTCCGCCGCTTTGTGCAAAAAAAAAAAAAAAGTTCAGTCAATTTCAACTTCTCGCGGGAAAAAAAAGGTCTTGCAAAGTTGGAATTGATTGATTGAACTTTTTAGTCCCGCCCAGTCTGCCATTACCACCGCAGCCACGCCCACCCAATGGGCCATACCCAGCCAATGGGCCACACCCACCCAGCACTCGACAATGCATAAGTGGGTTTTGAGTTGCAGTTTGGGCACTCAGTCTCTAAATGGTTCGCCATCACTGATCTAGTAGTTATTTAAGGCATCAGGCTACTCATCAGGAGACTGTGAGTTCAAGTCCCACCTTAGCCATGAAAGCTAGCTTGGCGACTTTGGGCCAGTCTTGTTCTCTGCCTTGAATGTGGAAAGGTTCGTTGTGCAGAACAGAGAAAGACATCTAAACTCTAGAGAGACTGGAAACAGAGAAGGGACCTACACTTCAAATTTCTCTGCCCCACACTTCCCATATCCGCCTCCTGATTCCTCAGGGAGCACATGGATGATTTAAAAAATAACCATCAACCACAGAAGCTGGTATGATGGCCATTAACCAACATCCAGGAAGAGAGATCTGTGGCTGGATCCTAATGTGCATTATTACCCAGTTATTATTTTTAATCAAAGCTAAAGCTATTTAAAACATTCAGCAGGGAAAATCACAAGTTATTCTTGTCCTTTCTTGTTCCTCCATTCTGAGACCCCATCCTGTGCCGAGCAAGCAAGGGATTGACTTCTACTCTGTTTTTGCACAGTGCCTAGAAAAATTTAGGTGCTACAGATTAATAAGATTTAAAATAGTTGTTGTTGCTTAAAAAAAAACCCACTTGTTACCATCCCTCTTTTTATTTTAGGAAAAGGGAGGGTTTTAAGAAAATAATGAAATAAAGTGGCATAGCCTTGTCCTCCTGTTAAAGCAGTGGTGGCGAACCTATGGCACACCTGCCAGAGGCGGCACTCAGAGCCCTCATAAGAACATAAGAAGAGCCATGCTGAATCAGGCCAAAGCCCATCGAGTCCAGCATTCTGTGTCACACAGTGGCCCACCAATTGTACATGGGGATCTTGAGCAGAAAGAGAAGGCAAAACCCTCCCTTTCCCTTGACCCCCAACAAATGGTACTCAAGGGAATCCTGCCTGCCTCAACCAACATAGAGGCGGCACATGGACATCCGTTTTAATAACCACCGATACACTTGGCATCCATGAATCTGTCTGACCCTGCCTTGAAGCTGTCAAGGCTGACAGCTGTCACGATCCCTTCTGGAAGTGAATTCCATAAATCAACGACCCTCTGGGTGAAGAAATATTTCCCTTTATTTGTCCTCACTTTCTTAGCTATGAGCTTCAGGGAGTGCCCCCTTGTCCTGGTATTGTGTGATAGAGAAAAGAATTTTTCTCTATCCACCTTTTCTATCCCATGCATGATTTTATACACTCTCTGTGGGCACGTGCACTGTGGCCCCAGCAGAGTTCGCCAGAGTAGCGAGCACGTGGCGTTTGGAAGCGACAGGGCAGGAAGTGAGTGAGCAAGTGTGTTGGCCCCCAGGGATGCCCCAGAGATGGCGAGGGACTGGCCCCCACCGCCCTGGCCCCGGCCACACTCACCCAGTCTGCTGTGACCACTGCAGCCACACCCACCCAGTGGGCCATGCCCTCTGCCCCCCCAGGGCACCACCATCCTGATGCAGCTCTGGCACTTTGCAACAAATAAGTGGGTTTTGGGTTGCAGTTTGGGCACTCAGTCTCTTAAAAGGTTCGCCATCACTGTGTTATAAGCCTTTCCTAAAGAGACAGAGGCATAGGAAACAAGCAAGACCCAACTGGACTTATTACAATACATCCTTCTATGTAGGGCAGCACTGAAGAACACCTAAAATCTTCAGTTGACCCAGAATGCTGCAGCATGAGTAGTTATGGGTACAGCTCATTACACCTAGGCGACATCACTACATCACAAGTTGCAGCGATTCTCAATAGGTGAAGTAGCCCATCTGGGTCAGTCACTCGGAAGACTAAAACTCTGGTCCCGGTGACTGACCTCGATTGGATCCTGCAACATTATCCTGGGACACGTATATCACCTTCATTCGTGACTCTCAATGGGTTTCTCAATGCAATTCAAGATGTTGGTGTGACGATGCTAAGGGGCCAGGTGGATCAGCTATCCAGGGGTTTCTGCTCATTCTATCAGTTCTGGCAGGGTGGGATTGTTCCAGATCCCCTCTATTGAACTGTGTCATCTGGTGGGACTGAGGAGAACTACTTTTTCTGTTGTGGCTCCTACTCTAAGCAACAACCCCCATCTGAAGTACAAAGTGCTCTTATCCTCTTGGTTTTTCAGAAGGTCATTAAGAGTTGGCCCCTTCCCCAGGTTTTAGCGCCCAGTGTAGGTCGTAGAGTAGCCTAATGCTGTATATCAGTGATTGCAAACCTTTTAGACACCGAGTGCCCAAAAACCGCCCTGCCCCCCACCCCCACTCTGTCCCGCCCGCCCCGCCCCGTCCTGCCCACCCCACCCCATCCCTTCCCCCTGCCCGCCTCTCCAGCCCGCCACAGATTGCCCAGGCAGCTCTGCAGCTCCATGGTAGCCATGCCCTCTGCCCACACCATGCAGCAGCATCTGTGCGTGACGGGGCGCAAGGGTGAAATCTTGTTCCTGCTGCCCGGCTGCCATGTCCTTGGCTGTGCTGCTCCGCGTGGTCCGTGCCCAGGGGCAACTCTCCTTCGGGGGGGGGCTGCTGGTGTGGATGGGGCAGCAGGGGGAGACGGGGCTGGGGTGATGGCGTGTGTGCCCACAAAGAGGTCTCTATGTGCCGCCTCTGGCACGCGGGCCATAGGTTCGCCATCACTGCTGTGCCTGCTCTATGAATTGTTACGTAATGCCTTGGTGTTCTTTGTATTGGATCATTTCAGTTTGGTTTGGTTACGAAGGCTCTTTTTATATTGTTTTTGCAAATTGGTTGCTGGCTACCCAGAGTTATATATTTAAGATGGGCAGTGAAACAAACAAATAAACCTGAGACTTAAAGCTTCAAGGACCTGCTCTCTCTCTTCTCCTTCTACAAAGAGGAAATACGAATTATTTCCTTCTGCAGAAAGGAAGCATGAAGCAAAGGATTGGAGCTCTCTGCAGGAGTGTTCCCTCCTCTCAACAGCTGGCTTGAGGCAAAACACCCTCTCCTCATCAAAGGGTTTTATTGACGTTGGTTCTCTGGGAAATAAGCATCAGCAAAAGGGCAAACGAGGAAGGATTTTCATCCCTTCTTTCTCTCTTCTGCTGCCTGGTCAGTCACCCCTTAGCTCCTTCTTCCTTCGGCACACGCCTTTAAACCTCTCCCCCCAGCCCCCAGCCCCCACCTCATGCCTTTCACTCTTCTGCTCTGCTCTTGAAGCTGCAAAAAAAAAAAAAGAAAGGAAAAAAAATCAGCCTATTTGTATTGAATTTTTCTAATCCGTAGAGATGGTGTTCTGATGCAGGTCGGGAGCTCCCTCCTTGCAAGTATTTGGAATGATTAATGATAGAAAGAAGGGGAAAGAGAAAGCATGATATGAAGAAACATGTTTCCACCTCTCTCTCTCTCTCTCTCTCTCTCTCTCTCTCTCTCTCTCTCTCTCTCTCTCTCTCTCTCTCTCTCTCTCTCTCCCTCCCCATACCTACCTACCTACCTACCTACCTACCTATCTATCTATCTATCTATCTGTCTGTCTGTCTGTCTGTCTGTCTGTCCGTCCGTCTGTCCGTCCGTCCGTCCGTCCGTCCATCTATCTATCTATCTATCTATCTATCTATCTATCTATCTATCTATCTATCTCTATCTCTATCTCTATCTCAAGCACACATAATATTGTCCTGCAGCCAAAAGCCTTTTTTTTTACTCTAGCACAGTAAAATACCTAATTAGCAATCTCAATACCAGTAGTCTCATTAGCAGTCTCCCAATATTTGAAGGGCTGTCACAGAAAAGAGAGGGGCAACCTATTCTCCAAACAACCATCTGAAAACAGGACAAGAAGTAACGAATAGAAACTAATCAAGAAAAGATGCAACCTAGAACTAAGGAGAAACTGGCAGTGAGAACAATTAATCAGTGGAACGGCCTGCCTCCAGAAGTTGTGGGTGCTCCAACACTGGAGATTTTTAAGAAGAGATTGGACAGCCGTTTGTCCGGAATGATATAGGGTTTTCTGAGCAGGGGGGTTGGACTAGAGGACCTCCAAGGTATCTTCCAACTCTGAGATTCTGTATTGTATAATGGTGACCAATTGCTGTTGTCAGAATCAGCCACTAGCAAGTGATGGGTGGATAGGAGGCTCTTCAGATGTTGCCAGATCACAACTCCCAGCCACCTCAGATAATCTAACCCAGTGATGGTGAACCTTGTAGAGACCGAGTGCCCAAACTGCAACCCAAAACCCACTTATTTATCGCCGGGTGCCAGGTGGGCATGGCTCATTGGGTAGGCGTGGCTGTGGTGGTCATGGCAGACTGGGTGGGTGTGGCCAAGGTGGGTGTGGTCATCTCGATGTTGCTCGTGGGGAGGGACGTCTGTGGGGGCCAGGCAGGGTTGGGGGAGATCCAGGGGGTCTCTGGCAGGTGGGGCGGTGGGCAGGAGGCTCGTCCTGCGTGGTGAGGCGAGGCAAGGTGAGGCAGGGCGGGGGTACCCTTGTCACAGGGCAAGGCAAAGCAGGGGCTGGGGCGGTTGCTGCCTGACACCATCAGCCCCCACACACAGAGGCCAGCGAGCGCATGGGGCTCGACGGTGTCCGTCAGCAGCCACAGCTTGCCGGCCCCTTGACCAGCACACTCTGGGGCTCCTCAGCTCGCCGCCAGCAGTTCAGACAAGCTGCCTCTGAGCTGGACGGCGGCCGACAGCTGAGGAGGCGATGCAGTGGGTCATGCCTGGGAAAAGGAGAGCATGCGAGGCCAGGAGGGATGGGACGGGGGGGGTGGAAAACCAGCCGTGCTGGGATGCATCTGGCCACGTGGGACCTCAGCGAGTTAGCGGGCAGCTGGTTGAAGAGGGACGGTTGCCATCTCAGGGGCATGGCATGTGTGCCCACAGAGAGGGCTCTGAGTGCCACCTCTGGCACATGTGCCACAGGTTCGCTACCACTGATCTAACCAGTGTCAAACATTGCTAGAATACACACCACTCTGATCTACCCCTAGTATGGTTCTGATGTCTTGCACTTGACAGAAGGCTAGATAAATGTCTTAAACAAATAAAAATAAGTGTCTCTCATCAGTTGACGAATCTGAGAGCAACCAGAATTCTAAGCATAATGTAGGGCAGCAGCTACCTTTCCAAGTTTTTTTTTTAAAATAAAGTTTAAAGCATACATCTCAGAATGTATAGGGGGAAGAAAGGTACAGCTAGTTTTCGACCTACAACAGTTCATTTTGTGACCATTTGACGTTACAATGACCCTGAAAAAAGTGACTTCTGACCGTTTTTCATGGCTACAACCATTCCAGCATCCCCCGTGGTCATGTGATCAAAATTCGGCTGCTTGGCAGCTGGTTCATATTTATGACGGTTGCACTGTCCCGGAGTCACGGGATCCCCTTTTGCAATCTTCTGACAAGCAAAATCAATGGGGAATTCAGACTCACTTAATAACTGGGTTGCTAACTTAACAAGTACACTGATTCCCTTAACATCTATGGTAAGAAAGGTCGTAAAACGGGGCAATATTAAGGTGACCAACCATCCTCCTTTAGGGAGGACAGTCCGCCTTTTTTAAGTTCTGTCCTCCCTTGAAAAGTGTCCTCCTACATGTACTCCTTTTCGATATTTGAAGACTAATCTGCAGGGCTTTTTTTTTCTCATAGAAAGCTCAGAAAGGCGTTCCGGTATCTTTTTTTGATGGTTTTTTTCAACTTTTGCATGAGCTGTGCTACTCCCCCTATTGGTTTTCGAAAGCCAATAGGAATTGCTGCTGAGCGCGCCAAAACACCAGGCCGGCAAACTTTGCACATGTAAGTTGTCTGCAGCGAAGGCGAATGGGCAGGAACTTTGCACCCCTCCCTGCTACCCAACTACACCATCTCCTAGTTAGTCCCGAAGATACCTGGAGGAGACTGGAGCAGCGATGCCATGATAACTTTCTCTTGATCTTCGGCCCTGCTAGGGCAATAATGGCTGCGGGCGCAAGAGGCAGGGGCAGTGGGGCTGCTGCGGGTTGGGGGTGTGAAGGGCGGCGATGGCTGGCTGCCCCCGTGCTGTGAGAGCCGCGGGGCCTGCTCTACATGGGGCTGTGCAGAGTGGGCGGTGGTGCTGGCGGGGCTGTTGCAGGCGGGGTGTGTCGATGGCGTGCTGCCTCCCCGGGGCCGGAGCTGGCACAGCTGGTGCTTTGGGAGCCGCGGGGCCCACTCTACATGGCGGGGCAGCAGTGCTGGCGGGGCAGCTGCGGGCGGGGGCGTGGCATGTAAGCATAATTACAATATAAAATGTTATTGTTACAAATGTTTTTTATTATGCAATTATCATATTATAGTGTATTCTGTATTATTGTTGCAATGAATAAAATGTTTCTTTTATTTACGATGTTCTTTTCTTCAATTTATTTGTGTCCTCCTTTTCATTGTAAAAAAAGTTGGTCACCTTAGCCATATTCACTTAACAACTGTCTCGCTTAGCCACAGAAATTTTAGGCTCAATTGCGGTCGTAACTTGAGGACTACCTCTACTTCAGATGGCCCTTAGGATTCTCGTCTGAGCTACTCAACCGTAGCTGGCTGGGGAATTCTGGGAGTTGAAGGCCACAGGCCTTAAAGTTGGACAGCCCATCTGCCCTTTCGTTAAGAGCAATTCTGATCGGGATTGGATTGCATTTAAGAACATAAGAAGAGCCATGCTGAATCAGGCCAAAGCCCATCGAGTCCAGCATTCTGTGTCACACAGTGGCCCACCAATTGTACATGGGGATCTTGAGCAGAAAGAGAAGGCAAAACCCTCCCTTTCCCTTGACCCCCAACAAATGGTACTCAAGGGAATCCTGCCTGCCTCAACCAACATAGAGGCGGCACATGGACATCCGTTTTAATAACCACCGATACACTTGGCATCCATGAATCTGTCTGACCCTGCCTTGAAGCTGTCAAGGCTGACAGCTGTCACGATCCCTTCTGGAAGTGAATTCCATAAATCAACGACCCTCTGGGTGAAGAAATATTTCCCTTTATTTGTCCTCACTTTCTTAGCTATGAGCTTCAGGGAGTGCCCCCTTGTCCTGGTATTGTGTGATAGAGAAAAGATTTTTTCTTTATCTACCTTTTCTATCCCATGCATGATTTTATACACTTCGATCAAGTCCCCCCTTAAACGCCGTCTTTCAAGGCTGAAGAGACCAAGGCGTTGCAATCTGGTTTCATAAGGGAGGAGCTCCATTTCCCTGATCATTCTTGTTGCCCTTTTTTTTTTAATTACTGCAAATCAGCACGGCTGGCTCTACCCCTGCAAGAAATGTTTTCTTCCTCCTCACCTCCTTTTAAAATAACATCCAAACTAGCAACTGTTGATGCTGCTGTGGAAGGAGACCTTGGAAATTCAGAAGCAGATAGCTCTTCCCTAACACTTGCTTGGCCTAACGATGGTAGCGACTAGCCCAGGGGTAGGCAACCTTGGCTCTTTTATGACTCGTGGACTTCAACTCCCAGTATTCCTGAGCCAGCCATGCTGAGGGGAAAGGGAGAGGTTTCCAAGCTGAGCCACGCTGGCTCAGGAATTCTGGGAGTTGAAGTCCACAAGTCATAAAAGAGCCACGGTTGCCTACCCCTGGACTAAGCCAGTTCTTCCTTTGGTGCTTCCAATAGACCGGAAAGAAGGTTTAGGTCAGTGGAAAGAGACACTTCTCAGGCAAACGGCCTCTTAATCCTTTTCTCCATGGCAACGACATGCAGGCAGCACAACCACTGCAACATGGTGCATCCTCTCTCCCTACAAGAGATCATTGCTCTCAAATCTGCTGGCTTCAAATCTGCTGGCTTCCATTCACCGATGGCCCCAACAGTGGAGATGTTAGCCAGCTGCTTATAAAGGAAAACATAAGGAAGGCCAGGCCAGGCCTCCGTCCAATGTGTTAAAATCCTGCTCACTATTTTCCCATGAAGCAAAGCTGAAATTGCTTCCAAAAATTTTTTTTTTCTGCAAACATATTTTTTTTTGCCCTACTCCTTCCCTGAGGGAAAAAAAGATCACTTTTCAGCATATGACTGCAGGGAAGGTGCATGATGGTAGAGTCAACCTAGTCCTTGCTTGCATAAGAGCAAAGGCAAAGACCATGCTGAACCGTCTGATTGCAAAACAAGCCTTTTCAAATTTGAAGCCATCTGTTGATGTCTCTTAATGGGCAACGCGACTCCTTTTTTCAAACCTGTTGAAAAAAGTTCTCTTTTCTTTCTCTCTGGGAAAAAAAAAAATCTCCGTTTTTCCCTTGAAATTCTGTTTTCTTTCCAATTTCTTGCGAAATTTCACAGCCCGCAAACCAGGAGATGGTATTCATTTCACTCTTTGAAGATTCTTGCCTTTGGAACAATTTTTTTTTAATTATTTGGATTTCGAGTCATCCAATTCTGCAGCAATTCTGGGCAGCTTACAGATAAACATTAAAACAAAATACGTCAAGAGGAAAAAAGAAGACAGCTAGCCAGAACCAGACCCCCCAAAGCCAAGAACCAATAACTAACTAACCAACTAAAGAAACTCAAACCCCATTCTAACAACCAGGTTGATGAACAGATCAGGATGATGGGAGTAGTATGAATCCTCTTAGTGTGGGAGTTTGGACAGAGTCAAGATTCATCTGGTGATCTTCTGAGATTCTGCATACATCTCTGGCTGACAACAGAACTGTAGTAACTGTGAGAGGGATCTCGGAGTCCTAGTGAACAATCACCTAAATATGAGCCAGCAGTGTGCTGCAGCTGCCAAAAAGGCCAACACAGTGCTAGGCTGCATAATAGAGGGATAGAATCAAGATCACACAAAGTATTAATACCACTTTACAATGCCTTGGGAAGGCCACACTTGGAATACTACATCCAGTTTTGGTCACCACGATGTAAAAAAGAGGTTGAGACTCTAGAAAGAGTACAGAGAAGAGCAACAAAGATGATTAGGGCAGGGGTCTCCAACCTGTGGGAATGGCTGGTTAATGCACATGCGCACACATGCGCACACCCCCACTCATGCTAGCAGCCCCATTTGTGCATGCGGGGCGTGCTAGCACTGCTGCCAGCGTCATATGGTCGCTAACGGCCTATTTGCACATGTGTACAGTCACTAGTGGCCTGTTTGTGAGTGCTAGTGACGTGCAGGCGCAAGCACGCATGCGCCAGCATTGCCACTAGCACCACCACGGATGCATGAGGTCTGCTTGCATATGCATGTGTATGCTGGCGCCACCGTCATGCGTGCGCCCATTTACATATGCGTGTGTACACACACCTTTCTCTGCTTCTCCCTTTCCCTCCGGGCTGCCAACCCGGAAAGGTTGGGGAACTCTAGGTTAAGGGACTGGAGCCTAAAACATAGAAGGAACAGTTTCTCAGAGTTCCAATTATAAAAAAAAAATGATTAAAATTGTAGTAGTAAAAGAGAGGTGTAAGCTACAAACAAAACAGTGATAAGGGACTCCCTGTATAGGTAATTTTCAACTTACAACATTTCATTTAGTGACCGTTCAAAGTTAAAATGGCACTGAAAAAAGCGACTTATGACCGTTTTTCACACTTACGACCATTGCAACATTCCTATGATTGCGTGATTAAAATTCAGACGCTGGGCAACTGACTCATATTTATGACGGTTGCAGTGTCCCGAGGTCATGTGATCCCCTTTTGCAATTGTCTGACAAGCAAAGTCGAAGGGGAAGGCAGATTCACTTAACAACCGTGTTACTAACTTAAGAATGTAGTGATTCATTTAACAATTGTGGCAAGAAAAGTGGCAAAATGGGATAAAATTCACTTAACAAATGTCTCGCTTAGCAACAGAAATGTTTGACTCAGTGGTGATTGTAATTCGAGAACTACCTGTACAAGCGTCCAACTATTCTGTTCCATTATTTCCTCCATATCAACATTCCACAGCTAATGAGGAAATTTATCCTCACTGGCTTTTTTTCATTGGTCTCCCCTTTCTAAAAAAATTGCATTAACTTTTGCACCCTGTGTTGTTCTTTCAGATCTAGATAGCTCCCATAAGGACATTAGAAAAAAAGGCAATGAATAAAAAAGTAAACGGAACCAAGAGAATTTAAGTATAAACTACTACTGTGCTGTTATCAAGAAAACAGCAGGCTTGAAGACATGGAATCAACAGGAATCGAATCCAATTCCAGGACATTTTTGCCTTTTCATTAAGATCACATCAAATAGAACCTGTGAAGTGTAATAGCACATCCGGACAAATAAAAAGGCTTTTATCTTGGGACGAAGAGATAATCAAGTTGGTTTCAAAGAATTGTTAATACCACTTTACAAGGCCTTGGGAAGGCCACACTTGGAATACTGCATCCAGTTTTGGTCACCACGATGTAAAAAAGATGTTGAAACTCTAGAAAGAGTACAGAGAAGAGGAACAAAGATGATTAGGGGACTGGAGGCTAAAACATACAAAGAACGGTTGCTGGAACTGGGTATGTCTAGTTTAATGAAGAGAAGGACGAGCGGGGACAGGATAGCAGTGTTCCAGTATCTCAGGAGCTACGACAAAGAAGAGGGAGTCAAGCTATTCTCCAAAGTGCCTGAAGGCAGGACAAGAAGCAACGGGTGGAAACTGATCAAGGAGAGAAGCAACCTAGAACTAAGGAGAAACTTCCTGACAGTTAGAACAATTAACCAGTGGAACAACCTGCCTCCAGAAGCGGTGAACGCTCCAACACTGGAGGTTTTTAAGAAGAGACTGGGCAGCCATTTGTCTGTTCACTAAGTTCACTAACGACTTCCCAAAGATCACACCAAGAATCCATGTAGAGTCAAACACAGGAACCAGACCGAAATGTCTGCTCTTAAGAAAACACCAATCAAAGAAAATGTATCTGGCTTATAGTTAGATCTTGATATACGGAGTGAAGAATGTTTACAAATTTAAATTGATTGTATTAAGTTGAATAGCAGTTAACTTGAATTTTTTCCTGGTTTACATGTACAAATATATATCTATTAATAAAAAATGTTATATAATAATAATAATAAAAAAGAAAACAAGAAGGCATTTCTCTCTAGTGATTAATCAAACTTAGACCTACCCAGCCAATCCTTTGAGGCAATTAACCATACTACTAACATTCAGTATTGTACATAAACGTGAACACAGAGTTGACTAAAAAAAAAAAGCAAGGAACTTGCCAATTCAGGGCTTTCTCATTATGCCAATCAGCTTAAAATCCAAGAACCAGTTTCAGTCAAAGTGTCATAGGGCTAAACTGGATGAGAAGCAAATTGCATCCTGCCCAACTCCCATTTTACTTGTTTTGCTGAATGAGCTGGTGGCCCTATCTGTACCCGGAGCATGATGGATAGGAATCAAATTATCCCCCACACACTCCTGTCTTATTGTTTAAAAAGAAAATGGCCCATCTCTCATGCTTACAGGATATAAGGGGAGGGGAGTACACTCGCATGCTTTTTTGGGGGGGGGTAAAAAAGTTTTAACAATTTGCTATACAGGTAGTCCTCGACTTACAACAGTTCATTTAGTGACTATTCAAAGTTACAATGGCACTGGGAAAAGTGACTTATGACGGTTTTTCACACGACCGTTGCAGCATCCCCTTGGTCACCTGATCAAAATTCAGACGCTTGGCAACTGACTCACATTTATGACGGTTGCAGTGTCCTGCGCTCATGTGATCCCCTTTTGCAACCTTCTAACAAGCAAAGTCATTGAGAAAGCCAGATTCACTTAACAACTGTGTTACTAACAACTGCAATGATTCACTTACCAACTATGTCAAGAAAGGTCGTAAAATGGGGCAAAACTCACTTAACAAACGTTTCACTTAGTAGCAATAAAATTTTGGGCTCAACTGTGGTCGTAAGTCAAGGACTGCCTGTATTTTTATACCACCTCACTCTCCAAGGATACCTGGAGAGTTCTCCAGAGGGATGGAAGAGGAAATCTCCAGATATCCTATTTCTAATGTTCTTCAACCTATGATAAGCTGTTCACAAATGAAGATTAGCATTTGACGTTGTACTCTTTTCTTGGTATAAATCAGGGGTAGGCAACCTTGGCTCTTTTATGACTGGTGGACTTCAACTCCCAGAATTCCTGAGCCAGCCATGCTGAGGGGAAAGGGAGAGGTTTCCAAGCTGAGCCATGCTGGCTCAGGAATTCTGGGAGTTGAAGTCCATGAGTCATAAAAGAGCCAACCCCTGGTATAAATTGCCTACCCCTGGTGTAAATAAACAGGCCAACTGAAGACTGAGGAGTAATTTCATAACTACTTATATGAGGTGATTTTCACCGACATTGGTGGAAAAAAAATCAGAAAACTCAAGACTAGTGTGGGAATTATAGAGGCTTTGTTCTCTTATAAAGTTAAGACAGTGAGAAGAAGCGACAGTGGCTATACATAATTCTAATTTATATTGAACAGGTTGAGGCATTGCATTACTGTAAGCCAAAACCAACTCAACTTTCTTATCGCTGAGGGCCATGGGGTAAGCGGGCTGTTCTGAAAAAGGACTTTGAAGGAGGTTGCTTCAAACGCTCCCCGTCTGAACAGCTTTCATGGCCCCCTGTGGTGGCAAACCTTTAGAAGGAGTCATTCCTGAGGAAAGTGCAGTAAAAGACGATAACCCACGTTTCCAGTTCGCTTGCAACGATGCAACAAGAAAAAATCAGGGTTTCTTTCATACCATGAATAAGGGATTTAAATGAGAGAAAATGGCAAAAGCAAGTCAACAGAAGAACCAGTTCTCCAGAGAGGTGGTACACACACACACACACACACACACACACACACACACACACACACACACACACACACACACACACACACTCACGTCACTGTATGTATTTCACAGAGGCTAGACAAGGATGCTTTGCTCAGTGGCTCCCTCTAATTCTGGGATTCTGTCACTGTGCTCTTTAACTAAGCTGGAGTATATTTTATCTTCAGTTAGCTGAGCTCAAATGGGTAGAAGACCATAGAAATATACACCTTCATTATTAAAGAGGTGCCTTTAAAAAGCACATAGTAGCATGCAGTTCTCAAATGCCACCAAGACAATCTATCTTTGAGCATAAAATCAGCAGGTTGTCTAAGAACCCATAGACTTGTCTGTGGAGATTCTCAGTCATCCAGGTCATATTTGTCTTAAAGGTGTTTTTTCAAAAGGCAACTGGACTGTTTTCCCTTGAGGAAGAAGAAGTTTTGCTTCTCATCCAAGAAGCTTCATTGGTTCTATCAAGATGGCAGGGGGATGGGAGGATAGGCACCTATCCTTCCATCCCCCCTACCATCCCGTCACAACTGATGAAGCTTCTTGGATGAGAAGCGAAACACCTTCGTCTTCCTCAAGGGAAAACAGTCCAGTTGCCTTTTGAAAAACCACTTTTGAGAAAACCCATAGACATAGTTGATGGGAGAGCTGTGTGCTCTGTGGCTGTGGTTGACTCACTTAGTCATAAGAAATCTGGTGATAATTGCTAAAAGGAAGGTTAGGCCCATCACCCTCTGTATATCTTCTGGGTCACAGTGAAAATAATAATAATAATAATAATAATAATAATAATAATAATAATAATAATAATAATAAAAAAAGTTGGAAGGGACTTTGGAGGTCATTTAGTCCAATCCCCTGCTCAGGCAGGAAACCCTATACCATTTCAGACAAATGGCTGCCCAGTCTCTTTTTAAAAACTTCCAGTGTTGGAGCATTCACGGCTTCTGGAGGCAGGTTGTTCCACTGATTAATTGTTCTGACTGTCAGGAAATTTCTCCTTAGTTCTAGGTTGCTTCTCTCTTTGATTAGTTTCCATCCGTTGCTTCTTGTCCTGCCTTCAGGTGCTTTGGAGAATAGCTTGACTCCCTCTTTTTTGTGGCAGTCCCTGAGATATTGGAACACTGCTATCATGTTACTCCTAGTTCTTATTTTCATTAAACCAGACATACCCAATTCCAGCAATGGTTCTTTATATGTTTTAGCCTCCAGTCCCCAAAACAGAAGGGACCAGAGTCTGTCCATCCTATTGTATCTGGCAGGATAAGTAGAAACCATTGGAGACCAGCAGATGTGCAAGTTTTCTGGCCCTGTGCCATGTGAGGTTTTATAGTGGATGACCAGCATCTTGAATTGCCCTCAGAAATCTACTGGAAGCCAGTGCAGAACAGATACAGTAGTAGTGTGATGTTGACATATCATAGAACCAGACTTGGAAGAAGTCACTAAGAACAATGCCCCCATAACCGATCCCTAAGTCAGTCCAGATGGTTAAGACAATTGATGGGATCAAAATCTGGAAGCCAGTGCAGCCAAGAGATGCAGCAGGACAGGAATGGAGTAACTCCCGTCCACCCCACCCCAAGTCTAGTAGAGGACACCTACAAGTGTAATGGTGCCCTCTTGAAACCAGACTGATCATTTTCTTCCAGATGGAACTGTGAGCCTACCACCTTCTCAACAACTTTCTCCAAAAAGGGAAAGTTGGCAACCAGAATCAAAGTTGTCCAGTTCCTTTGGAGCCAGCAATAGCCACTTGAGGAAAAGGAGATTCCCTGTCTCCTTCAAAGCAGATGGCGCCATCTCTTCTCACAAAGAGGCATTCACCACCATCTCAATCCAATGACATGTTGTCTTCCAGGAGGTCTTCACCAACCAGGGGGGACATAGATCCAAAACACAGATGGCAGGACTCAAGACCTTGTCCATTTTCTCCAGTCAAAAGATTTGAACTCCCCCAGATAATCAGACAAGACTGTCACAAACTCTGAATAAATCGGGGTGACTTTATCCAACAGATGCTGAGAATAATTCCCACTGCAGTCCTCCTGGGTAAAGAGTTATTTGCATTACAGGGCCACTGGCTGGTTGGTTGTGGACACAAGAAAATCAGAAAAATAAATGATTTGCTGCTTTTATACCTGCCATACGTTAACTACATACAGTAACTATAGTATTATGTACACACTATAACTGTCAGATTTGGTACAGCAACTAAGCAGGACAGATACAGACTCCAGCAGACAGTTAAGACTGCAGAAAAAAAAACACTGCAACCAGCCTGTCTTCCATTAGAAGACCCATATATTGCACAGGTTGCAGGATGGAAGCTGTCCCCAATAAAGCTGCCTTTTGTAATTGACTGATGGCGAATTTGTCAATGCCAATGGTGTTCAAGTGGTACCCAAGGCACCTATTACTATTTGTTCTACCCTTGCTTGCCTTTGCCACAATTGGACGTCGTCGTCACCATCATGATGATGATGATGATGATGATGATGATGATGTTGCTTTAGATGTACACTGAAAGTATCTGTACTGGAGACACTTGGCCAAATAAAATATTCAATTCAATTCCGTTGCCATACATTCCAAAATAAAAGCACAGCTGCTTTAATGAACTACAGAGTGGTGCTGCCTGTAATAACTCCTGGGTACTTTCGCCTTCAGATCTTGGCAAAACCCTTTTCAAAAGCTCCAGGGAACGCTCCAACCTGCATCATTATGCAACCAGAGCAGTTGTTAATGTTGTGTGGGGGGGGAGGGACATTAGTCGTATACTAACGGGTGGAGGGGCGGGAGAGACAAGCTTCATCCTTCCTCCCTACAAATCCAAAGGACAGATCCATTGTGGGGAGAAAGAAACCCACCAGCTGGTCTCGCCATGAGAAGGTGACCAAGGCACGTAGGGACTGTGAGGGTGGCCACCACAACATGGCAGTGCAGTGGAAACCAATACAGGAGAAGAACCCAGCCCCTTGAGGGCTGCCCAGCTCCTTGTCCAACTAAGCGCAGCACTTCGGAAGATCCCTTTCATGTTCAAAACTGCAGATCAGGCTGTTCTGCTGCAAGCAACCTCTTTGTTTGAAGAATGACGGGGGGGGGAAGAGGGGGGCAGGAACACCAGGATTCTTAAAAAACAAAAAGAACAGGAGGCTGCAGAGGAAAACCGCTGCATCCTCCACCTGGAATCCTGCAAAGGGACGGAGCGAAGGCTGCTTCTTCTCCTTTCCTCTGGGATTGCGCAATTTTGCCTCCAAGAAAAACGCATCTGAATAGTAGGTCTGTTCGTTAAGACACTCGTGAATTTGCATTCATCCTCTGTATCAGTGGTGGCGAACCTATGGCACGTGTGCCCGATGTGGCACTCAGAGCCCTCTCTGTGGGCACGTGCGCCGTCGCCCCAGTCCTAGGCCTTCAGCTGGGTTTTATAAAACCTTTTCGCTTTAGCCCTCCGCTGCCGTGTACAAAAAAAAAAAAGGTTCAATCAATCAGTCAATTTCAACTTCTTGTGGGGAAAAAAAGATCTCGCAATGTTGGAGTTGATTGAACTTTTTAGTCCCACCCAGTCTGCCGTTACCACCGCAGCCACGTCCACCCAATGGGCCACGCCTACCCAAAGGGCCACGCCCACCCAATGGGCCACACCTGACGATGCATAAGTGGGTTTTGGGGTGCAGTTTGGGCACTTGGTCTCTAAAAGGTTCCCCTTCACTGCTCTACAATATGCTGTCCAGCCATTCTTTGCCTGACCTGTTGTTCCTCCACTCCTCATAATCTCCATCAGATCTAATGGGAATTAAAAACAAAAGTGGAACTGATATTGGTTTCTTTTATATTCCTGAAAGATGTGAGGATCTTTGAAAGGTACAATTTTAGGCTCAGGACAGCCGCTATGTTGCACTGTGAGCTAGGATTGACCAATAATCCCTCTTGGAGCTGTTGGAATATAATCCCCAGATTTCTCCATTGCACAGGATACCTGCAATTGTGATTGTAATACATTTTGAAGGCACCCCACACACACACACACACACACACACACACACACACACACACACATACATATACATGTTTTCTGAGGTTTTCGTGGGTGTTTGTATGTAGGTCTTTGGTTATTCGGGTTTTCTTTCGCGTAAAATTGGAAATGTCTTGGTGACATTTCAACGAAGTCCCATTCGTCATCTTCAGGCTGGTGTTTTCGGCTTCATGCTTCTAGGAGCAATGTGTGATGATAGCTGTTTCTTCCTTTTAACTGCCAGTGGGGGTATGAACTGATTGGGTGGGAGCTTGGCTGTGTTCTGATTGGGTGGAATCAGAAGAAAACACACACATACCGCTATCTGCATGCACTCTCACACCACCACCCAGCACAGATCAACTCCGTAGCCAAGACACTCATCTCCAGAACAAAACGCTTAGCTGACGAACAACACCTAAAAACCGAACTACACACTCTCACTAATGTACTAACATCCAACGGATTCCAAAGAAGTAAGATTACCAACCTAATCCAAAAAGAAACCCCCACTAAAATCCAAGACAGAGAACAAGAAAATGGCAAAGCCCTCCTCCCATACATAAAAGGCACCACAGACAGAATCAGCAAGATCCTCCACAAACACAACATCAAGACAGCATTCTGCACAAACAAAAATATCCACTATCCTAAGAAACCCCAAAGACAAAATTGAGTTAGAAAATCAAGGAGTATCTGAAATCCCATGCACTGTTTGCCCCACCACATACATCGGACAAACCAACAGAAGAATAAGTGCACGCATTGAAGAACACAAAAACTCAGTCAAAAAAGAGGAACCAACTTCTTCCCTGGTCCAACACCTTAAAGCCACAGGACATGAAATTGACTTTAAAAAGACCAGAACTATCACCAAAACTGAACACTTTAATAACAGAATAATCAGAGAAGCCATCGAGATAGAAAAACGCCCACACAGCATGAATAAACGAGATGATACCTCCCGCCTACCAGCCATTTGGAAACCTGCCCTTATTGACAAACAAGTCCCTAACACAAAGAATGACACCAGACCCACACTCACGAAAACCACACAGGATGTCACCACCACACATCCACGCAAAAAGCAAACCCAAACCCACACCGATGATGAGGCACAACCGCAAACCAGAAGCCAGACCACAGCTGCATCATTAGCCACTTTAAACCCCTCCAATCCATACATGAAGCAAACTGACACCCACCATGAAGATGAGGC
The DNA here is from genome assembly GCA_034064705.1 of Bothrops alternatus. NCBI lineage: Eukaryota > Metazoa > Chordata > Lepidosauria > Squamata > Viperidae > Bothrops > Bothrops alternatus. Next base: position 4,759,931 of record JARGCV010000174.1, on the reverse strand, counting down.
ACGACCACGAATGCGAAGCCAAAGAACAGCAACGCAGCTCACCATCTCAAATCTCCCTGCAACTCAGACTAACCTGAGCACAACAAAGCCCCCACCCAAACAGAACACTCCCCCATCCAATCAGAGCACAGCCAACCCCCCCATCCAATCAGAGCATAGCCAAGCCCCTAACGAATCAGAATACACCTCCACCCAATCAGAACACAGCCAAGCTCCCACCCAATCAGTTCATACCCCACTGGCAGTTAAAAGGAAGAAACAGCTATGATCACACATTGCTCCTAGAAGCATATACATACATACGTACGTACATACATACATACATACATACATACATACATACATGGCACAATGTTGAAATGTAAGTAGACAGATTGATTTTTATATCCATTCTCAACTCTGAAGCTACTAGAAAGAACCTGGGCAATCTGGTTGTCGGCATTCCATTACAGATAGTCCTCGATTTATCCCAATGGTAAGTTAGTAACACCGCTGTTAAGTGAAATCTGCCTTCCCCATTGTTTTTGCTTGCTGGAAGGTCACAAAAGGTGATCGCAGGACCTCAGGATCCTGCAACCATCATAGATACATGCTAGCTGACAAGCATCCGAATTTTGATAACGTGACCGTGGGGATGCTACAAGGGTCATAAGTATGAAAAATGGTCATAAGTCACTTTTTTCATGTCATTTAACTTTGAATGGTCGCTAAACAAGTTATTGTAAGTTGAGGACTACCTGTATTGGTGATGATATTCTTATATCTGCTTAGCATTTTCACAGATGGCACCATTATGATCATTGTGTAAGTTAAACCATAATTCATTGAGCTATGAAATACCAAATGGATCCAGTTTTCTTGGTTCATATACACACCAAATGAGAAAATAACCATAGAGGTGGTTTTGCATGACTGCTGGTTAAAATATTATTTTGCCTGGCAACTTATGGTTTAATCTATTGAAGTTTTTCTCAACTTTGGCAAATTTAAGATGTCTGGACATCAGCTCTCAAAATTCCCCAGTTGACCAGAGTTGAAGTCCAGACATCTTAAAACTGCTAAGGTTAAGAAATACTTGTGCATTGTATCAAAATCCAGCCTTTATCTTCTCTCCAATGCACTTTATAGGAAGATAAAAGAATATAGTATCTCAAGATAAAGATACCACTTGCTGCAAACCTTGGAATGACCTTTAAATGGAAGAAAAAGATACAGAAAACTCATATTCCTTGCTGACATCTAGTAGCTTTCTAGATTTTTGCAGTCCAGATAAGATAGCCCTAATAAATGGCATCACAGCAACCCAGTATCTTTCTCAATATATTTCTCAATATATATTCCAGAAGACAGGCTTAAGATACAGAAGAATCTTGACAGACTTGAACACTGGGCGCTATCTAACAAAATGAAATTCAATGGTGAAAACAGTAAGGTTCTACATTTAGGCAAGAAAAACCAAATGTACAGGTATAGTATAGGGGGTACCTTGCTCAATAATAGTAACTGTGAGAGGGATCTCGGAGTCCTGGTGGACGATCACTTAGATATGAGCCAGCAGTGTGCTGCAGCTGCCAAAAAAGCCAACACAGTGCTAGGCTGCATTAACAGAGGGATAGAATCAAGATCACTTGAAGTATTAATACCACTTTACAATGCCTTGGTAAGGCCACATTTGGAATACTGCATCCAGTTTTGGTCACCACGATGTAAAAAAGATGTTGAAACTCTAGAAAGAGTACAGAGAAGAGCAACAAAGATGATTACGGGACTGGAGGCTAAAACATACAACGAACAGTTGCTGGAGTTGGGTATGTCTAGTTTAATGAAGAGAAGGACGAGGGGGGACATGATAGCAGTGTTCCAATATCTCAGGGGCTGCCACAAAGAAGAGGGAGTCAAGCTATTCTCCAAAGCACCTGAAGGCAGGACAAGAAGCAACGGATGGAAACTAATCAAGGAGAGAAGCAACCTAGAACTAAGGAGAAACTTCCTGACAATTAGAACAATTAACCAGTGGAACAACCTGCCTCCAGAAGCGGTGAATGCTCCAACACTGGAAGTCTTTAAGAAGAAACTGGACAGCCATTTGTCTGAAATGGTATAGGGTTTACTACCTGGGCAGGGGGTTGGACTAGATGGCCTCCAAGGTCCCTTCCAACTATTATTATTATTATTATTATTATTATTATTATTATTATTATTATTATTATTATTATTATTATTATTATGGATCATCACAGAGTCAGCCAGATGTTCAGACTGGATTTGGCATTTTTGTCTACCTATCGAGTCCTTCCCAAGGACCTGGGATAGGCAGATGTGGATGTTTGATGGTATTACAGATATCGTCGCAGGATGGAAGCAGTTCCTAGTAAGGCTGCCTTTTGAAATTATTTTTATTATTATTATTATTATTATTATTATTATTATTATTATTATTATTATTATTATATTCTCAAACCTTTCAGAATAAAAGAAGCTCAAAGTACAAAGTGTGGGCTGGATAAATTAAACAAACATTTGTCTCTTTATGCATTCTAAATAGAGATCTTAGCTTTCCCAGCATGCAGAATTTGAAGTTCCCACTCACCCCTTTCCTCAACAGCATGTAGCATGCACAAATAGCAATGAATAACAACTTGGAACCATTTCAGAGCTGACTATCCCTGGCTACTTCCAAACTAACCATGCCTAAAATGCTATCCATCAGCCACTCTGCTTTTCCTTCCGAAAAATATTTGATGGAATGAAACAAAGACAGGAGAAGCAGTACCAAATCAGGGGATTTCTCCCTTATTTATTTATTTATTTATTTATTTAGTTATTTATTTATTTATTTATTTATTTATTTATTTATTTATTATTCAAATTTATATGCCGCCCTTCTCAAAAAAATTTTTTTTTTATAAAAATTATTTTTTTATTAAGTTTTATAAACTTTTAACAAATTTTAACACAAAAATATAATAGCTCAACTGATAACAAACAAATAGCATAATTAACAAACAATACAAATAGCTGCTCGGAACCCCCCCCACCACATCCTCCTACATCCTAACCCCCTCTTCTACCCTTCTAACTACATACTTTCACCTTTCTATACCTCTTCCCTCAATCCTCCTCTACTCCTTCTCCACCCTCTAACCCTCTAGACATACCGGTACCTCTCCTTCCACCTTCCTCACCTTCCAATGCGGTGACTAGAGTTCTCCCGAGCACCCTGAAAAAATTATGAAAAAATTATATAATCCCTAAATACCCCCAACTACAGTTGAGAAACATATTCTAATACTTATTATCTCCCTCCCCAAAAGCATCATCTCTAAAATTATAATCCCTCCCTAACCCTCGACTTCCCAGAATGATTACAGGGTATAACAAAAGAAAACCCCACTACGTCCAACAAAATTATTATATAGTCTTAACAAGAATTTTAAACTATATAATATATACATTCTCTGAATCAAATCAATCCCTTAAACAAAACACAAAAAAAACTCATCTTATTAAAATTAAACAGATAATATTAAAAATAACAATATCAATAAATCCCTCAATTCTAAAAAAAAAAAATATAACATCTTGTTAAGAATAATAATTATCATTTACATCTAAACCGTCAATCTAAGTCAAATCTAATAAATTTAATTTATAATAATATATCTTGATATATCATTTAAACATCCTATCTTAGAACTTACTTATAATCTCAGTCTTTAAATCAACCCATAATCTTAGATTAACCTTAATTCTCTCATTTAGTTATAAATTTCATTTAATCAATCAACTTCTGGGCTCTCTCATAAAAACAAACTATTTGTACCATTTCTAACTTACATTCCAATCTAATGTCAAACCTAGATCATCAAAACAAATACATCCTTCATCAATTTAATTATGTCAACCATTAATCATCTTACTCGTATTCTTAGTCCTTAATTCATTCCATAATTTTAAATTACCCAAACATCCTTACATACAGTTTTAAATTTCACTACTTCAAACGAATTCTAGGTTTTCTTTTTAACCAAATACACCGCCATAACAAGGCCACCCATCCAAATAATAAATCTCTCTTCTTTATTTCTTCGACCCCATAGATAAATTGCTTCTTGAGTTGAGTCGTGCTTTCTTGAATCAAATCATCTTGCTTTCCATAAATAAACTGTTCATCAAACCGAATCCATTTATATCCATTCACTTCCGGTGGCTCCGCCGGCGCCGCTAGGGTCTCCTCTGTGAGACTCCGTCATCTGGATTTGTAAAGCCGTGAAAAACAGCGCACACCAGCTGTTTTTTCGCGGTGAAAAATCCCCTCTCCGGGCAAAGGAGAGGTGTAGAGCATCGGGAGCAAGGTTGAGCCTTCTTAAACCCCTGGAAAATAAGTTTCCAGGGATTAAGAGTGAGCTCCCTAAGCTCCGGAGGACGCTCCTATCCAGAGACGCTTCTGTCTTCGGACAGAGAAAGACGCCGCGACCACTTCTGCCTTTTTTAAAGCTAACACTGGAGAGACTGTAAGCAGGCTGAATGATTACAGGAGTCTTAAAGGGATTGCAAGTATCTTTATTGTTTCTTTTTGGTTATACATTTCTAACGTCTACAATCAACATAATGTTTCAAAATGGCGTTTAGCTTTCACTATTTTCATTGTTAAGGAAAGTGCTGGAAGTGAAAGTGGAACTGTTAGTTTTTTCTCTCTTCCTGTTTCTTCAAGCGCAGCTAGAGAGACGGCTGTGATTATTTGAAACTTAAAATGGAGTGGAATTTACAGCCAAATGCTAAACCTATGTTGGATCGTGCTGATGAATTTTATGAAAAAAGGTCTGATACACAGAAGATTTTTACCCAAGACTTTAAAGAGATTAAAGCATCTTTGAAAGAGATTAAAGCATCTTTGAAAGAGGCTTCTACAGAAATATTAATTATATTAGCTAAATTCTTTCTTCCAAATGAAGTTGATGTACAACCGACTGCTGAACAATTTATTTTACAATTTGAACATGGAGAAGAGTTAGATCAATTAACTGGAACTTTTCCTTCAAATGAAACTGATTTACAATTGTCTGCTGACTATTATACAACACAAGAGAAATCAGAAGATCAACAGGGAAGAGAAGAGGATAGTTTTGAGTATAAAGACTACAACTGGATTTTGCTAGATGGAAAGTTGGTTTATAGAGAGCAAGAGGTTTTGTTTCAAGAAGGGGAACTCTATCCAGCTGGGCAGCAAGAAGAGGATTTAATCAACAAAAGAGAGACTTTGTTTCATTTTATGAAGCAATTAGGCCGCCCTTCTCCTAGGACCCAGGGCAGTTTACAACAACAATACAATAAAAAATTTAAAAATTAATTGCATTCATACAACATACAAACACAATCAGCTCACAGTCACTGATGGAGGGACCTTCCTAGGGCCCAGGGGCAGAGCACAGCTCATACGCCCCAAGCCTGTCGGCATAGATGCGTCTTCAGCTGTTTCCGGAAAGCTAGGAGGGAGGGAGCAGTACGAACCTCTGAGGGAAGCTGGTTCCAGAGGGCTGGGGCAGCAACGGAGAAGGCCCTTGCCCTAGGCCCCGCCAGACGACATTGTCTAACAGACGGGACCCGTGGGAGGCCAACCCTATGCGCCCTAACCGGTCGCTGGGATTCATGAGGCAGAAGACGGTCCCGCAAGTATCCTGGTCCATTGCCATAAAGGGCTTTATAGGTCATAACCAACACTTTGAATTGTGTTCGGAGACCAATAGGTAGCCAGTGCAGCTCGCGGAGAGCTGGAGTGATATGAGCATGTCTTGGGAGACCCAAGACAGCTCGCGCGGCCACATTCTGGACTACTTGCAGTCTCCGGATATTCTTCAAAGGTTGCCCCATGTAGAGAGCATTACAGTAGTCGAATCTCGAGGTGACAAGGGCATGGGTGACTGTGAGGAGTGACATAACCTTTGGTGAAGTGAATCATTGGGATTGTCCAACAATATAGTACTTTCCGGGAGGAAAAAAAGAAAAGAAAAGAATAATCTGCTTGTATCTTCCCAGACTATTCCAAGCCAGCACCTTCCTTTCTCACTCTTTTTTTAATTCAAGTGAACCAAGCTTGGTTTAATCACCGTTTATTGAGTGAAGCCCAACTGATCTCATTCACATACCCTGCTTGGTCACAAAGTGGCTAATGGCTAGGAGCCAGACATTAATTTTAAAAGAACAAATATAGAATATTAAAATGTAAGAAATGTATCAAAGGGGGATATTCTTTTTCTGCTAGGGGAGGTGAATGATACCCCTTCTCTAATCATTCTGATTGCTCTCTTCAAGATTCCAGCTCTTTGTATCTTTTTCCCAATGTGATGACCAGAAGTGGCCCATGGGATAGAGCTCAGACCTCATCCTTATACGGGTGAATTGTTTTGCCTCATTGCGTATAACTGAACTTATTCAAATTAAGCAGGATGTCATTTGATGGATTATTCTCCATTTTAAAGAGATCCTTCTAGAATTCTTTACAATCGCTTTTGGACTGCACCACTCTGAGTAATTTGGTAAACTTGCAAACTTGGTCTAGTCACCTCCTTCCCCTAAATCAATACAATTTATGCGCCCGTTCGTCTTCACTAAGAAATCAGCCCTTTATTTAATCTACCATCCATTTTAAATCTCAGTTTGTGTCATGGATGCATTATGTGCCCTCGGTTATTCCAAGGATGAGACTTTGGTGGCAAAAAGAGAGAGAGAGAGAGGGAGGGAGAGAGGGAGGGAGGGAAGGAGGGAGGGGGAGGGAGAGAGAGAGAGAGAGAGAGAGAGAGAGAGAGAGAGAGAGAGAGAGAGAGAGAGAGAGAGAGAGAGAGAGAGAGAGAGAGAGAGAGAGAGAGAGAGAGAGAGTCGTGAACATACTGGTGCCATTTGAGAGAATGCTAAGCAGATATAAGAATATCATCACCAATACAAATAGTCCTCGACTTACAACCATTCATTTAGTGGCCATTCAAAGTTCAAATGGCACTGAAAAAAGTGACTTACGACTGTTTTTCACTTTTAACAACTCTGACAGCATCCCGGTGGTCACATGATCAGAATTCAGACACTTGTCAACTGGCATATGATCATATTTTTGGACCCTCTGACAAGCAAAGTAAATTATATTACTATTACTATTACCATTATTATTACTATTTATATGATGAGAACATGACAGAAGAAAACTAAACATATATACACAGGATAGATAGATAGATAGATAGATAGATAGATAGATAGATAGATAGATAGATAGACAGACAGACAGACAGACAGACAGACAGACAGACAGACAGACAGACAGACAGACAGATAACCTTTATTGTTATTTTTTACTGTGGGCACAATGGCGCACATTAAAAATGAAATTTAGTTGCCTGCTCTCAAAGTGAAACACATACATGACACACACCTAAGCATACTATATACAACATATGTATAGACCCACAGCCCTACATATACATAACAATAAATATTAAATACTGTCCATCTTGAATACATAACGGAAGGAGGAAGCTTTAGAGTGCAGAAGGTTAACACTGCATGGAACAAAGCTGTGACTGAATCTGGATGTTCTGCTTCGGATACCACGGAGCCCCCTCCTCCCAAGAAGGTAACAAGGAAAACAGGTTGTGAAGAGTTTAGGTAACTGTAAGTAAAACTTCTAGGGGCTGGGTAGAGCAGTGGCTATATTTCATAACTGGATATCCAATTCAGCAAAGTCAATGGGGAAGCCGGATTCACTTACGAACCACGTTGCTAACTTAACTGCAGTGTTTCACTTAATGGCTGCGGCAAAAAGGTCATAAAATGGGGGAAAAGTCACTTAACAACTTCCTTGTTCAGCCATGGGGCTAAGTTATGATTGTTAAGTCGAGGACTCCCTGTATTATCCCTTCTGTATGACAAAAGCAGCTTGAGCAGCCCCTTACCTTATTCTCCCGCGGACATTAATTTTTGAAACTAGATTATAAATAATACCTTTGAAGTCTGGGAGAAATGTGCAGTTCAGCAGTTCTGGGCACTGGTATCTCTCACATAAATTTACTAGTTCCTTCTTCCCCCTCTTTCTCTCCCTGCAGCTCCTTTGCTCTGCCAGCAATTCCCTGGATCCCCAAAGGATTTGTGCATCTCTTTGCCTCCCCCCCTCCCACAATAATCCCCCCTCCCCCCCCAGCATCTCTTGTCAAAGTGGCAGCTGAGACTTAAGACATGAAAAGGGCAAGCGAGGGGAGCCGGCGGCTTTTTCCTGACCCATTGTTACTGGCTTGGGTGGTATAGAACACCATGCTCTCTATTGTGTGTTGCTGCTGTGGTTGCGGCAGGCTCCTCCGCTGCCTCCAAATCTCTTCTCCACAACATATGCTCTGGTTCCTGCCTGTCTATGTACCCTCAACTCTGGCTGAACTGAACAAAGGTCCCTACTTCATCATCTTTCCCAGCATGGGAGATGCTTGATAGAAGCCAAGCCCGCCGTTAGAAATCTCCACTCAAATAGCACTTCTTCTCCAGCTTCCCTCCGCCTTCCTGCTCTCCTTTTTTTAAGGTCTGGTTGCCAGCTGCATCCACGTAAGCCTTTTATGCTTCCCCTGCAGAAGAAGCAGCTTGACCTCTTCTATAGACTGCAAGAAAGCAACTCAAGCAAAGAGAAGAGGGAAGACTCCAGTCACGAGTCTGAATTTTTTCATCTACCACTCCAAATATCCTTAGAGACAGCAGGTGTCCCACGTGGCTCTGTGCTGGGACGAGAAGGAAGGCTGGACCATCACCCTCTAGCAGCTAACACATGCTTTGGGTGCAAAATGTCTCCTGTCCGGTCCTTATGGTATTCAACTTGGGTCTTGAAAGGGCTTCTTGGAGCCCTGAGGTGGCGCAATGGTTAGAATGCCAGCATTGCAGGCTGACTCTGCCCACAGCCAGGAGTTCAATCTTGACCGGCTCAGCCTTCCATCCTTCTGAGGTCGGTAAAATGAGGACCCCGATTGTTGGGGGCTACGAAGGGGTAATATAAGTCTAAGCGCTATAGCTATTGAAACCCCTCTCCAGACAGTTTCACCTCTTCAGTATAGACGAGACTTCCCCACCCCGATGTCTGCTGGGATTGTGGGACTAAAGTCCTCTGCTCCCCAGCACCCACCTTAGGAGGATCACTGGTTAGAAAAGCTACTGGAATCCCCGGCTGGCAAGAGGGACAAGTCATCTGATTTGGCACAAGACAGCTGCTTTTATTATTGGGAAGGGGGCTGCTTATATTGTGCTGGACTAGGCATTACCATGTGGATCCTACCCTTCTGCCCCTCAATCAAAAGTGGATTGAAGATGATCTTACAATCCTCATCCAATACAAAAATAATCACTTGCTTAGAATCTCTCTCTCTCTCTCTCTCTCTCTCTCACACACACACATACACACACACACACAGAGAGAGAGAGAGAGAGAGAGACAGAGAGAGAGAGAGAGAGAGAGAGAGAGAGAGAGAGAGATTCTAATCAAGCTCTGATCTTCATAAGGGTAGCTTGTTCTGCCTGAGCTTCAGGGTCTCTGCAAACTGCAGAACAGAGCTCTAGATTGCAAGAGGGCAATCTAGACCTTCGGGAAAGTTATTCAGCCCTTCCTGAGGTGCTATGAAGAAAGGGACAGGTACGTTCTTAGGGCAACAGGAGATTAGCACAACCGCGAGAAGTCTCCATAACAATCTCAGGTGTGCAGAGTCTTCTTTGTGTTTCTCAACCTTGACCATTTTAAGGCATGTGGACTTCAACTCCCAGAATTCCACAGCCAGCAATGCTGGCTGTGGAATTCTGGGAGTTGAAGTCCACATGCCTTAAAATGGTCAAGGTTGAGAAACACTGATATAATGCCTGTTTCCCAAGAGGTCTTTCTTCTTTGCAACAACTGTTTTGACCTGCTTGAAGATGTGGCAACACTTAGCTGACCTTGATGATCTCAGAACCTAATCAGAGTTGGGCTTGGTTAGCATCGGGATGAGTTTCCTAGTGCTGCCAAATCAAGAAACAGAGTCCAGAAGAAGATTCACTTCTGTAATCTTGCCAACAACTCTGCAAGGATGTGGTTTACCAGAAACCGAACCCAATTATGTGGCATCTTTTACCTTTACTTTAATCTGGCCTAATATAAAACAAGACTATTCCCCTTCCTTTTTCCATTCTAGACTGAAGCAAGATGCTATTTACCAATAAAAGAGAATATAATGTAGCTCACGGTTGAACTGTAGGGTCCTTTCAGATGACTGAAATCACTGTGCCTTCCCTTCGTGCTAAAAATACATTTTGGTGTTCTCCAAATTGCATTGCTTTTTTTTTCCTTGCAGACATTTCATTACCCAACTAGGTAACATCATCAGTGTTGGCAGTGCAGTGCAGAGGAATGCTGTTTAAGCTAACCAGAGAGTCCATGGCACATACTAGCTCTGCTGGGCACCAGCCAAGGCTCACTTTTAATACAGACCCCCTAGGAATTTCCAGGATCCTCCCCTTTTCTGCTGCTACTTTACTCAATCTTGATTTGCCATGCCTGCTGCAGTAGGGGAAACAGCCAGGGACAGAGACTAGGCCAGGGATAGGCAACCTTGGCTCTTTTATGACTCGTGGACTTCAATTCCCAGAATTCCTGAGCCAGCATAGCTCAGCTTGGAAACCTCTCCCTTTCCCCTCAGCATGGCTGGCTCGGGAATTCTGGGGGTTGAAGTCCACGAGTCATAAAAGAGCCAAGGTTGCCTACCCCTGGACTAGGGAGACTGGGGTTCATGCCTCCATTGAACTAAAGATCACCTTGAATCCATCTCAAAGGCTTCCTCAAGAAGGGCTCTTTTCCTTCCGTGTTTTAGTAATATATATACAGTATATCAATAAAACATTTGATAAAAAAGAATGGAACGGTAAAACTGATAGAGAGAAAAAAAAGCAATGCAATTTGGAGTACATCAAGATGTATTTGTAGCACGAAGGGAAGGCACAGTGATTTCAGTCATCTGTTTTTAATATTTCTGTTCAGGAAGACATTTGTACAGATGAAGGAAATCGGCAAGGGACCCCGTAGAATAAAAAAAAATAAAAAACACAATTGAGTACATCAGCCTCTCACTGAGATTTCCTTCAAGGTTCTCTGCTCTTGTGATCATTTCTCAGCTGGTTCCCACACACACACACACTTGTTCTTGAGAAGATAAAACAAGAAAGCACCTCCCGATGCAATGATATGAGAAGAAAAGCAGGATATAACAGGAAGGAAGGAAGGAAGGAAGGAAGGAAGGAAGGAAGGAAGGAAGGAAGGAAGGAAGGAAGGAAGGAAGGAAGGAAGGAAGGAAGGGAGGGAGGGAGGGAGGGAGGGAGGGAGGGAAATTTCACAGCTAAAAGAAATAAAAGGTAAGACCCTTTGCCTAGGATAGCAGTGGTGGTTCTGATAGGGCCCTCCCTTCACTACACACAGAGAATGTTCACTACTATATCGTGGTCTGCAGTGTCTCAGCATTAGAAGTGTGTCTTACAAGCAAATATGCCCATCCAGTCTTTCCTCTTGTCTTCTTCTCCTTTCTTAAACCAGATGGATATTTCGACCAGAGCACTGAAACTTAACTCTCTGTCATCTTGTCTATTTTTTTTCTTTTTTGCTCCCATCTGTAAGAAGAGCAATAATAGCTAGATGTTGTTTTTGCGGGGATCATACATTTGAAGATCTTACATATTAAGAAATGTAATAGATCTTAGAATTATAAGAAAAAGGTAGGAAATTCAGGCTAGCTGGCAGTTTGAACCACAAGAGCTGGCACATAATCTAGAAATAAACTGCTTGTTTCTATTTATGCTTATGCATTTAAGTTCCAAGAAAGCAGGAACTGTGGGTTAATCAGAATTGCGCACACTGTTAATAGAAAAATCAGCTTAAAGGGCAAAGTTAAATTTATCAAAAGGGGGGGGGACTAGGTAAGAGGTGGGGAGGATGTAAAAGCAGGGAAATTCCAAAAAGAGGGGGAATTAGGCATTCCAGAAAGATTGTGAGCTGTGTGGTCCTCGTCAAATGGGATGACGTAAGAGGGACTTGCGCTTTGGGGCGAGGGAATAAAATGCTATTGAAATCTATTTTGGGGTGTGCCCACTTGCTGGCCACCTGCTCCTACAAGAAGTATTTTTTCAATACACTGCTTGCTGCTTCACTTAATGACTGTCAAATTCTTGGAAGCTGAGTGTGTTTATCACACATCCAAAGCTGCAGGGAGATAGCTTGGCCTTTCCTGTGGAATTTAAAGTGCTGCAGGAATATTTATTCAGGGCATACTGGGCTCCAAACAAGAAAACAAACAAAAGAACGGATCACAAATACTGATGGAAGTCAGCCCTTGTGCTAAAGTCATTATGTGGAAGTGCTGTGGAAGCCCAGGTACTGTAATTTAAAAACCATGGCTCTGTGTGAACCTTCTAATTGTGGTTTATTCAACTAACCATGGCCTGCTTACTACATAAAGCAATTCACACTTTTTTTAAAAAAGGGGGGGAGGGAAACACCTGATCTGAACAGTGGATCCCCTTCGGTTGCAGCCCTTAATCTTCCTGCAAATATTATTGGTGGCCCAGGAGATCTAAGGATCTGAGCTACCTATCAGCCTCCTGATCTCCCAGAGAATACTGAGGACTACCCAAGGACACCACCAAAATGTTGGGGCTGAAACTTTCTGCTCATTTCCCCCCCCCCCCCCTGTTTGGAATAGTTAAGGATGTTGCCATGGGAGTAAAAGCCCTCTGGGAAACCACTCCAGCCTCCAACTTAAAAGATTAATTTATAACTTTAGAAATGATTTCAGGCCATCTGGGGAGACTTTGGGACTTTTTACACATGGGAATGAGAGGGGTTTGCCTGCTATTCCCCCTCTCCCCAACCTTATCCTCTCATCTCTATCTTAAAAAAGCCAAACCCAGGGGTCTTCAAACTTGGCCCTTTTATGACTGGTGGACTTCAACTCCCAGAATTCCTCAGCCAGGGCACGCTGGCTGAAGAATTCTGGGAGTTGAAGTCCACAAGTCACAAAAGGGCCAAGTTTGAAGACCCCTGGCCAAACATAAACCGAACTGAAAGAATATTGGACTGATGGGAATAGGTAAGATTAGAGATGAAAATGGGAGCGTCCCAAAGGTTTTCTTGTCATGGTTTCGACAGAGGAAACTCTTCAAAAGAACTTTGAGGCATTGTTTACCTTAAAGAATCTTTATTTTGAGCAACATAACATTGGCACTGCATAATCGAAGCCAAAAACTGAATTCCCCTCCCCTGAGCACATAGTATCAAAACACAATTCCCTCCTCCAATTAACAATCATAAATCACATTCCCCAATTAGCTTGAAGTTCTCCAGTTCTCCAGCCCACCAATTCCTCATCAGCTCTGGTTACAATAACCTTGTTTCTCATGCTAGGTTTAGAGTTGTTATGTCTAGCTGGATTATCGTTCACCTCCCCCCTCCCAGCATCATCTAACTCTAAAAGCAAAAGGTAAAATATGGCTACATTTCCATCTGTTGTCAATGCAAAAACATCTGATGTTAGCAGCATTGACATTCCCAGCCAATTCTCAGCCTTAACTAGGTAGGTAGGATTGTATGGATGCAGAAGGGAGGGAGGGAGGGGGAAGGAGGGAGGGAGGAAAGGAAGGGAGGAAGGAGGGAGGGAGGGAAAGGAAGGGAGGAAGAATACATATCCCAGATACAGATATCACATTGGTATTGATTCATATTATTATTATTATTTATTTGGGTTTGTATGCCGCTCCTCTCCAGGGGACTCGGAGCGGCTAACAACATATATATAACAGTGAAGTACCATAAAAAACCCAAACAAATATATCTTTAAAAAATCAATAAAAAAAACACACATTCAATTCAACAATCAACCACAATCATCCCCAGGCCTGCCGGCAAAGATGAGTTTTTATATATTTTACACGCTACTTTTAGGGCATAACTTTGACAAGCTGTCCTGTGCAACATATAGAAGTACAATACATAACCAAAATGATTGAATTATTTAACACAAACCCAATTAAAAAAAACCACAACAAAAACAGCAATACTGTACACAAAAAACTCTTAAACATTTCAACCAGCTTCTTCATGTCAGACTTAATGTTGTTTTAAACTGGAGGCCAAAATTAATGCCTTTTTTTTCAATCTCACACATGTGTGTACAGGTAATCCTTGACTTACGAACACAACGGAGCCCAAAATTTCCACTGCTAAAGTGAGACAGTTGTTAAGTCAGTTTGCCTCGTTTTACAACCTTTCTTACCACAGTTGTTAAGTGAATCACCGCAGTTGTGAAGGTAGTCGTGTGGCTGTTAAGTGAATCTGGCTTCCCCATTGACTTTGTCAGAAGGTCGAAAAGGTGGTCACGCGATCCCAGGGCACGGCAACCGTCATAAATACACACCAGTTGCAGAGTGTCTGAATTTTTGATCATGTGACCACGGGGATGCTGGAATGGTCATTAGCATGAAAAACAGTCATGTCACTGTTTTCAGTGCCATTGCGATTTCAGACGGTCACTAAACAAATGGCTGTAAGTCGAGGACTACCTGCAGTTGAATGCAGAAGCAGGCCAGGGAATTGTGTGGCTGTAAGGCAAGAAGGCTCCATTTCTCACATCAATCATCCTCAACCAGATTGCCTGAGAGTCGGGCCAATGAATTGGATCACAAGAATACATACTTTAAATCCAAGAAATTGTTTTTAGCATATAGTTAAATTTTTATTAGGACTTATATATTAATTTTGTTTACCCTGTACTCACTTTGGGAAGCTGGGGTGGGGGGTATGTTGGGGAGGGTGTTAGATTGTTAGATTGTTTTGTACTCAACTGTAATACTTGTAATATATAATAAAAAATGCTTACTGAGAAAGAGGAGTTGCTCAGACGGTACCTCTGGACTACATCTGAAGGGGGGTGAGAGGGAAGAGTAAGAGAGGGGAGAGGGAAGTAGGAAGGTTGGGGCAGAAGAGGTGAAGTGGAGAGAAAGGGAAGGAGAGAGATGGAGGAAGGGGGAAGTAGGAGAAGAATAGGGAGGAAGAAAGAGGGTGGATGTGGTGTAGGGGGTGCCGTCCGGGCAACACCTATAGTTAAGTCTAGGTATTTAAACTTTTCTATGTTGAAAGATGGAAGAGGATGTATTATGTTGAGTTGTATATCTAGGTTTTTTAATAGGTTTTTATTCTGGGATTTTATGTATTCTTTGTTAAAATTATAAAATCAATAAAATATATTTAAAAAAAAAGAATACATACTTTAATATGGTGCAGGAATAACTCGAATGCTTTCCAATAAGTCTGTTGATATGATGAAGATAAAGAATAGGTCTGACAGATTCCCAGAAGTACCTGGGACTGCAATTCATGATGTCATCAAACATAAAGTCAAGCTACTCTCCAAAGCACCAGGACAAGAAGCAACGGATGGAAACTAACCAAGGACAGAAGCATCCTAAAACTAAGGAGAAAATTCCTGACAGTTAGAACAATTAATCAACGGAACCACCTGGCTCTAGAAGTTGTGAATGCTCTTTTTAAGAAGAGACTGGATGGTCATTTGGTATAGGGTTTCCTGCCTGAGCAGGGGGTTAGACTAGATGACCACCAAGGTCCCTTCCAACTTTATTAATATTATTATTATTATTATTATTATTATTATTATTATTATTATTATTATTATTATTATTATTATTATTGATCATTGCACAGTCAGCCCGATGTTCAGATTGGATTTGGCATTTTTGTCTACCTATCGAGTCCTTACCAAAGACCTGGGATAGGCAGATGTGGATGTTTGATGGTATTCGAGATATTGTCACAGGATAGAAGCAGTTCCTAGTAAGGCCGCCTTTTGCAATTGACATTATTATTATTATTATTCAAAGAAAATGCTTTGCCTTCCATGAAAGCCGAAGAAAGTGAAATGGCTGTCTGAAAATATCTGAAAGAAACCAAAAGGCAAAAGGCCACAGAGACAGAGGAATATTTGTTCAACTAAATTTGAGTTCTAGCTAAAAGTAAAAAGAATTAGACGTAAATAAGCAGCACAAAGAAATTGAGGATGACAATTGAATAGGAAGGAGGAGTGTACGGAAATCAAAATTATTCTTTTTTCCCGGTAAATTTGGATGTGGCCAGAAAAAAAAACCCCCCAAGGGATCGAAGTTCAGCCGGAGAAAGAAGACATGAACAAGAGAGGACACAAATATACAGAAGAATACCGCAAAATGGATGGCCGCTAACGGAAATCTGGATTCTGAACTAGAACCGGATTTCCTGGAAAGTAAAATTAAAAGGGGCGTGGAGCATATTGCTAACCATAGAACTGCAGAAATTGTTGAAACATCAGCAGGGCTGTTGAAGATGTGATAGGTGCAGTCTGTAGCCAGGTATGGAAAAAGTAACAGTGGACTCAAAAGGCTTCTGAACAATTGGACTCATCTCACATGTAAGATAATTTGCCCCACTCATTCCAGTGGAAAGGGCCTACTTTGGATCCCATAGGCCAGGCGTAGACAACCTTGGCTCTTTTATGACTCGTGGACTTCAACTCCCAGAATTCCTGGCTCAGGAATTCTGGGAGTTGAAGTCCACGAGTCATAAAAGAGCCAAGGTTGCCTACCCCTACCATAGGCCAAAGAATTTCGGCTGGCGGGTTCCAGGAGAAGGGCCCTTTTTGCTGTGGCCCCCAGCCTATTAGATTCTTCTGTCAGAAGTGAGATCCGCCCCCACATTCCTGGCCTTCTGGAAGAGGCTAAAAACCTGGCACTGCTGCTTGGTCTGGGGCTTCACTTGGCGGGGGGGGGGGCTAGTGGCATAGAGAAGGTTCTCACCCCCTAGGCTGCCCATCATCTTGGTTTTAATTAATTTTTATCTTTTTATTCTAATCTTAATTGTGTTTCTAGCACTTTTAAGCTTTTTATTGTATTGCAAGCTGTTAGTGAGGTGGGGGGCATAGAAATTGAATAAATAAATAAAAATTATGCTCAAGGTTTTGCAATCCCAAGCTCAGCAGTACACAGAACATGATTTGCTGGTTGTACAAGCTAAACTAAGAGGTGGCAGGGGCTCTTGAGATCACACTGCTACCGCAAGAAGATCACACTGCTGAGCAAATGACAAAATATGAGTGACATTTGGCTTTTATCAAGTGCACACCAAGAGGAAAATTTATTTTGTGGTAGTTTTAACATATTTCTCTGAGCAAAGACATCCCACCCCTCTTTTTTAAATCGCAAATTATTGTTTGAGTTGCTTAAATTTAAAAAGCGTTTTGAAGAAAAACAAAAGGTAGGCATATGATTGGATAAAGATGTAAACTAACTGGAGTGAGAAGGGCCGGAGAAATTCATTTGCTCCAAGAGGCTCTACTTCCCACGTTGGGGAATTAGGTAGTGACAGCACTCTAACCCATAGCTGAATGCCCTGACAATTATTTTAGTTTTAATTGGTTACATACTGGCTTCCTTGAGGACCAGCAGTGGACATCTATGGTAACTTTAAGACCTATAGACTTCAACTCCCAGAATTCCTGAGCCAGCCACAGCTCAGGAATTCTGGGAGTTGAAGTCTACAGGTTGTAAAGTTGCCATAGTTGTCCATACCCCTGGCACAGACAAAAGGAACAGGAGCACCATTGGGTACATCAAAAATAGTTCTGAGGAGCTTATTTTGAAAGAAATTCCTCATTACTATATAGGGAAGATAACAGATTCACTTGGTTTTTGGAGAATTGGGATTAGGAAAATTTGCTCGCCACCATTCATATGTCAAAAAAAATATTATTATTATTACCAAAATTTTCTCCTTTTTTGTTTTGGGGTCAACTAATGAGAACCCCAACTATCTGGAGCAGTGAAAAGGATGCCCCAAATATTTGTAAGAGAGAACTTGCTCTATATTTTGTTTCCCAATTCTCCAACAGTGCCTTTTTCTTATCTCCCCAAACACCACCACCTTTGTTTTTCCAGCATTCCAGCATGATTAGACAATTTGATGGTCGTTAGCTGTCCAGTGCTCTTAACAATCTATGGAAGCCCAGGGACAAAGGCAATAAGTCATAGGTAATATGGATAACTTCCTATTTCCCACTTTTACTGAGGGGGAAAAATCTCCACTCAAGGGCTGGTATAATATTTATGCACTGCAGTAGTCCAGCTGAGTAGTGATGAGGGCATGAGTCACTGTAACAGATCAATATTAAAGTAGATTTATGAAGATATGTATTATCAAGGTCAGGTTCTCCCACTGACTACATGGCACTGCAAAAACTGGATAATCAGAAAGTTTGAAGGCAAAAACAAAAGGCAAACAAACAAACACAAATATGCTGCCTTAATGCTGGAGAAACTTTCGGGAATATCATGGACCGCAAATAGAAAAATAATAATTCAGTACTACTTGAAACCAAACCAAACTGAAAAGGCTGTAATAAAATTACGGCTTAAACATTTTGGGCACATAATGTGAAGGCAAGAGTCAGTGGAGAACACCTTGACGCTTGTAAAAATCAAGGGTAATTAAACAAAATTAGAAAGGCTGATAATGAGGGGGCTCGATTTTATTAATGATGACACAAGCATGAAATTACAGGAACTGAAAGAAGCAGTGATGAAATGATGTCCATCACATGATGAAGTATTAGAAGAACAACAATCATCCTGCCTCATACACACCATTTCTTTTTTTTCTTTTTTCTTTTTAATAAAAAATTATTTTATTAAAACCATCAACATTAAACATAAGTTCATATTAAAAAGCAATCATCATATATCCTGCAATACAACTGTAAGGATCAATTTTTGTGAACGTCAGGTTTAGTAAACATTTCTCACTCCTCACATCAAGCCTCAACTATATGCCTGGTACATTTTATTTGATTGGTGTTTCTTTTATATATGGTCTATCTGCTGTTTCTAGTCTATCACCTATTGTTCATTCGAGCTTCAGAAGTATATTCGTCTCAGTAGTGGTGCAATCTTTTATGATCCCTAACAAAAGATCCTGAGGTAGAAATTCAGTATCCTGAGGTAGAAATTCAGTACGCTTTTCCAATATTAAAGCAATCAACATTAAATCTGGGCTCATATTAATAAGCTGTCCTCATAAGGCCTGAAAATACAGCTCTTGTATATGGTCTATCTACATTTATACAATCAGCATTGAACATAAAATCATAGTATGCATCAATCATCATAGCACCTGATATACATCACTAAGTATTGATCTTTATAAACATCTGGTTTGGTAAACATTTTTCACTCCTCACATCAAGCCTCAACTAAACGCCTGTTACAATTTATTTGATTGGTGTTTCTCTTTTCTATAGTCTATCCACAGTTTCTAGTCTATCACATATTATTCATCTCAGTATTAGTACAATCTTTTATGATCCCTAACCAAAAATCCTGAGGTAAAAGTTTAATAACCTGAGGTAAATCTTGTATATGGTTTATCTACTATATCTAGTCTATCACATATTGTTCATTCACGCTTCTGAATTAACTTCGTCTCAGTAATAGTGCAATCTTTTATAGTCCCTAACCAAAGATCCTGAGGTAGAAGTTTCATAACCTGAGATAGAAATTCAATCCGCTCTATCAATATTAAAGCAAACAACATTAAGCATAAGATCACTCATACACACCATTTCAAAGGGCCCATTTGTGGGCAGCCATCTTGTTTCTCTTTCCAAAAAATAAATCCATTGCAGATGAAAAGAGAAGAGCTGCACAGTGTCTAGCTAACACCAAGGACATCTCATTCAAAGATTGGCCCATTTGACTTATGGTCATTTTTCACACTTAACGACCATTGCAGAATCCCCCTGGTCACATGATCAAAATGTGGACGCTTGAAAACTGGCATGTACTTATGACAGTTGCAGTGTCCCAGGTTCACGTGATCATCTTTTGCAACCTACTGACCAGCAAAGTCAATGGGGAAGCCAGATTCACTTACTGTAACCACCATGTTACTGACTTCACAACTGCAGTGATTCACTTACAAACTGTAGCCAACAAAAATGATAAAATGGGGCAAAGCTCAGTTAACAACTGTCTCACTTAGAAATGGAAATGTTGGGCTCAATTGTTGTTGCAAGTCAAGGAGTACCTGAATTTCCATGATATTGATGAAAATAGCCAATGCCAAAGCGCACAACTTCAAAACAATGACCAAAGAACACAATTTACAAGCAAGTTAGGCTTTCGGTGTTTAAACAGTGACTTTTCAACTATCTAGAGACAAATGCAATTGTTCTGCCTTGGGGCTTTTTTTTAGCGCAACCATGCCAAGGTATGAGAAACTGTACATAGTATGCATGCCCTTAGTCTAACCCAGTGATGGCGAACCTTTTAGAGACCGAGTGCCCAAAAACTGGCCCCACCTCCACTCCACCCCCTACCCTGCCCTGCCTCCGCCCCGCCCCCACCCTGTCCCCTGCCCTGCCTGCCCGCAGGACCACTCACCGCCTCCAGGGCCTGCTGCAGATCGCCCAGGCAGCCCAGCAGTGACATGGCAGCCACACCCTCTGCCTGCACCCTGCAGCATCAACTGTGCGAGATGGGGCATGAGGGCAGAGTCTTGTCCACGCTGCCTGGCTGCCATGTTCTTGGCTGCACTGCTCCCCATGGGCCACGCTCAGGGGCGACTCTCCTCCAGGGGGGCTGCTGGTGGTGGTGGGTCGTAGGGGGAGGTGAGGCTGTGGCAACGGCACATGTGCCCATAGAGAGGGCTCCGAGTGCCGCCTCTGGCACGCGTGCCATAGGTTCGCCACCACTGGTCTAATCTTTACTTTGCTTTCTCATTCTCTTGTGGCTTCCTCTGTCATAATCTTCTATTGCCTCCCTGTGCTTGTCCTCTCTAAAGCCTCACGATTAAAGATGACAAGAACCATCTGCAGAGGAAGAGAACGCATGCAGAAGGGCAGGAGGATCTTTCAAAAAAGGCACTCTCTTCCAAAACATGAGTTTTCCATCTACTCATTTGGAGAGGACTCTGGGTTTTTGGAATGAGT
The DNA here is from genome assembly GCA_034064705.1 of Bothrops alternatus. Taxonomy (NCBI): domain Eukaryota; kingdom Metazoa; phylum Chordata; class Lepidosauria; order Squamata; family Viperidae; genus Bothrops; species Bothrops alternatus. The sequence goes on along the minus strand of JARGCV010000174.1, from coordinate 4,738,872 downwards.
TCTGGACACTCTTCACTACCTGTGGATTTCCCTACTGCTTTCCTTCTGGAAGCAGTTACGATAACCGATTAAGTCAGACCAACCAGTGTGATGAAGGAAAATCTCCAGTTCAGACTGGCTGGTGTTTCGGAGAAGGCAGATGGATGGTTTTTGTTTTGTTTTATTTTGTTTTTTAAAACATTTGGAATCCAGGAGTTTCTTTCCTCTTAATTAGATTCTACTTCCTTTGGTGGGGGGTAGGAGAGACCCCATTGTCTGAAGCCAGATTTTCCTAGGCAGCACTAATTAGAGCCTTCTCTGATTTGTGAGCCACTAATTAGACATCAAAGATTTAAAGTGTTTTCAAACAGAGACATTGTCTAGGTTTGAAATTGCAATTTTGCCTGGAATCCCTTTTCTAGGCAGTTATGTGAAATGACCTTAAGCCTAGCTCGTTCTCGGAATGCTTCAGTGATCAATTTAGAATACAGTTCTTTAATTTGGATTGTTGTCATGTGGTTATATTAGCTCTGTTTTTCTGAACTGATTATCTGTAAACGTAAGTGGAAATATTTTAGTTATGTCTGCTTAAATGTTTTGGGTGAAAATACGGAATGCGGATGTCTAAACAATTTTTATTCTCCATAAGGTGTATGTGTGTTTTTGTGTGTGTGTTTCTCTGTGTGTGTCCGTTTCTATGTGTGAACTTTAATTTGTTTACAATGTTTCAGTCTCCAGGCCTTTAATCATCTTACAAGAGCAACTAAGATGATTAAAGGCCTGGAGACTAAAACATATGAAGAACCATTGCAGGATTTGAGTTTGGCTACTCTAGAAAAAAAAAGGTCTAGTGGGGACATGATAGCAGCATTCCAGTATTTGAGAAACTGCCACAAAGAGGAGGGGGTCAACTTATTTTCCAAAGCACCAGAAGGCAAGACAAGACACAATGGATGGAAACTAATCAAGGGGAGAAGCAACCTGGAACTAAGAAGAAACTTCCTAACAATGAGGACAATTAACCAGTGGAACAGCTTGCCATCAGAAGTTGTTGGTGCTTCATCACTGGAGGTTTTTAAGAAGAGACTGGACAGTCACTTGTCTGAAATGGTATAGGGTCTCCTGCTTGAGCAGAGGGTTGGACTAGAAGACCATCAAGGTCCCTTCCAGCTCTATGCTAATTGAGTGTTTAGTTTGTTTTTGCTCTCTTTCTCTCTCTTTCTCTTTTCTTTTTCTTTTTAAAGTTGCTTCAAGCAGCTTTTTTTTTTTTTCTCGTCTAGCTTTGTGAATTCCACAGACGGAGAACTTGTGTCCTACTTTACCTGGAAGAATTGCTCTTTATGCTTCTGCTACTTATACTACTGACATGGACATCTGGGAGCCCCAAAGGATGATATAACACCCCCCTTTTTACCCTACACCCTGTCCTCACATTATCTGAATGAAAAAACATTCTGGATTCTGCAAAACTACACTAACCTAGCTCAGAACAACAATAGCACCCAACCCGGATGAATTAGTTCTTTTGATTGGCCCCTTTTGGAGAAAAACAAGTAGTGGCAGGTTAAGAGTTTTCTAATACGGTATTTAAATTGTGTTGCTCTCCTAAATTAATTCTAAATTAATACCTTTAAATAACCTAAAGGGGCAGAAAATTGGATGTCCTTTTTCAGAATAGATATTCATTGCCACTTTAAACAGAGAAACTATTGCATTTGTCTTTCCTGTATTTTTACCTGTAACTTTAACTTTGAGGACATTTGAAAATGTTTGGGGAAGACTAAGTGTTGGATACAGAAAATAAAGGAAAAAGGAAAAAGAAGATAATTTGGCTTCCATTGCCCTCCTCAGTAAAGTATCCTTCCAGTCTTAATCTAAACTGTTCCTAAACATTTGCTTTGTGCTGCCGTCTTCACTAGCATCTTAGCCTATTCAGACCATATCATTCTGTGTGTATATGATACCAAGACTAAACCGATCTCAACTAATGAATGTTCAAAATGTTACGTGATTCTACGATTAACTTGCAAACCATTTAAATAAGTAACTTTATCTGACCAGGACAAACTTTTGTGAATCAACCATTTGGTAAGGGAGATAATATTGCAAATTATTTGGGTGAATTAGCTCCTAGAATCATTGGTTCAATATGACACGTTATTTGTTTTTTTAAAAACAAAAAACAAAAAAAAACTTGTCCATATTTTTTAACCAAGACAAACTTCTGCCTTCAGTAAATATTTTGAAAATGTCATTTGGCAACTATTTTATCAACTCTCTTTGGGTTAAATAATTATTCATTAACTATACAGTTGATAGGCTAAAAAAGCCTTTACTGAATAACGTTTGGTGTGCCATCATTTTGCTTTTAGTGGTTCTACAATCTCTTTCTTCGCTACATTCTAATGCAGGGGTCTTCAAACTTGGCCCTTTTATGATTTGTGGACTTCAACTCCCAGAATTCCTCAGCCAGCATACCTGGCTGAGGAATTCTGGGAGTTGAAATCCACAAGTCATAAAAGGGCGAAGTTTGAAGACCCCTGTTTTAATGTTTTGCCCCTCTAAGTCTTTGGCAGCTGAAATCAATAGATTTCATTGTGGTGTTTTACTCTGGACTGCCAATTACAGTGAATGGACAGAATACTGCTGGTTTGTGGGGGAAAAAAGTATGACATTTCTGCCACATGTAGCAATACAATTTAAAATTCTGACTGGGGGCCATTGTATTATTTTATGATATTTCCATAATCTGAGAGTCCTCCAGCTATAAAGACCTCGACTTCTGGGATTCTCAACAACAGCCATGCTAGCTGTAGAATTCTGGAAATTGAAGTCCTCACACCTGGAAGGCATCAAGTTTAGGGAAGGCTGTGCTATCTGCCCTCTTTGTGGAAGCAATTCAATTCTTTGAGCTTCTACTCAATTATATCTGTCACAGAAGGAAAGTATTGCATGTTCACATCTGCAAGTTCAAGCATAGCTATGCAAATTCCTCAAAAGCTCTAGCACTAGCATCTAAGTGTGGTTTTGACAGGAGCAAGGAACCTGTTCCCCTCAAAATGTTGCTAAGTTATGATCAGGCATGATAGCCAGTGGTTAAGAAATTCTGAGAATTACAAGTCAGTAACATTTGGAGGACTATAACGTCTCTATTTGTCAGGCCTCAAGAGCCTCCCAAGAGCCTGACAAATAGAGTTATTTCCAGTTTCCTTTATTGTTCCTCACCTAGGGACAGAAATATTGTCAAACTAAAGCATCACTGGAAAGATACTCTGAGAACTACTATGGAGGAACCATCTTAACTTTCTTTCTCCTAACTAAACTATCTAAACTTCATTGTCTCTTGGTCCTTTTGAATGCAGCCCCTCCCTCCGGGGAATCCAGACTACGTTCCACCACAATATCCTTGTGATGCACCTGTGGCCCCATTTAGTTCTCCGGCTTTACATCGTATGTGCCATTAGGTTTTTCCTAGCATTATAGCAGTCTTTCACAACTTGATGCTCTTCAAATGTAGTAGACTTCAACTCCTAGAATCTTAGCTAGCATCTGGAAGACATCAAATCAGAGAAAATCAGCTTGGAAGAACTGCAAACTAGCATTATTAGTCCCTGCATCTTTCCATCACTTAAAAATAGCCTGTATGAAGAGAGGTTCTAGTCATCATGGCCCCTTTCCCAGACTTAAATGAAGCTTAATTCAGACCCCGGAAAGCCTTTTTATTGATCCATTCGTTCTTTTTAGATAGTCTGCTTTCTGCTGATCAGACATTAACTCACCACTTTATGCCTCTATGCTGAGCCTGGCAGCTTAGCTCATTTGGGATTCAAGTCTTTCTTCCTTAAGCAGGTCTAGCAGTTGGATTTGAGCCCACTGCATAAAATGCCTTTATAATGAGGAGGTATACTTTCCATCTTCATTTTATTTTAGAGATATCTTGTTAGTCCTTGTTTTCATCATATAGCTGCTATATGATGTCTCAGACAACAGTTTTATTCTAACACTGAATGCATCTTTATACCATAACTTTTGTCTGCCTTACTTGTTTTAAAGTTGAAAATCTAAATCCTTGTCCTTTATTATTTTTCTACTTTCCATACTTTTCCTGGGCATTCACATGCCTCAGTAGAGTTCACACAATATGCTTAATCTGACAATACAATTATTCCATTACCTGGATTTGCACAGTAAGTTGAAGTATAAAGAAACATATTGGACTTGCATAACACACTATGCCGCAGACAACCAAACAAGGTTAAAGTTAACCAAGTTTAGTTAACCAAGTTTAGTATCTTGTTTAAATGAAGGTGTTGGGTCTTTAAGTGTTCAAGCATATGTCATTCTTTCCTTCCTTGGGCTTTCAGTACCATGGACAGAAGCCCAGAAACTTGACCAATCTATCAGATCCTGTACCTGACTCCCTGTAACAAGGATTTGGCCTTTTAACTTTTTTAAAATCAGTTTTTTAATCTGGTTAAAACTAATGGTGATGAGGTTTTACTTTTTATTTATGTTAAACTTTGAATTGAATAAGTAAATACAATCTATTTACTATTCAAGATAAAAACTCTTTCTGGCAATCTATTTGCAAAGAGATTTGGATATATCAGGGTTTCATTTGTCAATAAACTAATCCCATATAAAATTACACCAATATAAAAAAATACTTTGTTGGGGGTCACACACAAACCATTCATAAGTTGCACACACACACACACAACCTAAAACACTCATCTCTGTGACTCTTAGAACTGTCACAAACATTACACAAACTAAACCAAACAAGTCTATTCCAACAGATTACAGACATCTGGAGCTGTCACTCACTTGATTTAACAGGGCAATAATTTTATAGGCTCAGAAGAGCTTGACTCCCTTCCAGATGCTTTGAATCTCAGTTCCCCAAATCCCTTGCCATTGATCACGTTGGATGGCTTGATGGTAAATGAAGTGCAACTTATCTTTGGGAGAATAAAATTGTCTACCAGTAGCCTACAGAATCTCATTCATAGTTTATGTTTATTTTAAAGGGCCTTCTCAAGTCTTCCACATATGGTGGAGAGAGACTGTACAAGAGTTTATGGTATCTATTCCATTACCAAGCATCCTACTTTGAAAATATCATGTATGGGCCTTCCCTTCAGTCCCCAGTTCAGCCAAATAGTTATTCATTGAGGGTCTTCCACCTATAAAAAAATTATTACATCCTCTTACTTTGGCTGTTCAGATCAATTCTCTCCCCCACCCCTTTAGTTTTCCCTTCTAAGCAGGGAAGTCCTCCCACTCATTCTATTTAGCCTCTGCTTTCTCCTTTCCTATTTCAGTTTCTGGCATTAGTGGCCGGGAAGGGGGGGGCAAGGGGAACACAAGGTTTCCTGGAGAGATCTATTATTTGCAAAGAGGGTGGGCGGGGGGGGAAATGGCCCCCCGCTACCTTACCTGCCAGTAGCTGCATCCAAGCACAGATCTTGTAGACCGTGGCCGTGTTGCAGAAGAAGAAGAGGGAAAAGCAAGTGATGCAGCCCAAGATCAGCACCATGGAGAGCAGCACGAAGAAGGAGGCGGCCTTGAAGGCGCCGGAGGGAATGCTGCGGAAGTCGGCGAAGGAGCCGTGGCAGGTGAGTTCCCGGTTGTTGCCTTCGTTGCCCACACAATAGTGGAAGAGGCCGAAATAGCCCGGCTTGGGCGTGCTGACGCTGTCGCCGATCCAGTAAGGCTGGATGAAGACGACCACGTTGATGATGGCGAAGCAGATGGTGAAGATGGCCCAGAGCACGCCGATGGCCCGCGAGTTCCGCATGTAGTTGTCATGGTACAGTTTGGAGGCCTCCTGCGACGGCAGCATCGTGCCGGGAGGCTCGGAGCGCGGGATCCCCGGCGGCGCAGCAACGGAGAGCGCCCCAGCGCTTCTTCCCTGGCCAAGAGCGGCTAGTCGCGGGGGCCCCGCGGCACCGGCCGAGGGAGAAGCCAAGGGGGGCCTGAGAGGGGCCAGGCCATGGGCCCCCGGCCTGTCCAAGCGGCGGGCCGGGAGCCCTAGGCACGCTCGCTCGCTCCCTGCAGGTTCAGCCGCGACTCCATCTTGGCTGCTGCCGCTCCCGCTGCCTCGGCTCCTGTCGGCTCGCTCGCTCGCCCGTCCGCCCGCCCGCCCGCCCGCCCGCCTGCCCGCTCGCTCGCTCGCCTGCCTGCCTGCCTGCCTGCCTCTTCGCTCGCCTGGCCGAGGCTCGCGCTCGCGGCGGGGGCGAGCGAGCGCGTGCGAGCGAGCGAGCGCGCGAGCGAGCGAGCGCCGGGCCCCGGGAGGAGGAAGTCTGGAGCGGTAAGCTAAGAAGGTGGGGAAGGAAGCAAACGCTGGGGCAGCTTCCCAAAGGGAGGAGGAGGAGAGGCAGCGCCACGCACATGCGCCCAGCAGGCCGGTCAAGGGAGCCGGAGGCTCCCGGCCGGCTTCTGTTTCCCCCGGGCCCCCGAGTCTGGGGCGGCGGAGGGGCAGCGAAGGCGGGGGAGCCTGCCGGGGTTCCCCTTTGGCGCGGGCTCTCCGCCCCCTCCCGGGACGAGCCTAAACGGCGATCTTGTCTGGTTTACGAAAATAGGGACGGCCGCTAGAGGCCAGCAAACTATCAGTTTCGCTTCGGTCGTCCGAATGTTTGCAGCGGAGCGCTGGATTGAATTGTGGAATGTTTGCAGCCCAGACAAGCAACCCGCAGGCGGCGGACCCCCGAGAGAAGCCGCCGCGGAGAGAGGCGCAGAAGGAAGGTGGAAGCCAAGGAAGGAGGGAGGGAGGGAGGGAAGGAGGGAGGGGAGACTTCCAGCTGCTCCGAGCCAGCCTTCATCCAGCAATAGAGCTCTGGAAGAGGAATTTCCTCGGGAGCCCCGGGGCTTCCCCAAGTATCCTGCTGGTGGTTCTTTTCATCTCCCTCCCTCTTCTTCCAGCTTTTGAAGGAAGGAGGGAGATCCTTCGCCCATTTGATTCCCGTTCTCCAAGCTGACCCTGATAGAAGTGGCGTCTGTTGGGCTATATAACCCAATCCCAGCCTAATGGGAAATGCAGCCCAGCATCTCTGGAGAGCATCCGAGGGGGATTACTTTAAGGACTCGTCCCAATGTGACAGAAACAAGCTTCAGTTCCAGAAGTTGGACTCAGTCTTGTAGTCTCTACAGCAATGATAGAAAACCTTTTAGAGACTGGCCCCGCCCCTGCTCCACCCCCCTACCCCGCTCCCACTCTGCCACCCCATCCCCCGCCCCGCCTGCCCACAGGACCACTCACCCCCTCCAGGGCCTACCATAGATTGCCCAGGCCGCCCAGGAGCGCTATGGCGGCCACACCCTCTGCCCACGCCCTGCAGCACCAACTGCGTGAGGGAAGAGTCTTGTCTACGCTGCCTGGCTGCCATGTCCTTGGCTGCGCTGCTCCGTGTGGGCCATGCTCGAGGGCAACTCTCCTTCAGGGCGGCTGCTGGAGAGGAGGTGGCGAGGGGAGGCAAGGCTGGGGCAACAACACGTGTGTGCCCACAGGGAGGGCTCCAAGTGCCGCCTCTGGCACCCGTGCCATAGGTTCGCCACCACTGCTCTACCATCTCAATTCAGAAGTCAATTTCTGCTTTCTTAAATATTTTTTTTAAGATCTCAAGATTTCAAAGGAAAATACCTTTCCCTGATCAGTCCAGGGAAAAGGTCAGAATGGTGAGCTAAATTCAAGAGCACCATCAGTGATGAAGCAGGAAAAAAAAAAAGTCAGATCTGCAGGATTTGAAACTGGATGAGGAAGGCCAGAGATTGCTGAAGCTGGAGTACATCTGATCTCTCAGGAATCGGATTCCCTCTGGAGCATGAAGGAGCATCTCCTGGAAAAAGCCCGAACAGCATTCTTCAAAATGAAAAAGGTCTTCTGGCAGTGACGACATAAGCCTAAGACTGAAAATCAGGCTTGTCAGATGCTATATTTTTTCTATCCTGCTCTAAGGAGTAGAGAGTTGGTCTCTGACAGAAGGCCACCTGAAGAGACTAGAAGCATTTGAAATGTGGATTTACAGGCGGCTGTTACGTATCAGCTGGGTTGACAAGATCAGAAATGAAGAGGTGATAAGCCGCCTGGGAAAGCCAAGGGAAATCATCAAAACAATTAAAAAACGAAAATTAGAATATTTCGGACATGTGATGTGATACCCAAAAAAATACGGCATACTCCATTTAATCCTCCAGGGAAAGACTGAAGGCAAACGAGGTCCAGGCAGAAGAAGGACACTGTGGCTTCAAAATCTAAGGGACTGGTTAGGACAAAACTCAGCAGCACTTTTTTGTGCGGCTGCTGATAAAAACAGGATCGCCAACAGGATCGCCAACGTCCGATAATGGATATGGCACAAGAAGAAGAAGAAGAAGAACACCAGGAGGGACACACATTTCTCACCTCCATTCAGGAGAGATAAAGATAAGATCATGGATAAACTAGGACATCTGCATCAATTTGACTGATATTAAATGTTTTAACAGGCTCTGGATGATTAACATACCCCACTTCTGCATCTTAGCTAGTAAACCTCTTAGCTAGTAAGCCTCTCAGTTTTTCGGACCCCTTTGTTAGATATTTTTTAACAAATTAAAGATTAAAGAATCGAGGAAAACAAAGAAAATCTAAACATCAAGCCAGCAATGAAGCTACAGTTTAAGTGTGTGATTGTAGACTGGATGCAATTATCAATGGCAGTGTGATTAACCATTTATGAAAAATAGAAACATAAAGGTAACTTCAAACTCTCATTATATTGAATGACCAGAAATGTGATTTGTGGATTTCTGAATACCACCCCCTCAAAACATACATATATACTTTTTATATATGCTAAGATGAAATTGGAAATACCCTCTTCGATCTGAACACTAGTTAGAATTGTAGAGCTGAAAGGGACGTAAGAGGTCATCAAGTTAAACTCCCTGCTCACTGCAGGATTCACTACATCATCCCCAGTTTGAAAACTTCCAGTGAAGGGAAAGAAACCATTCCATGTGATGACTATCTACTGATTGACAACTGTTATTGTCAAGACCTTCTTCCTGATCTAGGGTTCCTTAACCTTTTATGTAAACACTGCAGTCACTAAGCAAATGCAGCAGTCAGTAAACCAACCCGTTTTCTTCAATGGGTGGGGCTTTTTTTGCCAGAAACTGGCAACAAATGCCAACAATTGCATTCACATGACTGTGGGATGCTGCAAAGGGTCATAAATGCAGACTGGCTGCCAAGCACCCAAAATGTGATCACATGACCTCTGGGAGATGGGGACGTGAAGCACCTCATTGTGCCCCAATCAATGGCGGGCACGATCCTAGGGCATAGGCCATCATAGCAACAGGGACGGCCTTCAGAATCCCAGAACTGAATTGTAATTGCTCTGGGGAGCTGTGTTATGACTTTAAATGGTTGCTAAGTGGGCCGGTCATTAAGCAAAGTACATTTTGGTTGAGCATCAGGAAAAAAAAATCTCTTAACTTTAAGAGCGGTTCAATAGTGGAACATTGCAAAGAAGGTTGAGGAATTGGCAGCACTAGCTGTGAATTCTGGCTTATGAAGTTCAATAAAATGAGCCTGGCTTACAACATCTCCAATACTTTGGAGAAAAACAGTTTTATAGTATTCCAGACATGGCTAACTGCCCTGTAGTAGCCCAGTCCATTAAGAGGGCGAGAATACAGTGCAATATTTTGCTGCAGTTCTAAATTGCATATCAACAATCTCCTTCATTGCACAAGTGTATTAACTGAAGCTAACAGAAATGAAAGAAAAATATAATAACATTACATTCCCAAGGATTCATTTTAGCAGCATCAACAAGACTATTAAAGAGCCAGTTGCAATTCAACTAATCCTGGCTGGCTTTTGAAAGGTTCGTATTTGAATAGGATACTCATAATCATAAGCAATTTATTCCTCCCTCTTGTGGAATTGATGTTATGTACCATTCAGCCAGAGTTCTTGCTACAAATTAACAAAAGTATGAGGCCCAACTAATATGCGGATCTGAGGCTTTAATAATCGCTCACATTTAGGACATGCGCTGTTGCTGGGATACACACGAGTGATTGCTAATATGTATTGGGGACAGAGAGAAGAACCAGAGAAAATCCAAACAGAAGCCCGTAATGCAGCAGTTCTCAACCTGTGGGTCACGACCCCATTTGGGGTCGAACGACCATTTCACGGGGGTCGCCAAGCACTGCAGTCCATCATATTTTTTTTTGGGTCAGCCATTTTTTTTTGGTCGGCCATTTTTTCCCCTATCGCGATGCGGGCCGTCGCACCGCGCATGTGCAATGCGCGGCGCGGGCCGGGGTCGAGCCCCGGAAAAGGTTGAGAACCGCTGCCGTAATGAATCTCAGAATCATTTCAGAGGGGCAGTTTTAAAGCTGCTGAATTAATTTAGCAGAAAGCAATATTGCCTTCTCTTTCCTTCTTCAGACAGAAGCTTCTTAAAAAGTCTTTCATATCTCTGAAAAAGGGACCATGATGAGGATAACTCACCCACTCTTATCTGCAGAGGATCCTGCTCTGTAAACAATGCTGGAGGCTACATGTTTTACACGGAGAAAAACTCTTTACACCTTTCTGTATTGCATTTCTCAGTGTACTAAGTCTGGAGATCAGAGCCTCCATCGCATCCTGCTGGCCTCTGGCATCTGCTCCTGAGAATCTCTCCTTGAGCAGATGCCAGAGGCCAGCAGGATGTGACAGAGGCCCCGATCTCCAGATCTAGTATAGGTAATCCTCAACTTACAACAGTTTGTTTAGTGGCCGTTCAAAGTTGCGGCCCTATTTGGATCGGGAGTCACTCCTCACAGTCACCCATGCCCTTGTCACCTCGAGATTCGACTACTGTAATGCTCTCTACATGGGGCAACCTTTGAAGAATGTCCGGAGACTGCAGGTGGTTCAGAATGCGGCCGCGCGAGCTGTCTTGGGTCTCCCAAGACATGCTCATATCACTCCAGCCCTCCGTGAGCTGCACTGGCTACCAATTGGTCTCCGAACACAATTCAAATTATTGGTTATGACCTATAAAGTCCTTTATGGCAATGGGCCAGGATACTTGCGGGACCATCTTCTGCCTCATGAATCCCAGCGACCGGTTAGGGCACACAGGGTTGGCCTCCTACGGGTCCCGTCTGTTAGACAGTGCCGTTTGGCGGGGCCTAGGGTTAGGGCCTTCTCTGTTGCTGCCCCAGCCCTCTGGAACCAGCTTCCCTCAGAGGTTCGTACTGCTCCCTCCCTCCTAGCTTTCCGAAAACTTTTAAAAACACATCTATGCAGACAGGCCTGGGGCGTGTGAGCTGCGCTCTGCCCCTGGGCCTTTGATTGGGATTGTATGTTGTATGAGTGGATAGTTTTATAGTTTTACATTGTATCATTATTTTAAATGATTTATATATCTTTGTACTTGTATTTCTGTTGTGAGCCACCCTGAGTCTGGGGAGAAGGGTGGCATATAAGTCAAACAAACAAACAAACAAACAAACAAACAAACAAACAAACAAATAAATAAATAAACAGAAATACAATGTGGTGTAAAGAGCTTTTCTCCGTGTAGCCAAATTGCAATATGCTGCAAAACACCCAGGGCGGAAAGACTGGGAATAAATGATCAGAAGTAGGGAAAATAGTTTTTGAGCCACTGTCCTTTTTTCATAACTAGCAGAAGCAGAATACATTATATAAAATAATTAATGTTCCTCATAGGATTCAGCTCATGTTCTCCTAGAACTTGGATTGTGCTGGTGCATATTGTAATTTTGATTGATCGATTCATTCATTTATTGCGTTTATTGGCCAACTGAGAGAATTTTGATGAGCTGACTGGAGGAAAGGGAACATGATTAAGGTTTACACAATTATGTACAGACTGCGCAGAGATATTATCTTCCTCCCTTCTTATACTAATGAGACCCTGGGACCATGCAGTGAATCTATGTATTTGGACATTTCTGAAAGAACAAAGAAAGCTCCCAAAGGTGCTTTTCCAAAAGGCAGCTGGACTTTCTGTGTTTTTCCTTGAATATGTTTCTCTTGTAATCCTTCACGTTCACTTCTCATCATTCAGTTCAGAACTGAAGAAGCTTCTTGGATGAGAAGTGAAACGTTTTTAAGGAAAAAAAAAACAAAGAAAGTGCAGTTGCCTTTTGAAAAAAGCACCCTTTGGGACAACCAAGATCTGGATGACCTGAGAATCTCCACAGACAAAAAAAGGTTTTGATACAGTGTATTATCTGCTGGATCCCTTTATGAGAACCCATGATATTCACTAGTTTTGATGGCTTTAAAAGACAGGCAGACAAATTCACAAAGGACAATTCTATTAATAGTAGTTAGCCAGCATTGCAAAAATGATTTTTCATCCTATTCTATACCCCGGGTGGCCCGGTGGTTAGAATACAGCATTGCAGGCAAACTCTGCCCATAGCCTGGAGTTTGATCCCGATAGAGCTCAAGATTGACTCAGCCTTCCATCCTTGTGAGATCCCAGATTGTTGGGGGCAACATGCTGACATTGTAAACTGTCCACAGAGTGCTCTAAAGCAGGGCTTTTCAACTGGTGGTATGCGTACCACCAGTGGTATGTGAGCACCTGGCTGGTGGTACGCGTAGGATGGGTTGAAAAAAAAATGTAAAAAAATGTTTAAAAATTATTTTTAAAAATGTAAAAAAAAAAGTGTAAAAGTGGATGAGTTGAAACAGAAGCAGTGCCGCACAGGCTTGTGGGAAAGTCAGCTGGAACTGCACATTGCCTGGGTCCTACTGAGAGCCTAGGATCAAAGCACGCAGCTCCAGCTGATTGGCAGCGGCCTTGGGGGTAGCAGGCAGCTTCACGCAGTCTTCGGTGGAGATTCCGCTGGAGCTGCACGACGCATTGCCTGGGTCCCCCCCGTCCCCACCCAGATGCCCTCACCTCCCCCAAGCGGGTTTTTTTTACTCACCTGCTTTCAGCAGCATTCCCTTTCTCCTTCCTTCTCAGCCTATGCCCTGTGTTTGTAAGACAAAAAAAAAAGTTCCATGAGACTTTCTAACTTAGAACTTTTTTTTCTTTTTCACCCACAAACATGTGGCGAATGCAGAGAAGCAAACGGAGGCAGAGAAGCAAAAGGAGAAAGGGAGTGCAGTTGAAAGCAGGTGAGTAAAAAAATGCTTGGGGGAGGCGAGGGCATCTGGGCGGGGGCGCCAACTTTACCCTGCACGGTGGGGGGAGGGTTAATGGCGGGTGTGGGGGGCCCCAGGAGGAGCTGCGCAAAGCAGGCAGAGGGGAGACCGGGCAGATTGTGGGCGCCGGCAAGCAAGCGAGATGGGCAGGGGCGCGAATCAGCGTGTGCTCAGAAACGCCGATCTTGTGCTCCTGCTCATCTCACTTGCTTGCAGAAAGCTGTAAAGTTTACAGCACCGCCTTTTGAGAGGGGGGAATAAGAATGGGCAAGGTGAGCAGGTCAGGATTGGCAGCTGTGCGTCGTCGCTCCGACCACTGCTAGAGGGCGTGGGGCGGTCCTCCCTGGCAAGGCCCCGCCCACTCTTCCCACTGCTCTCATGGCTGCCCTCCGGTTGCTGGGCTCAGCTCTTGTCTGGAGACCAAGGCCCGTTTTTGCCCGCAGGTCAGTGCAGCGATGGGGCTGGAGCCTGAAAAGTGCCCCTTTGCATCCGGGGAGGGGCTGGAGCTGCTACAGCTGCATTTCGGCTCAGTGCTGAGGAGCCTCCTGAGGTCCAGCCTGGTCCTGAGGCTCTGCCGTGCCCGTAAAAGAAATGCCTGGGGCTTTGCGTGGCTCCAGGCTGTGGCTCCCAACTGACCTTGGTTGAAGCTCAGCAAACCAGATTTCCATAGAGGTGCTATCCAGTGCTTTTTTTGTAAAAAGAAAAGGTGCCAGAACTCACACATGTCATACAACCCGCCTTGCCTACCCTACAAGGTTCCATCCAAAAAAGGTGCCAGAACTCCATTCTGGGCATTCTATGACAAAAAAAAAGCCCTGGCACTATCTATCTATCTATCCATCCATCCATCCATCCATCCATCCATCCATCCATCCATCCATCCATCCATCCATCCATCCATCCATCCATCCATATCTCTATCCATCCATATCTCTATCCATCCATCTATCTATCTATCTATCTATCTATCTATCTATCTATCTATCTATCTATCTATCTATCTATCTATCTATCTATCTATCTATCTATCTATCTATCTATTTGTTGTGGGTGTCTCTGGACCAGCTGGGGAGGTGTCGGAGGATGAGGAGGGGGAGCCGGGCCCCTCTGAGTGTTTGCCCCTCCCGGCAGCCGAGCCAGGCCCCTCTGAGTGTTTGCCCCTCCCGGCAGCCGAGCCAGGCCCCTCTGGGTGCTTTCCCCTCCCGGCAGCCGAGGCAGACAGGGAGGAGATTGAGATGCAGTCTGCATCGGAGTCTCAAGGTGCAGAATCAGACTTGGAACAGGAGAATGTATGGCTGGATCCGAGAGTTCGAAGGGTTAATAGGAGGAGGGTTCAGTTAAGTAGAAAAAGGAAGTGACGTATCGGAAACTGTATTAGAGGAGGAGAGAGAAATTAAGCCTTTGTCACGAGCAACGTTAATTAGAGATTGGCATGGAAACTTTCGCAGTGAGTTGAAACGGAGTTTTCTGGTGTTTTTGAAACCTACCGAAAAATAATGAGGTCTTGGACAATGTGATAAAGAAAGAGTGTTTTAAATTGGAAGGTGGGAGGATAGCATATTTATCCTAAATGTAAATAAATCAGTGTTGGCCGTTCCAGCCAAAATAATGCCAGCAGTTTGCTTTGAAATGACTTCGTTTGAAATGTGTTAATTAAAAACTATTAAAGACATCTTTATGTGGATTTTAATGAGCTGAGAGTGGCCAGACATAACACTATCTATCTATCTATCTATCTATCTATCTATCTATCTATCTATCTATCTATCTATCTATCTATCTATCTATCTCATCTATTCATCCCTGTCTATCAAGCTAACACTTGGTAGAGCATTAGGGCCTTGGAAATCAATTTGGAGATCAAATGCTACGGTGTGTCTTTATTTACAAAAATCAGAATAGTACAAGCCATGACATTCTATGGAGCCAAAACTTGGACTTTGAAGAAGCAGGATAGAAAGAGTATTGACGCTTTTGAATGCTGTTGTTGGAGAAATCCTTTGAGTGAAGTCCTCTGTTCTTAGGACAGACACATTTGGAATCAATTAAAGAGCCATTATAGATACAAATGCTGCACAGATTTTTTTTATTTTGGTTTGTTTAGATGCTGCAAAAAACAGTTGTGTGAAAATGTAAACTTTGGATGAAAGAGTACCTGAACATGTAAACATTAACCTTGTTGGGGACTTCCATGGTCAATTCAAGCAAAAGTGTCCATGGGTTGTTGATGCCATCCAGATCAAGTTATCATGAAATAAAACATTCATTTGCTTTCCCAAATGTAGAACCAAGATCGTGAGTCCAGTGGCAACAAACTGCTTTAGAAAAAGATCATTTTTATCAGGCGAAACAGACTCAAAATGATCCCTAGACAATAATGCTGCAAGACAGTTTTCTGCACAACATGTGTGTAGAAAGTCATCAGCTTCATAACTCCTGAACATCAATAAAGAGTTTACTTTCCAAAATTCATCAAAAAAAGTGATTTCAGTTTGGTGTGAAATGCAAATCAGACATAATGCAAGTTGTTTTGTGTTTCATTTAAAATTAATTCTAATGCAAACACAGAGTTTTTATAAACTATCTCTTTTTATTAGATAATTACCATTTCTTTGTATTTGGGGCAAATATAGGCCTGGAGTTAGAGATAATTATAAAACAGCCTTCTCTATTTTTATTATCGTTTTGTTAAAATTATTCTTTAATGCTAGTTTGAAATAAAATTCAGAACTTTATTATATATGCCGACAGTGGCGAGAATCTTATACGCACAAAAATGGAAAGACACATTAATTCCCACATTGGAAGAATAGATTTTAAAGGTGATAGAGTTGCCAGAGATGGCAAAACTGACTGCTTTAAATTAAAGCAAAAATTGATCTAATTTGGTTTTTATTTGGAAACTACCTCTGGACTTTCTACTCAAAACTGAAAAAAAAATGTTGACTTTGAATTTAACAAAAAGGTTGAGGTTGTAATTTTTCTTGCTCTCTGCTGCACTGAAAAAATCAGAAGTCACTACTAATTTTCTTTCTTTCTGCATTCCTCTTCATCCTTATTTAATTTTTTTTAAAATTTTGTTTATATTTGTATTTTACACACAATACACTTTAATAATATATTTTTTAAAAAATATTTTTCAATGCTGTGGGACCTCAAGCTTTCCTTAATCTGCCTCTCTGCTGTTCCCAACCATTTCCCCAACATTTCCTGTTTTCTTCCCTTCCTTGTAGCCACAGAAGGTGGCGGAGGGGGGAAGTAAGGCTAACTATGTTAGTTTGTCAAGTGACCTTTGATCAACCTTAATCCCTTTCCCTTCTTGCTGTTGCTTTCTTAGTTTCTCCTCTCCTGTCCCCTTTGTCCTTGTTTTGCCAAAGATAACTTAAATACAGATCCTCATTTTTCTATTTATTTATTTATAAAAATAATGAAGGCAGGAAATAAATCAAGGCAGCAAAATTTCTTCTTCCTCCTCCTCCTCCTCCTCCTCCTCCTCCTTCTTCGATTGCTGGAATTGGGTATGTCTAGTTTAATGAAGAGAAGGACGAGGGGGGACATGATAGCAGTGTTCCAGTATCTCAGGGGCTGCCACAAAGAAGAGGGAGTCAAGCTATTCTCCAAAGCGCGTGAAGGCAGGACAAGAAGCAATGGATGGAAACTAATCAAGGAGAGAAGCAACCTAGAACTAAGGAGAAACTTCCTGATAGTTAGAACAAATAACCAGTGGAACCACCTGCCTCCAGAAGCGGTGAATGCTCCAACACTGGAAGTTTTAAAGAAGAGACTGGACAGCCATTTGTCTGAAATGGTATAGGGTTTCCTGCCTGAGCAGGGGGTTGGACTAGATGACCTCCAAGGTCCCTTCCAACCTTCTTCTTCTTCTTCTTCTTCTTCTTCTTCTTCTTCTTCTTCTTCTTCTTCTTCTTCTTCTTCTTCTTCTTCTTCTTCTTCTTCTTCTTCTTCTTCTTCTTCTTCCTTCTCCTCCTCCTCCTCCTCCCCCACACAACAGCCCTGTGACGTGAGTTGGGCTGAGAGCATGACTGGCTGAACATCTTCCACCTGGCTTTCATGCCCAAGACGGACTGGAGCTCACAGTCTCTTAATGATTGGCCTAAAAGTCACCCAGTTAGCTTTCATGCCTAAGGCAGGAATAGAGCTCACCATCTCCTCCTTTGCAAGCCCAGGCTTTGAACAGAGGGTGATCCTTGAACTTTTGTATTCGCTCCAGCAAGGCCCAATGCAAGAAATGCTCTAGCTTTTTATTACTCCTTGCTGGCTGAGACACTGTAGGTACAATTCTCGTGTGAAAAGGGTACTTCTCTATTCCATACCAGACAAGCTGGTGACAGAGCTAACTCATCCCCAGCATATTAAGAATGGAGACACATTTGGTGCAGATTCTGCAACCGATCCTCAAACAATGCTTGAGAGATGGATCCCAGGGAATCTGGTGATCCCTAGAGCTGCAAACAAGACGGGGGAGGAAAAAAAGGAGAATTCGGAAGCTGCTGAAAAATGCTAGAATACAAGCCAAAGAGCTCTCCTGTGCCCATCTTGTTTTCCTTTTTTTTTCAATCTTTTTTATTATTTCCCCCCCCATATATGTTAATTTTTTCCAATCAACAAGTTGTCTGAAATTTTCTAAATTAATACATATTCAATTCCTAATCCTTGCTTCTTTTCTCTAACCAAATGTAAAATTAATTCCAAATTTGATAGTAGTCTGTATCTTCTTTGTCTTTCAGCCTCATAGTTAATCTGTCCATCTCTGCACATTCCAAAATCTTCCTGATTATTTCTTCCTCTGATGGCAAAGCTTCATTCTTCCAATATTGTGCAAAAATTATTCTTGCTGCTGTGGTGATATGTAGAATTAAATATAATTTCTGCTTATTAGTCTTTTCAGGCATGATGCCTAATAAAAAAAGTTCAGGTTTAAAATCCACTTGTTCATCCAAAGGCAAAGGTTTATTGGAAAAATATACATATGTGGTTAGAAAAAATATTGGATGAACAAGTGGATTTTAAGCCCATCTTGTTTTCCTGAAGCAGGAAAAAAAAAGGGATTGGGGTCCCGATCACGGACAGGAAAGTATGCGCTGATAACAATGTGACCCTGGGTTCTGTGGCAGCTGGGTGTGCTTTTGTCACAAAGGAGGACATTGCAACATAACAACAGAGACAGTGGAGACTTTATTATTCCCTTCCTGCATACAACTATTTACGACAAGCAGGAGCTTCTGCGTACAAAGGTGTCACTTTCTTTGAGCCTCTTTTTCAGGGCTATTCGCAAATAGCCACCCCTCCGTTGCTAAACTACCATTTCTCTCCCCCCCCCCCCACACACACACGTCCTCCGCCGCCTTTCAATTTTTCACGGAGATAGAAAGGGAATGGACTGTATTACTGCAGTGTGTGCTTAGCGTGTCTTGTCTTCCCGGATCTCAGTCAGTCCCTTCTCTGCATCGTGACTGCGTGAGGCGCCTCCCTCTGGGGGGTTTCTGCCCAGCCATTCCTGGTCTGGGGCTTCCCCAAAGACTCCCAAGCGTCAGTCTGCAATCAGCTGTCTCCCTCCATCCCTGCCTCCCTCCAGCTAGAGGTGTAGTTCATCCTTCTGCCTGAGGTTTCATTTCTCTTCTGCCAAGGAGAAGACTCACACCAATTTCTTCATCCTCTTTACCCTTCCAGGGCCAGGAAATTGCAACCACACACACACACACACACACTCTTTCTAGGTTGTTTCTCTCTAGTCAAAACATTTATTTATTTATTTATTTATTTATTTATTTATTTATTTATTTATTTATTTATTTATTTTAATTTAATTTAATTTAATTTAATTTATATGCCGCCCTTCTCCCAAGACTCAGGGAGGCTCACAACAACAACACAATTAAAAACACAATTAAAAACACAATTTAAAAATTAATTCCATTCACACAACATACAAACACATTCAGCCCACAGTCACCGATGGCGGGACACTCTTAGGGCCGAGGGGCAGAGCACAGCTCATATGCCCCAAGCCTGTCGGCATAGATGCGTCTTCAGCTGTTTCTGGAAAGCTAGGAGGGAAGAAGCAGTATGAACCTCTGAGGGAAGCTGGTTCCAGAGGGCTGGGGCAGCAACGGAGAAGGCCCTAGCCCTAGGCCCCGCCAGATGGCATTGTCTAACAGACGGGACCCGTAGGAGGCCAACCCTATGCGCCCTAACCGGTCGCTGGGATTCATGAGGCAGAAGTAACAGAGCATCTAGTAACAGAGGGTCTCCAACAGTTTTCTGTGACATTTGCTAAAATGTGGCAAGGGCTCTTTCCCCTTCACAGGCCAGCCCGCGAGCAGCTCCCCCAGCAACTAAGACAGAGTTCCTTCTCCCCCTCCCCCCACCGCCCAACACCTATGTACAAGGCTTGACCAACAGGGATGCTGCCTACCTCTGCCCCACAATTGACCTAGTTATAATAATAATAATAACGTTGGAAGGGACCTTGGAGGTCATCTAATCCACCCCCTCCCCCGCCCAGGCAGGAAACCCTATACCAGTGATGGTGAACCTTTTAGAGACCGAGTGCCCAAACTGCAACCCAAAATCCACTTATGCACGCCGGGTGGGCGTGGCCCATTGGCTGGGTGTGTCCCATTGGGTGGGCGTGGCTACGGTGGTAACGGCAGACTGGGTGGGATTGAAAAGTTCAATCAATCAATTCCAACTTTGCGAGATCTTTTTTTTTTCCTGCAAAAAGTTGAAATTGATTGATTGAACCTTTTTTTTTGTACACAGCAGCGGAGGCCTAAAGCAAAAAGGTTTTATAAAACCCAGCTGAAGGCCTAGGACTGGGGCGACGGCGCGCATGCCCACAGAGAGGGCTCTGAGTGCTGCCTCTGGCACCCGTGCCATAGGTTCGCCACCACTGACCTACGCCATTTCAGACAAATGGTTGTCTAGTCTCTTCTTAAAAACTTCCAGTGTTGGAGCATTCACAGCTTCTGGAAGCAGGTTGTTCCACTGATTAATTGTTCTAACTGTCAGGAAGTTTCTCCTTAGTTCTAGGTTGCTTCTCTCCTTGATTAGTTTCCACCCGTTGCTTCTTGTCCTGCCTTCAGGCGCTTTGGAGAATAGCTTGACTCCCTCTTATTTGTGGCAGCCCCTGAGATACTGGAACACTGCTATCATATCACCCCTCATCCTTATCTTCGTTAAGCTAGACATAGCCAATTCCAGCAACCGTCCCTTAGCACTCCAAGGCTACACCAGAGCTTCTTCGTCTCTTTTCCTTCTTACTGACTCATGCCTGCACCACAGTAGCCAGGTCAGGCCATTAAAACTCACATGTCACACTGTTGTTTTCTTAGCAACTGTATTTTACACATTCATTGGTAATATTTTCAGCTGAAGAGCATCACGGCATTATTCAGGTCACTGAATATGATCTATGATATGCGCATACTGAGAGTGCCTCTCTCCTATTTCACAGTCTGCAGATAATGAGAGACACAGCACATTTCAATTTGCAGTGCAGTTTTATATCATTACCACTTAGCATTTAGAGATCGCTTGAGGTAGATCATTCCAAGAGTTCTTGCAAGTGATGCTTTCTGGATGGTGCAGAGGATGGCAAAGAACGAAGCTGAGCAGCTAACAGGGGTACCCTGGCATAACTGGTGATATTTGATCCAGGGAGGTTCCAGCTTATAATGTAAGCTGCATTAGCCCTCCTGTAGCAGAGACTGAATAGAAACTCATTAGAAGAGATGCTCCTTCAAGGAAAGACAACAAAGTGGTTGTTGCACGCCATCTAATGGTTGCAATGCAAGCGGGCCAAATGGGATATTCATTAAGGTTTTGTTTCTAGCTAGTTTGCAGGTAGAGCCAGTTTGCTCCAGTAGTACTTAGAACACCAGGCTTCCATTCCCCACTGTGGGAAGTCAGCCCCCCCCCAGAGAAGGAAATATTAAAAGGGCAGAAAAAATATATTTCCTCAAAGGATCTTAAAGAGGCAGGAAGGCATGGCCAGTTTTCTTAATAGCCCCAGGTCCCCCTTCCCCAAGCAGAAACCAGCTCTATAGAGATGCAGATGTAAATCCAGGGAGCTAGGAAATTAAGAAGACAAATCTACATACCCCATCCAAACTCTAAGAGTCATCAGCCCCAGCCCCAGGGAAGCAGGATATGACCTTTGGTCATAATAGGATTAACCCATCACCATCAGAATACCAGAAAAGCACACTCAGACTCAGGTCAAAGTTCATGCCGCAGGAACAGGAAGCAACTCAAAACAAAAGGCTCCAGAGGGTATAAAAACCCACTTCCTACATGTGCTCGGCCCTTTTTTTCCCTCTTTCCTGCCAGAGCCATCTTTCTGTCTGGTTCTCCTCTTCAATAAACTGCAACCTTCTTTCCAAAGCAGTCGCCATGTTGTTTATCCCCGGCTGGGACTGAACCAGGATGAAGACTTTACCTTCCAACACTACCATCCAGTTAGAGCTGAAGAAGCTTCTTCGATGAGAAGTGAAACGTCTTCAAAGAAAAACAAGAAAGTCCAGTTGCCTCGGGAAAAAGCATCTTTGGGATAACTGTGATCTGGATGACTGAGAATCTCCATAGATAGACAGCAACCAGGCTACAAACTCGGGAGATTGTGAGTTCTAGTGCCAGCCTTAAGCCTGATGCCAGCTGGATGAGGTGGGCCAGTCCCTCTCTCTCAATCTTAGGAAGGAGACAACGGCAAATGTTGCCAAGAAAACTACAAGGACTAGTCCAGGCAGTTGATAAGGAATTAAAAGTGACTTGAAGGCACACCCACAAAGTTAGCAATAGCAAAGTAAGCCAAGCTAATCTTCCAATAATTCATCTCTCCATTAATATAACACTGTTATTCTTCTATAATCTACTACCCGCTCATTATCAAACAGCCTTGGAATTGAGTGCCTCTGCTATCGTAGTCAGCAACTGAAGTTAACAGAATGAAGTAACAGTAACAGATGAAGAAATGGCCCTGAAGGATGCAGAGCCATTTATAACTTTCCACATGTCACTGAATTTCACCTCTCAGTATTTTGCACCATTGGCCACACAGACTCTGAACCTGTTGAGAGATGTTAAGATGGTGACATCTCAAGAGTTATAGCAGCGGTTCTCAACCTGTGGGTCGCGACCCCATTTGGGGTCGAACGACCATTTCACAGGGGTCGCCAAACAACGCAGTCCGCCATTTTTTCCCCCTTTTCCTTAGCTGTGCTACTCCCTCTTATTCTATTGGCTTTTGAAAGCCAATAGAATAGAGTCTCTTGAATAGAGTCTAATTCTATTGGCTTTTAAAAGCCAGTAGGAATTGTCCAGGCTGTCTCTGCCCTGCTGAGCCTGCCAAAAATCCCAGTCTGCAAACGGTGCTGCAAGTTGTCTGCAGCAAAGGCGAGCTGTCTAGAAGTTTCCACCCCTCCCTGCTGAGCAACTACTAAAAATGTAAGTAAAAGAGGGCCAGGGGTGGAAGGTGGGAGGCCGGCGGGCGCAGGGAGGGTTGCTGGCGCGCATGGGGCCCGGTGGGTGCCTTACCTCCCTTGGGCTGGGCCAGCTGGTGGCCCAGCTGGTGGTCGCCCTGCGCTGTCGCTGCCCCTTGCCAGCTACGCCTCGGCCGGCAAAGGGGGCGGCACCACACATGCGTGGCGCTCCCGAGCAGGGAAATAGTCCTCGACTTATGACCGGTTGGGGATCCTCGACTTACAACTAGTTGGGTAGTCCTCGACTTACGACCGATTGGGTAGTCCTCGACTTACGACCTGTTGGGTAGTCCTCGACTTACGACCTGTTGGGTAGTCCTCGACTTACGACCGGTTGGGGGTCGCAGCATTAAAAAGGTTGAGAACCACTGAGTTATAGCTTTCCCCTCCCTGCATTAAAATAACCTGCATCAAATTCCCTTGCATCTCTTTTTTAAAAAACTCCTCTATTTGATTTCTCTCTGGCTGGGGATAGCATAACAAACCATGTTAGATTAAGCTGCAATGGGGCAACTAAGATTAGGCATCAGGTCATTATAGAAACTCAGCTTTCAGGATAATATGGTATGTAGGCTAGCTAGGCCATCACATCAGCCCTTCTCAACCTTGATGGCTTTAAAATGTGTGTCCCAACGGTGCTTTTTCAAGAGGCAACTGGACTTTCTTGTTTTTCTTTGAAGACGTTTCGTTTCTCTGGATGACTGAGAATCTCCATAGACCAGGGGTCTTCAAACTTGGCCCTTTTATGGACTTCAACTCCCAGAATTCCTCAGCTTGTGGACTTCAACTCCCAGAATTCTTCAGCCAGGCATGCTGGCTGAGGAATGCTGGGAGTTGAAGTCCACAAGTCACAGAAGGGCCAAGTTTGAAGACCCCTGCCATAGACATTTAAGGTGTGTGGATATCCCAGAATTCCCCAGCCAGAAATAGGGTCTTAGGCTCTGCTACAACACAGTTCCAGTCTCACCCCACCCTCACATTTCTTGGAGGATTCCAAAGTTCCAGCCACGCCCACCCAGAGACCCAGCCACGCCTTCCCCTGTCATCTGTAAAGGGGTGGCTGTGGCGGCGACGGGAGGGCGCTTTCGAGTTCCCTCCAGGCGGGCTCGCGGGGAAAATTCTGTCGCCCTCTAATGGCGTCATCGTCGCCTGTCCGGAAGCGGAAGGAGCTTGGGGATGGCGAAGGCGCTGGGGCAGAGAGTCCGGGGCTCGGGCCCGTGACTGCAGAGGTGCGGATGGCCAGTGCCCGGAGCGGCTCCGCCTGTCTGCAGGCCGCTGGCTCCGGGGAGCGCGCCTTGGGAGAGCTGCTGCTGGAGTTTTCGAGGGCGCAGTACCGGGCCCGGGAAAGCGGGGGAGCAGCCGGCGGCAGCGCTGGGAGCAGCGGCAGTAATAAGGTGAGGGAAGGAAGAGGCGTCCCGCCTGCGTGGGGAGCAGCCGGCTAGGCTTTCACGGGACTGCTCCGTGGCACCAGCCTTCCCAGCATGGCCATGCATTGGCCCCTTAAGACGGAGACGGGGGAGGCTCCGGGTGCCACCAAGCCTGCATACGGACCCAACCTGGGAAGCCTCTTGAGCGGGACTTTCAAAACTGCCCTACAGAGAAGGGTGTGTTACTTTTCCGCAGCTGGGAACTTGGAGCAATAAAGCAGCCTTAAGGACAAAAGAAATAGATCAACCGATTTAAGTTTGAGCATTTACGCAGGGTTTGCGTAGTAGTGTGGTCTGCATGTCGCATACCTATTAAAGGTATTGTTGCTCATTGTTGCTATTTTTTTTTATTACGTTCACGCCCCTGATAGAAAGGTTCTCTTTTGTTCTGGTGTTCTTGTTTTCAAGGGAGTGTTTGCCTCAAATTCTTTTTTTTTTTTCTTGACGCTTCCTGAAAAAATTAGAGAACTGAAAAGCAGCTGGGGGATTTTTTTTGTTGTATGAAGTCATGGACGTTGTTTCCTAATTTGCTACGAACTGTTCAGTGCAGACATCCTAACTCTGTAGATTCCAGCTTCATCTCATGAACCCTGATATTTGTGGGGAAATTATTCTAGTATTTGTGCAATGACCATTTCTATTTAAAGGTTTCCTTGCCAATTACCAATAAATTTTCGTCTTTTGAATGATAAGCATTTCAAATGAACGCTACTCCATGAATACATATGGCTACTACCTTACAAATCCATGGGATAATGCTTTATTTTTTTGTATTTTAATATTAAATATTGGTGTTTAGTTGCATCCTTTTTTGGGTTGTTAAGCATCTAAAATTAAGGCTATTGCACTTGAATGTATAAGACAGGGGTGTCAAACTGCCAGCCTGCGGGCCAGATGCATCATAGCAAAACTGTGCCCACCCCATTGCCAGCAATGGAAAAAAAGTTTCGATATGTCATGACATGTCACGTGATGTTGCAAGTTTGACACCCCTGGTATAAGTACTTTTATGAGGAGTGCAGCATTACATTTGTAATAACTGTTTTTACCCATACAGGTAGAGCACATTGAAAAATGCTGCCTTGAATTGTTCAGCAGGGATTATTGCTACAGCCTGATCCACAATGTGAATGGTGACATCTGCAGTCATTACCCACGTCTGATTGTCATTTTGGAATATGAGAGCAGTGACCGAGAAAGACACACGTAAGTTGTGAATGTCCTAGGAAGACTGTGTATCTAATATCTAAAATATTTTTGTGGAAAATGTACTTGCCAATCACCAAATAGAAATAAATATGTGGACATAAATCTGATCAGTGTTAAGAGTTGTATTGATTGACTGTGGTCAAGATTATTTTGTGCTGTTAATATTCTTATTATGAGGGTGCTTCCCTCAATTCAGGTTCACAAACTTCTGGGGAAACTTTCTATACAGCAATTCTACTTCTTCCTGTGATTAGAATCCCTTTAATTTGGTGACTAAATAGTTCAGTGTTGGATAACAGTAAACGGAGAATGTTCATACAGCACTGATGAAGAGGCTGGTGTATTAGAACCAATCCTGATTCTAGTAGGACTAATTTTTATTAAATGGCTAAACAGAGTTAATATTGTGGCTCTCTTAAAGAGTTACTTTGCAGATAACTAACATTCTACATAGTAATGCTGTTTTCCTATTGGAAACTACAAATCTTGAATCACGTGAAATAAATATGTATTGTATCTTGTCAGAAATACCAGTGAATGTATATAAATGTTAGACTATCTCAGAAAGCATTGGATAATCCCATACAAATAGACTTTATAAATCTTACTAGCAGTTTTCATGCAAACTTTTATGCACTAAAAAGAATGCATTTTTGTTTAATCATCAATAGGTTTTTGTGTGGCTGATTACATTTATGTTGGATATGATATTTGACATTAATCTCTTTAAACGCAATAGTGGGCACTGAAGTGTCATAGTGAGTATGGGACTTCTGTTTCATTGCTATAGGCGACCAAGCAAGTTGTTGTTTACAACTCTAATTCAGGCTCTTCCATGCATAGGTCACAAGTCATAAAGTGCATGACATTTCATATGATAGCGACAGCTATGTAGAAAATCTGTTAGTGATTTATGTCCAGAGCTGAGTGCTAGAAAGAGTAGGCCTGATTCTATTCCACCCAGCTCTCCTTTCTGATAACTTCACTCTACTCTGAAACTTATCAGCTGTATACTTAATTTTTCTTTGTGAAATTAATTTCTATACAGAAATGCTCATATATGAGGTGACAGTAGGATTATCTCTGGAAGCTTCTTTATATTTCTGTTTTGAACTGGACTGTATACTTAAGTACTATAATCCCACCAAATACCTTATACAGCCTGGATATGAACATTGATGAAATATTACTGTAGGGTAAGTTGCTAATATGGATAATAATGGTAATAGATCAGGTTGATCACATGACCGACCTGATTTTACGAATTTTTTTTGTGGTAATTATTAATGTAGCCATCATTATGCAAAAATGACAGTTGTTAAGTGAGCCCATTGTTTGCTATCTCAGTTTTACCAAAAACAAGAAATAACTTCCGGGTTTCAGCAAAAATGTAAAATGCAGTCACCTAACCACAGGACAGCGCAAATAGCTTTAAATATGTCCATGTTGCGTAGCATCCGAAGTGCAGACATGTGATTGTGGGGTTGCGGCTGACTGTCAGAGCTTCGGAGCAACGCCATAACTCCATTTTTGCAAGTAGGTCACAACTTTAAACAGTCACTAAGTTGAGGATTAGTGAATTCTTCCATTTATGGTTGAATATTAAGATGAGGGCAACATAACTGCCATGGATTTTGTTTATAGCCTCATACACTTTTCTTTCATAGGTTCTACGTGTAGTCTCTGTACTAAAAATATTCAGTAACAGTTCATTCTGCAGTGACATTCTTCTCTATATTGCTTCATTCCTCTGGAGCTACAGAAGATTTTTTAATCTTCTGTGAATAAAGGACCTACAGATTTTCCTTAAATGCAACGGTGCTTTATTGTACCTTTTTTTTTAATACACCCATCTGCGGCAGAGTATTTCCTTTATTGTATATGTGAACGCTTTCTGTGCCTGAGTGACTTTTGATGCTATTTTTGCGTGTCTTTAGTTTAGAGCCCAGCGAAGTAGTGACTTAAATAAGATGCCCAATTAGATGTATTTGATAAAGCAAGAGGTTCAGCAGTTGGTAATCCTTTGGCTAAAGAATTGGCTTTTCCAGATATTAGATCTCTGTTCTGCTCTTTTTTTCGGTAGCAATAAGAGGAAACTGAGACTAGAATTAAGCGATACAGTAAAATCAATATTGTTATTTTATGCTTGTGGAAAATGATGTCTCCTTCAAAGACAAGTTTACAACAATATACAAGGATATATTTCTTTTTTCTTTCGCTTCTCTTTCTTTTGGGTTACACACTTTGCTGCCCTACCTCAGTTCTAACATCTAATCCTGAAGGAGAAGGTTAATGTATTGGGCTTTCTAGAACAAATCATAGGGAACATTTCTATAATTCTGCTTCAGAGCAATCCAGTGCCATGGTTTGCATTAAAGTAACTTACTTCGTTCATGACTTTGGGTTTTGCCTAATCCCGGTGAGTAAACAAACAGTAATTAATTCCTAGCATCTGGAAACGGAGCTGAGTGGTAAGACTAGCCACAAACCAGAATTGATTCTCCAGCAATTCTGTTTGGTTTCTGGTTTGGTTACATCTCCCCCAGCTGTAGATAATTTAAGGTGGCCTTTCCCCACTGCCATGTATTTGTTTTTTTAAAAAAAGGCTAACCAGCAAGCTGGTCACTCAACAGTACCCAAGACTTTAGTTCAGTGTTTCTCAACCTCGACAATTTTAAGGCATGTGGACTTCAACTCCCAGAATTCCACAGCCAGCAATGCTGGCTGTGGAATTCTGGGAGTTGAAGTCCACATGCCTTAAAATTGTCAAGGTTGAGAAACACTGCTTTAGTTGCAGTAGAAAGAAACAGGCAGATTGCTATCAGCAGTTATTTATATGCTTACCTCTTTTACCCCTAATTAGCATAAGCCAAAACTGGGTGTGTCACGAGAACCTACCCCTAGCGGCTTGGCCCGTACATCGTGCTGGAAAGATGCCGTTGAGTCAAGTTCCACTGATGGCTTCATCCAGTGACAGGTGATTTGTTATTGCCTTCTTTAACATCCTAGTCTAGGATATCCAGACTGTCTTCCATCCAAATATTGAACAGGTTTGACCCTGTTTAGCTTTCCCGATCAACCCCGTATCCTTTTTTCCAAAGTAGAATGGCTGGGCCTAGAGATGAGCTAGTGGACTGAGTATAAAGCAGACGTGTTCCCAGAGTAGTCATCTCCAGTTCTTCCTTCCTTCCTTCCTTCTCCCTGGCTGTTTGATATGAATTAATTGGGGTCATGGAAGAGGTTGGAGGAAGGTCTAGATAGCCCTCTATCCCATGCGCTGAGATTTCACTTGAGCTTTCAGGCTTCTAATGCACCCCCCTCCCTTCCTTAGGGCTTAGAAGATGAAAAATCCAAACAAATATTGGATACTAAGGTACTTATAAAAATTCCTAACTCTGGTTATCGAAGAATTGAGGTCCCTGCTGGAATTAATATAATTGTGCGTTCTGCGATGATGAAAATGGATGGGGGTCAGGGGACTTTGTGTAGTGCCAGTTCTCAGCAATTGTGCTTGAAAAAATGCTGCGCACAGGAGGCTGGGGACAGCATCAAACCTGGGGGTTTAAGTAGCCAATTGACCTCCTGCAAAAGACACAGCAAGATTATACCTGATTAATGGCAACTTCATTATTATTATTATTATTATTATTATTATTATTATTATTATTATTATTATTATTATTATGTTGGAAGGGACCTTGGAGGTCATCTAGTCCAACCCCCTGCTCAGGCAGGAAACAAATGGCTGTCCAGTCTCTTCTTAAAAACTTCTAGTTTTGGAGCATTCATCGCTTCTGGAGGCAGGTTGTTCCACTGGTTAATTGTTCTAACTGTCAGGAAGTTTCTCCTTAGTTCTAGGTTGCTTCTCTCCTTGATTAGTTTCCATCCGTTGCTTCTTGCCCTGCCTTCAGGCGCCTTGGAGAATAGCTTGACTCCCTCTTCTTTGGGGCAGCCCCTGAGATATTGGAACACTGCTATCATGTCCCCCCTCGTCCTTCTCTTCGTTAAACTAGACATACCCAATTCCAGCAACCGTTCCTTATATGTTTTAGCCTCCAGTCCCCTAATCATCTTTGTTGCTCTTCTCTGTACTCTTTCTAGAGTCTCAACATCTTTTTTACATCGTGGTGACCAAAACTGGATGCAGTATTCCAAGTGTGGCCTTACCAAGGCATTGTAAAGTGGTATTAATACTTCACGTGATCTTGATTCTATCCAACTTCAAACACTTTTTTTTTGAGATTTAACAATTCTAGACATATTTCTAGTTACTCAAAAAAGTTTAGCTTTAAAACTCTTATTTAGGTTGCTTTCTGTGTAAGGTGGGTAGTTTCAACATTTGATAAGTAAGTAAGATGGTTTTGTTTGACTGAAACCATTCCTGCATTTGGTGTTTATTTGTTTTCTGTTTAGCATGATTTTTATCCTTTGTGACTTCAATGATTTTTTTTTTAATTGGCAACCTATTCAGCCTGCCAGTCATTAAAATTTGAGAACATTTAAATGATTGCGGCTTTGATTCTGGTTTATGCCTGCTAAGATCAGTCTTCTTTCCTGCCACGAATTCCCAGGGCAAAATGCACCTTTGTAACAAAATCTGAGGATATTGCTCAGCCATATGGGAAGATTTGTATTATTTATTGTAAACCACATTTAGCTTTAGAATAAATAAGAAAGGAATGTATATACATTCAACATATGAATAGGTTTCTTGGGGTGGGGGGAAGCTTCATAGCCTTTCTGCCCATTATAATCATAAGAATGAATATATTTTCATCTTGCAAGATGTTCCTGGTGTGGTTGGAAAGAACAGAAACAGAATATTGAGTCATGTTACAGATGATGGAGAACTGTAATTGGTTCCACCTTCATAATCCGTTTGAAGATTAGGAGAGGACAATGATACTTTTTATGCCTGGCCCCTAAATATGCTTTGCTTTCTCTAGCAGTTTCCCTGAAGTGAAAGAATGTTTTCAGAAGCAAGTTTTATGTGTTTTATAGTGCATGGTGATGGCATATACCAGGGGCAGGCAACCTTGGCTCTTTTATAACTCGTGGACTTCAACTCCCAGAATTCCTGAGCCAGCCATGCTGAGGGGAAAGGGAGAAGTTTCCAAACTGAGCCATGCTGGCTCAGGAATTCTGGGAGTTGAAGTCCACAAGTCATAAAAGAGCCAAGGTTGCCTACCCCTGGCATATACTGTATAGTTTGACCTTCTGCAGGGAATGGGATACAAATAATCCTTGACTTACAACAAACCAACCTTGTTCTGAAGTCCCGTTTGAAATAGGCGAGAGGAAGCCGGCTGCTATGGCCGCTTGAAGTGCCGTTTCAGCAGTTTGGTTCTGGATCAGCTGAACAACAAACCAGGAGAGTGGAAAGATTCTTATGTGATTTTGTGACTTTGAAGTTCTGGGATTTGTGCAATGGTGGGCTTTGTGTTCTTAAGGAGTGTTTGGCAATTTCTATTGAGGGGTTACTGGTTCTAATTCTATTGCTCTGCTATTGTTAGCTATAAGTTTTGCTGCAAGAGATTTTGAAGTATTTTAGTCCTGAATGGATTTTGCCTGTAGCATTCGTTTACTTATGAATGCAGCCATTTGGGGAAGCTGCCTTAGCCTGCAGCCAGTACTTGCTACATTTTTCCCCCCTTAAGTGCTGGCTCCTTAACTTTCCTTTCTAGCCAGTAGCTAATTCTTAAAGGGGAATGTGCCATTTTAAGCTAGTTCCCTCAGCCAGCTTGTCTTTTCAGCCTCTGGAGGCTTTTCCTTGTTTGATAACCATGTGGAAGAGGGAAAATATGCGTTCAAATTCTTCCTTCAGAAGGAAGGAGATGGGAATGAGAAAGAAGGAAGCAGGGAGGGAAATAGGAAGGAAGAGAAGACGGAGGGAGATTGGAATGAAGGGGAGGGAAGGTCTGAAGGAAGTCCCGCCTTAGCACTTGGCCACCAGCAGCCCTGCCATTGACTTTGCTTGTCAAAAGGTTGCAAAAGGGGATCACATGACCCTGGGACACTGTGACCATCATAAACATGAATCAGTTGCCAAGCATCCAAATATAAATCACATGACCCTGGGGATGCTGCAACAGTCATAAGTGTGAAAAATGGTCATAAGTCACTTCAGTGCCATTGTAACCTCATGCTGGCTCGGGGATTCTGGGAGTTGAAATCTACAAGTCATAAAAGGGACTGTCGCTCCCCACATGTGTCTTAAAGGAATAAAATACTTTCCTCTGCCAGGATTAGTAATGCAGAGGTTTAGTTTTGTTTAGTCAGGCCTTTCTTCCTCTGCCATTATATACTCAACTATTACACATACATTTTATGGGAGAGGAAGAAGATTGTAGCTAACCATTTCAATAAAACAAAATTGCATGGATTGGCTCCCAATCAGTGGGAGCCGAGCTGGACTCAAAGGCGCCTTTACTTTTTTTGCATTCTGAGGGAATATGTAATTTTCTTAATTTGAGGAACTTAGCTGCATCGAATAGAACCAGTATTATTTTTCTGGACAGTATCTCAAAGCAGATCATTTGCCCCCAGCAGTTTGGGTAGCAAACTATGGAGTAAGAGGACTGGACAGAATGAAAGATAAGAGAGAAGACAAGAGATAGAGGACCAGTTGACCAGGACCTAATAACACTGTTGGTGATTAAAGATTCTTTTCAAACTTTCTGGGAAGACAATACAGGGCAGTATCCTGTATTGACCAATGTTTTCGACACTACAAAGTGCACAAGAAATCAAATAGCAACAACAATAGCATTTTAGGCTTATATACCCCCCCCAATAGCGCTTTATAGCACTCTCTAGGTCAGGGGTGTCAAACTGCTGGCCCGCAGGCCGGATGTGTCACGCAGAAGCTGGCAATGGCAAAACAGTCCCGATACATCGTGCGATGTCATATGACGTTGCAAGTTTGACATGTCTGCTGTAGGTGATTTACAATGTAAGTATTATTTGCATGTTGCCCCCAACAATCTGGGTCCTCATTTTACTGACCATAAAAGGATGGAAGGGATTGAACTCCAGGCTGTGGGAATGGTTTACCTGCAATACTGCACTTTAGCCACTGTGCCACCAGGGCTCCAGGGTTTTCAAATGGGAAACAGGCCGTCTGTTTTGAATGTGTTTGGCACAAAGCTAGAAATTTTTCCCTTTTTCACCTATGCTCGTTGGCTCAGCATTTCACAGAAAAGGGAAATGCTTCTTTTCCAGGCTCAGTGCCTGAATGGGGCAGTGAGCAGATTTACAGTAGTGGCCAAACTTGTGGAAACCTTTTGGGGAAAGTGCATTTTTGAGGTTTGATGGCTATTAAGACCACTTTTTGGGGGGAGTAGTACCATAAAATTATATATCAATGGAAAGATAATTTAATCAAGAATGTAATGCAACAAAGTTTGTTCAATTATCTGTACTATATTCCACGAAAGGTTATAGCCAAATAACCAGAAAAAAGGAAGCACATCTTGCTTAGGTTGATATCAGGTAGCTTTCCTTCATCGGATTGTAGCCAATGAGCATGCGTGTTTAGAGAGCCAATCAGGCGTCATCTTGTTTTGGCAATGAGCCAATCAGATCACAGTAGGATTCCGTGATTGGTGTCATGTATTGAAGCTGAGAGGAGGACATTTGTCAGGGTGTTATTGTGCTCGCTATCAAGTTGGTTGGGTTTTTTGTGTTCTTTCATTTAGTGAGCTTGTAAAAAGTAATAAAATTAAAGTAATGGTGCAAAGAGTTGACTGGTTACCCAGAAAGTGATGTAAAATAGTACTATTAAGTGAAGAAGGCTACAGTTATAAAGAAATTAGTAGAAAAATTGGTGGAAACGTAACCAAAGGTGGCATTTCTGCTGTACACTTTCCCCAAAAGTTTTCCACAATTTTGGCCACTAGTGTAGGTGGATTTTCTAATCCTGCTACTGAAATACGTTTGAAGTGAGCAGGCGTTGACTGGCACCAGTCCAGAATGCCTTGCCATTCTTTCTGATCCTCTTTCTGGCTCTTCTGATACATCTTTCCATCCAGCCACCTGCTTCATGGCTCTTCCTGATGCAGTGGATTCTAATCCACAGAAGCTTGTGCTTGCTGTGTCTCTTAGCTTTTATGATTTCCTTTCATTAACCTTCTTTCCTGGGAGAGAACAGCCTTCTTCTCCTTTAATTCATTTTGTTTCTTTATAGTTTTGTAATTTAAGTATGATACTAGTACGTTCAAATCATTATTTAAGATACGGGCTTGCTTCAAACTTGACATGTAAAAACAGAGAGAAGGTAGCTGCATAACTTTGCAGCCTATTGTTCTGCTTGCTTGCTTGCTTGCTTGATTTTAGATTTCCATTCCAATTTTTTTTTCTGCAGCTTCAGGGCAGGGTGCATAGCGTTCCATTTTCCTACTTTCCCCCCATAACAACAATCCTGTGAGGTAGGCTGGACTAAGGCAAAATGACTGACCCAAATCATAGCAACATGTAGCATATAAATAATCACCCAGCAAGCTGTCATAGTCGATCTGAACTTCGCTTTCCCTCCAATATCTTATCTAAAATAGAAAAAAAAGGCTGAATGTGCTTTTAATGTGTTGCTGGCTGTCCAATGTCATATCCCTAAAACGAGTGGCCATATAAATTGATTCAATAAATTGAATAAAATATAAAAAATATTCATTTCCCTTGACTAAGAATAAATGAATGAATACATTCTTATTATGAGCCATGGGCAATCAATTAGTTCTTCGGTCTTTTCTAATAGTTGCACAGATTTCTGCTTCTGTGTAGTAGTCAGTGGAAGAAAACTTTCATTTCAGCCAGTCGTGCAAGCCAATTTCAAAGAGAAAGGGTTGAATTCAAAATTCCAATGAAGATAAATACCCTGGATCAAGTTCCCCCACCCAGGTATGTGCTTGGGAGAATTGAAAATACTTTAGGATCAGATCTGGAGGCTGCAAAAAAAAGAGACAGAGGAAAAGGGAAATTTTAGTTTCTGAGCAATAATTTTGAGAAGAATTTCCAGTTTTCCTAGTTAGGCATGCACCCTCTTAAACATGCAAAGGGTAATCATTTAAAAGCTGATCAGTTAGGAAACGTGAACCTCTGTGTATACTGTACCACTCTGTGGCAGTGATAGACTCATGTGATGTTGTGCTTTTTTATTTTACTATAGAAGAGAAGAACAACTGCTAATTTCCTAATCACCAGCTGGGAAGAGTTGAGTTGCATTTCCCTTACTGTATGGGCAGAAGGTCTTCTGCAGATAAATATCATTACAAAGATTTCTTTTCAAGGATAGTTCTGAAACCATTGCTGACCTTTCAGAGGTCAAGACAGCAGAGCATTTTTCACGGGCACCAATGTTTGTATATTCTTTTGTCTTGGCATTTGAGGGTTTTCAGGGTTATTTCCGAAATGTGCATTCCTACATCATGTTTCCTTAATTAAACTTCCACGGTGCAGATGCAAATGTTTTCTTCAAATTCAGCCTTTGGGGTGGCCAATCCTTTGTGTAGGGCAGGGGTGTCAACCTCGCAACGTCACGTGACGTGTCGCCACGTATCGCAATTTTTTTTGCCATTGCCGGCAATGGGGTGGGCACGGTTTCGCTGTGATGCATTTGGCCCACGGGCCAGCAGTTTTGACACCCCTGGTGTAGGGGGAAAAATTCGTGATTTAAAAGCCAGCATGGTATATAGTTTAAAAGTGGTGGATTTGGGAGCCCTGGTGCCTTGTCCTGCTCAGCTGTGAACATTCAGCTTCCTCTGTTGAACCTGCTGAGCAGAATTATTTATGTCATTTTCCATTTTTATCCTGCCCTTTTGTGGAAGTGTAAAAGCAACATACTTGTATCGCCAAAACTACAAAAAATCTCCGCTTTTTGCAAGGTGGTTTGCCGTTCCAAAAATAGGCATGTTAAAAGAAAGCCTGTGTAAAAGGGATGTTCCCAGAAGAATGTATACATACATTTTCGGTTTAAAAAGAAAATAAAAATAAAGCTAATCCTGAATGGATTTAAAGTGGGGGGGGGGAATGAAAAATATTCATGTGAAACCAGACTTTAAAACATCGTCTTTCCCTTTTGCGATCAGAATGTGCTAAGCTTATGTAACGCAGCCTTCGCTTCATATTGGGGGGGGCTCCTTATGGCCACAAAGTTTGCAAAAGCAGGAGATTTGTTTCGCAAAGCTCATCCTTCTTTCCCTTCTCTCAAACTACTGGCCTCAAAAGGGACAGACCGAAGCAGCCAAGCTATTGAAGGCTGATGCCAGGTGCCTGGGTAGGAATTTGCCTGCCTCCAGATGATGCTCCCCCCTCCCCCAATCGAAAGGATGCCCGTACAAATAATTATGAATTGCTTTGCTACCCACAGGTTTGAAAGCACCGTCCAGATTGGCAAGCTGCAAGACCTGATCCACCGCAGTAAAATGGCCCGATGTAGAGGCCGGTTTGTCTGCCCCGTTATCCTCTACAAGGGAAAGGTAAAGCTGTGCGTATCCTGTACACCAGAGGTCCCCAACCTTTTGGGCACCAGGGACCGGTTACGTGGAGAGAGGTTTTTCCGCGGACCGGAGGGGGCGTGGTTTTGTGTGCTGCCTGCATCCCGGGGCTTTGCTTGTTTGTGTGGACTGGTTGCTGGCATGCCACGGCCCGGGGGTTGGGGACCCCTGCTTACACCTTTCATAGATTGCTTCTGTCCTTGGGGAAATGGATCACGGCAGCCTTTGCTAGACTAAATATTAGGAGGCCTGAAAATTAGCCAGGATCTTCTGTGTGTGACTCTCCTGCTTCTTCTTCTCACCATCTGAAGCTGCTCTCAGAGAGGCAGCAGAGGAAACGGGGGGGGGCTTCTCCCACCTGCAGCTTGTCACAATTTTATGGTGGAACACTTGGAGGGGTTTTATTGGGGAGGGATGGATCAGGATGCTTTGTTTTTTTGAGAAGACCTACATCAGATGGCTCAGACTTTTTCCTTACCTGTTAACATTTGCTGCCTTTACTGAATAGCCGATTCTCTCTTTTTGTTTTTCTCTTTTCTTTGGATGTTTGTCAAGCAGCCTTTAATATTTATTTATAATTTCCTTAATTAACCTCAGCTCATTCTGAGCTTGGACCTTGCTGGCACTCTCTCTGCAGTTCTGGGCTTCCGCTCTATACTCTCCCTTTGTGACCTGGCCTGTTTCCCATTTCTCCTGCATGTATCTCCTTTTCTGTTCTCAGATTTTAAATAAGCTTTTTATGTAGCCACATTGGAGGGTTTTTTTCCCCTCCCCTGTGGTGTTCCATTTTGTTTCTTGCTAGGATTGTGTACTTACTTGTGCACTTATAGTGAAGGTAGTCCTCGACTTACATAGGCCATTGGGATCAGAAATATGGTTATAAGCTGTTATGGTTGTAAGTCGAGGCACCCACAAACGGTCCCGTGACCATGAGGGAGCAGTGCAATGGGACAATTTAAAATGGCCAAGTTTGTAAATATAAACCAAGACAACAGGCTGCTTACCAAATATTAATGGTGATTTATGTTAAAAAATGAATAAAATATATTAAATGGCCAAGGGATGCTTTATAGGCATTAAAGTACCACTTATGCGGCCGTCGTAAATGTGAACAATCCTTAAGCGACTGATCATAAGTTGAGGATTACCTATATTAGGGGTCTTCACTTGGCCCTTTTATGACTTGTGGACTTCAACTCCCAGAATTCCTCGGCCAGTTGTGCACACTGGCTGAGGAATTCTGGGAGTTGAAGTCCACAAGTCATAAAAGGCCAAGTTTGAAGACCCCTATTATAGAGTAAGGAAGATGATCTTAACGGAAATATGCAGGAACTACTACCTAGGCAAAATAGCCCGAAATATTTTTTAAATTCAGAAGATCAGAATATTCAGAAGTGATTCACAAGTCCTGAAAGGGCCAAGTTTGAAGACCCCTGACCTATATCTTTTTCTTTAGAAACTTCCACTCAGCTTGAACTCCTTTTCCCATTAACTTCTCACGTCTGGAGAATCTTTTTTATCATTGCTCTAGCCCAGGGCTTTTCAACCTTTTCACCCATTGTACCACTTTTAGGATATGGCAACATCCGAGTATCACCAGTCGCCTAGCAAGGTGTCAAAAACTTGATGACAAAAAAAAAAAAAAGGAAAAAAGTGATAAAAGTACAGGTAGTCCTCGACTTACAACAGTTCACTTGGTGACTGTTCGAAGTTACAGTGGCACTGAAAAAAGTGCCCCCCAAGCTACAGCCGAGCAAGACAGCTGCCTGCCCACCCGGTGGCTCTCTTCCTCCTGTCCGAGGTTTTCATTGTTGTGAGCATTTCTGTTGAGGATTGGCAGCAAGGGTGGGGTAGGGGGGTGTTTGGTTTTTATTCCCCCTGTCTGCTGGGTGGTTGCAGGAGGTTTTGGTCAGTTCACATGACCCTGGGACACTGACCATCACAAATATGAATCAGTTGCCAAGCATCTGAATATAAATCACAAGACCCTGGAGATGCTGCAACATTCCAGCTGATTGGCGCTTCTTCTGGGCTCAGCAGAAGCACCAGGATCAGTGCCAAGCTCCAGCTGGAGCCTGGTGCTGATCTTGGCGCTTCCACTGACAGCCCCGAAGAAGCGCCGATCAGCTGGAAAGCAGCACTGATCCTGGCGCTTCCGCTGAACCCTGACAGCCCTGCATCTCCAGTTGTCTCTCGCTCAGGCTTGTGCGGTGCTGCCACCAGTTCAGCTCATTCCCCTCCCCTGCTACTACTTTTCTAGGATGGTCGCGTACCACCTGCCAGGTGCCAATGTACCACAGGTGGAACTTGTACCACTTGTTGAAAAGCCCTGCTCTAGAGTTGCTTAAAATCCTTCTTAAGTGCAAGAGCCTTGTTTGAATGTAGTTAGTTTTAGTGTAGCTTCTTATAGAATTAAGACTTTTAGTACTACTTTTTCCCAATGTTCTTGCTGTTTCTTCAGTTAGATCATCTTCATTAAAGATAATGAGTTGATAAGCATTAAAAGAGGACTGCCAAGAGTGTAGGAGGATGGGAAGGAATTGTAGGATCTCGGCACTGGGATTATTGTAGTAAGGAATGAAACCTGTGTCGTAAGCTGTGCAACTACCGGTGTCTAACTAGAAGGCTCTAGAGCAGGGGTAGGCAACCTTTGCTCTTTTATGACTCGTGGACTTCAACTATGCTGGCTCAGGAACTCTAGGAGTTGAAGTCCGCGAGTCATAAAAGAGCCAAAGTCGCCTACCCCTGCTCTAGAGCAAAACCATTTTGATTTGGGTTAGTACAATAAACCTGAAAGAGAATAGAGTCCATTGCTATATCTTTGTACTGTTCTTGGTCTTTGTCTGTCTCCCCAGCATATATGCCGATCAGCCACATTGGCAGGGTGGGGAGAACTTTATGGGCGAACAGGATACAATTACATTTTCTCAGGTAAGGGAAAGGAGGCTTGTGGGACACGTAGTTTTGCTGTTGATAATGCTATTTGAAGAGAAATGGAACATCTGTGGAAATTAGTAGGGTTTGCTCTTTTAAACGTGGAGGAGCAAGTAATAATAATAGGGTTTCTAGGTTTGACTTAATGTTATGTATAAATCCAGGCCCTGTGGCTTGTAAAATGTGGTTTAATATTGTGCATGCATTAAGTTAAAACAAATCGTAGGTTAATGGGTGCAAGATTTATATGTAAATAGCCACTGGTTATTTCAAGATGAAAGCCAAGCTCCTGTGATGCACAAAGAGACTCTCGTGGCCAGATCTAGCCACCAGGCGAAACGTGTCGATCTTTTGCATCAAAAACAAAACCCAACCAAGTTTATTTCATTGGCTGCGTGGGGTGGCCCAGGAAGAATCCTTTATGGCAGGGGTCTCTAAACATGGCACCTTTGTTGACTTCAACTCCCAGAATTCCTCAGCCAACCATGCTTAAAGTTGCCAGGATTGGCGATTCCTTTTCTAGGGCGGTGTTTTTCAACCTGAACAACTTTAAGAGGTCGGCACGTCAACTCCTAGAAATCTCTTGCCAGCGATTATGGCTGGGGAATTCTGGGAGTTGAAGTCTAGGCTTATTAAAGTTGCTAAGGTTGAAAAACACTGGGAGAGCCCTGATGATCTCAACTTGACTCATTCACAACAGCAAGCCCGTTTGGACTGTTTAATTTGCCGAACTAATGGGAACTCTGAAACTACCTGGGAGAAGTACTAGATCATAAAAACAGCTTTCTCAGTCCCAAACCACAGTTGCTATAATTCATCGCAAGAAATGATGCGACTGCTAACTTGCTTTTCTCTTCCTTTTTTAATGGCTATTTATAGGGGGTTCAGACGATGCCTGGGCAGATACGGAAGACTTGTCAGAAGAGGACTCTGCTTTAAGGTCTGTCTGTTTTCTGTGCTGTGATGAGTCGTATGACTTATTTCCTCAGTGCTCCCTCTCTCCCTTCTTCCCTCCCTCTCTCTCTCTCCAACATTAACTCGTCAAAAAGTTTCTTTCGCTAACCTGGAATTTCAGGGAGATAATTGTTATACTTCCTGAACCTTTGTTGTGCCAGTGCAAAACAATTAAAAATATCCCTGGAACTTCAGAAGTTGGTAGTTGAAGCAATAGCTACTGTCCTGTTACATAAGTTATATAACTGGTTATATAAGTATTTTATTGAGCCTCCCTCTGTGAGGGTGAAGAACAGTTCAAAAAGAAAATGTGATAAATAAATAAAGTTAGGTGCTATCAGGAGAAATAAGTAGAGCCAAGACTCGTGTGGGCCATAGGATGAAAGTCTTACAGCATTGCTGTGAATTTTATTTAATGTCTATTTTATTTTAACTTCAAAAGGTGTTCTTGAAGATGCTCAAAGTAGTTTATAGCGGATTTTTTTAAATTCTGTTTTATTTTAATTTCAAAGATGTTCTTGAAGATACTCAAAGTAGTTTATGGCAGATTCTTTTAAAAAAATAATAAATTTGAAATTGCACTGAAATCTCACAAAAAAATAAAATTTCTCAGCCAAGAAGAAAGTATATTGCACACTCAAGTATTATAATGTTAGATCATAAGTGTAGATTAAGCACTTAAAATTCTTCTCTGTAGACCAGGGGTGTCCTACTTTGGCAACTTCAAGACTTGTGGACTTTCCCAAATTCCCCAGCCATCATGGCTAGGTCATTGACATCACTTAATATTTTCTCTAGCTTGATTTTCATTCCAATCTGATTCTGGAGAGGGTGATATTTTTTTTTTAAGTGATTGAGGATCTTTTTCGACTTCCTAATTACCAGGTCAATAATCCTCCAGTTTGAGAGGTGAATTGGGGAGCTGTTGTATCCAAACCAATCAAACTGTCCAGATTTATGGTGGTTTTTTTTTAAACAAATGAGGAATTTTATTCAGGGTACTAAACCCTAATGCAGTGTGATCTAGTAATTTATACAAGTGAAAACATTATTTGCAAAACCAGTGTTTTTCTATATCTGGTTAGAATAAGAAATACACACAAATCAAGTTGCAACCTTCTTAATAGTCCTGTTTCATCTCTCTCACTTTGTTTGTAATTACCATATATACTTGCTTAATAAACTTGTTAAAGGATAAATTGGCCCTCAATTTTTTAACCAAAATACCATGAAAAACATGCCATCCATGTATACGTTGACCCACATTTTTCATGGTATTCTGGTTAAAAACTTGGTCAAAAAAGTATTACCACACACTATATTCTCACTAGCCCATCCACGCATAAGCTAAGCCCAATTATTGGGGTGCATTTTGGCATCTAAAATCCTCAGCTTATCCACAAGTATATAAAGTATGCTTTTTTCTTCCACTCCTATACCAGTTAGTGGCGCTGGAATGTTCCTTAAGTTTTTTTCCTTGCTATCTTCCTACTAAAGCTTTTAATTCACAAAGTTCTACTGTTCAGCATCTGAATCTCTGCATATTCAATCCAGTTGATCCTCTATATCTTTCCATACTCGCAGAAGCCACCTGGTCTTCTTTCATATCCTAGGGGGTGGAATTCTGAACTTGAGAGATTGGGTTGTTTTTCTGTTTCACTCCACATGAATAGGGTGATGTACTCTCCAGTAGCATGTCCTACAGCATCTGAAATATAACCCACTTCCTGCTTTTTCTAAAGCATGTGCCAATTAACAGGTGCATTCTAGCATTTTCCGCTTTTCTGGCACGTTCTTGGGTTTATGCAGTCATCTGCCTTTTCTAAAACAATTCATGACCTTTGCACACACCCAGCCACTTACCTCCAGCCAGACATTCTACCCTGCCACAGATATGCAAGAAGAGGTACATAAGGCAGTAAGCTGTGTGCCTGCCAATGTTGTGCGAAATACTTTTCAACTGCAATGTTTCTGCATACTTAAAATGTATACATTTTGGTCTTTTGGATGCCTTGCATACTGCAGATCTGTTTTTTTAAAAGGCAGAAAGCTGGATATTATTTAGAGATTGACAAAAAATATAGTTTAATCTCATGACTCTTGGCAAGGACAATTTAGGGGAACACAATGTATTTGAAAATAATTTAATATATCATCTCTATTGTTTCAAGTACCTTCTAAAGGGTTTTTATTTTTTACACTTAATGAGAATGTGCATTTAACAAGACAAAAAAAAATCAGCAAGTCACAGGTATTGTTTCTAACATACACATTGTAGTGTTTTAAGTAAGCAACATGAACTACATGTGCTGCAGTGTATTGTATACCACATCTAAACATCTTCGGTGAAATTAAGATCTTCTTTCACACCAATCACTGGTGAGCAGAAAACACAACAATATCGTATTGATGGTGTATCAGCTATCTGCTGTTCACACGTCTTTTCTCTTGATGATTAGAGGTCCCACGTTGTCACCTGTTTCATCATTATGTTTTGTATGAGACCCATCACATAAGGGGAACGTTTCAGATCTCCAACATCGGCAGTAAACTGCCTTCTCTCCCAAATCTTCCATATCAAATGCATGAACTACCTTGGGATTATCTTTCTGAATATGGAGGTTCACCATTCCATTACAGCATTTGCGTTTGGTAAAAAAAATTTTTGTAAGCGAGATACCCAATAGCTGCTGTTCCTGCAGCAAATGCGACTGCAACAATCCATTCAACCCTCACAGAGCAATTCGAGCAGCGCCCCATCGTCTCGCCCAGCTCACGCTCCTCAGGTGTTCTACTCTCCAAGCAAAGGACACGCGAGGTTGTGCCCAGAGGGCGAAGTCATTTATGGTGTTTATTAACGTGTCTTTATCCCTACTTCTTCACATCTTATTTTGACCCATTTACATAGAGGATTTCTAACATTTTAGTCCTAAGCTGGATGCCATCTCTAGGGGCACCTTCGTTGCAAAAACCACCTTGAAATTGAATGGGACTTTCAGGATCTTAGCCCCCATAAAGCATTCTGGCTGGCCTGGCATGTAAGGCTTCCTAAAATCATTTGATTTCCCATAATGGAATGCTAAGCCTCATTTTTCCTTCATTGCAGAAATGCAGACTCGCAACTCTTCGACAAAGTCCGAGGTCACGACAT
This sequence comes from Bothrops alternatus, assembly GCA_034064705.1. NCBI lineage: Eukaryota > Metazoa > Chordata > Lepidosauria > Squamata > Viperidae > Bothrops > Bothrops alternatus. The sequence goes on along the minus strand of JARGCV010000174.1, from coordinate 4,696,051 downwards.
CAAGCTCTTGCGGTATCTGTCAGTTGCATACATCTGTGACCTGATGGTGGAGAACAAAAAAGTGAAGTTTGGATTGAAGTAAGCACCTGGGCACCATGTACTCCAGAGGGTGCGGGGAAATTTTGAGCCACATTCCAGCTGAAAAATGCTAACAGCATAACAGAGCTGGGGAAGGGACTTTGGAGGTCTTCTAGTCCAGCCCCCTGCTCAAGCAGGAAAACGTGTACCATTACAGACAAATGATTGTCCAATCTCTCCTTAAAAACCTCCAGTGTTGGAGTAGCCACAACTTAGAGCTGGACTTCGGCCTCAGTGATAATTAGATTCAAAGAGATTGGACAACCACCTGTCTGAAATGGCAGTAGGGTTTCCTGCTTGAGAGAGGGCTGGACTAGAGGACCTCCAAGGTCACCTCCAATTCTATTATTCTGTTCAGTTCTTATTCTACCACAAATTGTCCTCATTCGATGGTTGTGGGCAAAGCGCTGTTGCTCAGCTAATTTTTGAAGATAAAAGGCAGGAAGTCATCCTGATTTCTACTTTGAAGTGCGTGGAGAACAATGGGAAAGAAATGAAACCTAAGGTTCCTAGATGATGATATCTTGTTATTGTTGTTGTTATCCACATCTCACAGAAATAAATGCCACGTTTGTTTAGAGCAGTGAACCTTTTAGAGACCGAGTGCCCAAAAACTGCCCCCGCAGAGCCATCCAATGCCTCCACAGCCCACAGCAGTAGATTGCCCAGGTGGCCCAGCAGCGCCATGGCGGCCACGCCTTCCACCTGCGCCGCACAGCATCTGCATGTGACAGGGCGCGAGGGCGGAGTCTTTGCCTGGGTGCCATGTCCTTGGCTGCGCTGCTCTGCATGGGCCACACCTGGGGCATCTCTCTTCTGGGGGGCTGCTGTGAGGAGGGGGCCGCAGGGGGAGGCGGGGCTGGGGCAACAGCGCACGTGCCCACAGAGAGGGCTCTGAATGCCCCCTCTGGCTTAGAGGGTTGAGAGAGAGACGTGGTCTTATAGCCTTTATTGTTGAGAGCCAGAAAATGTAGTTCAGCTCTGCAAATGTTAAAAAAATAAAATAAAATAAAATAAAAAGACACAGAATTTCTAGGTGTAGTGAAATGGCTCCATAATGTTAACCTGCTTTTGCTAAATATTGCCAAAGAATTTCACCCCCCACCGAGTGTATTTCCTTGTCTCTTTCAGTGTGACCTCGTCTGAGAAAGTGGATAAAGCACAGCGCTATGCTGACTTCACTCTCCTTTCCGTCCCCTACCCGGGTAAGTGGGAGCAATGTATTATAAACTTGGGCAGTAGCAAAATAATTGACTTTGGTGCCTGTTAGATAAATTGGGAATAGAAAATGTTCCAGGGACTCGAGGTGAAAGACTGTAAGATGCTAAGTATTGTACACGTAGTCTTTGACTTATGACCAGAATTGAACCCCAGATTTCTGTTATTAAGTGAGACATTTGTTAAATGAGTTTTGCCCCATTTTACGACCTTGCCACAGTTGTTAAGTGAGCCACTGCAATTGATAAGCTAGTGACCCGGTTGTTAGGTGCATATAAGGAACGATTGCTAGAATTGGGTATGTCTAGTTTACGAAGAGAAGGACGAGGGGGGACATGATAGCAGTGTTCCAATATCTCAGGGGCTGCCACAAAGAAGAGGGAGTCAAGCTATTCTCCAAGGCGCCTGAAGGCAGGACAAGAAGCAACGGATGGAAATTAATCAAGGAGAGAAGCAACCTGGAACTAAGGAGAAACTTCCTGACAGTTAGAACAATTAACCAGTGGAACAACCTGCCTCCAGAAGCAGTGAATGCTCCAACACTGGAAGTTTTTAAGAAGAGACTGGACAGCCATTTGTCCGAAATGGTATAGGGTTACCTGCCTGAGCAGACTAGATGACCTCCAAGGTCCCTTCCAACTTTTTATTATTTTTATTATTATTATGGATCATCCCACAGTCAGCCAGATGTTCAGACTGGATTTGGCATTTTGTCTACCTATCGAGTCCTTACCAAGGACCTGGGATAGGCAGATGTGGATGTTTGATGGTATTACAGATATCGTCGCAAGGTGGAAGCAGTTCCTAGTAAGGCCGCCTTTTGCAATTGACTAATGGCAAATTTGTCAATGCCAGTGGTGTTCAAGTGGTGCTCCAGTTGTTTTGGGATTGCACCCAAGGCACCTGTTATTATTGGTACTACCCTTGCTTGCTTTTGCCACATTCTTTCTATTTTTATTTGTAGGTTTTTGTATTTCGTTATCTTCTCCAGTTCTTTCTCGTCTATTCTGCTGTCTCCAGGCACTGCCACGTCCACTATCCAGACTTTTTTGTCTTTCTTATCGACAATTATTAAGTCCGGGGTGTTATGTTGCAGGTGCTTGTCTGTTTGAATTCTGAAGTCCCAGAGCAGTTTAATTTTATCATTTTCTATGACTTTCTCTATTTTACGATCCCACCAGTTCTTGCTTACAGGCAAATGATATTTCTTGCAGATCTTCCAGTGCACCATTGTTGCTACTTTGTCATGTCGCTGCTTATAGTCAGTCTGTGCAATCTTCTTGCAGCAGCTTACCAGGTGGTCCACTGTTTCTTCAGCTTCTTTGCATAGGCGGCCCTTACTGTCTGTTGCTGTCTTCTCAATTTTGACTTTGTATGCATTTGTCCTTAAGGCTTGGTCTTGTGCAGCCAGAATTAGTCCCTCGGTCTCTTTCTTCAATTTTCCTGCTCTTAGCCATTGCCAGGCCTTTTTATTATCTGCTTTCCCAGCTATTTTTTTAATATACTGGCCATGTAGTGCTTTGTCTTTCCATGCCTCTATTCTGTTCTTCATTTGGTTTTTCTTGTAGGCCAGTTTGGTCTCTCCAGCAGTCAATAAGCCTTCCTGATATGCTAATTTCAGTGCTTCTTCATCACTGTCCTTCAGATATTCTTCCAAAGCCATTTCTTCTTCTTCAACCATCTGATGTACTTGCAGCATTCCACGCCCACCTATTTGCCTTGGTAGATAAAGTCTGTCAATGTCACTGCGTGGATGAAGGGCATGATTCATTGTCATTATTTTTCTGGTCTTCCTATCCATTGCTTTTAGTTCTGCTTGAGTCCAGTCCACTATTCCAGCTGTGTATCTAATGACTGGAATTGCCCAGGTGTTGATTGCCTTTATGGTATTTCCTCCATTGAGTTTGGACTTTAAGATCTTCTTCACTCTCTTGATGTATTCACCTCTAATCTTTTTCTTGACTTCAGTGTGCTTGATGTTGTCAGCTTGAAGGATACCCAAGTATTTGTAGTAATCTTCCTCATCCAGATTCTTAATGTTATTTTTGTGGGGCATCTTGATTCCTTCAGTTTTCACTATTTTTCCTTGTTTGATAGTAAATGTGGCACACTTGTCCAAGCCAAACTCCATTGCAATATCTTGGCTATATATACGGACAGTGTTGAGCAGCGATTCTATTTCAGATGATGTTTTTCCATACAGCTTCAGATTATCCATGTAAAGGAGGTGATCCCACCTCCTTTACATGGATAATCTGAAGCTGTATGGAAAAACATCATCTCCTGAGTTACTCAGTATGGTTGACAGAGGAAACAGTGCAATAACAAATAGTAATGGTGATAATGAATCTCCTTGAAATATTCCTCTCTTGATATTAACCTCTCCCAGTCTCTTACCATTGATCTGCAACTGTGTCTTCCATTGTGCCATTGATCTTTGCACAAATTTTCTGATGTTTCTACTGACTCCTGTTATTTCTAGGCACTTGATTATCCAGTCATGTGGCAGAGAGTCAAATGCCTTTTTGTAGTCAATCCATACCACATTCAGGTTGGTCTTCCTTTTCTTGCAGTTTTCCAAGATCATTTTGTCTATTAGCAGTTGATCTTTTGTTCCTCTGCTATTGGGGTGGTTTCCTTTCTGCTCAGGTGGAAAGAGATTGTTTTCAACTAGATGCTGTTGTGCTGCATCAGCTACCACACCAGTTAGTAATTTGAAAGTTGTTGGTAAGCAGTAATTGGCCTGTAGTTGCCCAGTGTTGCCCCTTTTGCTGGATTTTTCATTATTAGGTAGGTTTTCCCAGTTGTTAGCCACTTTTCAATTTCTCTTCCTTGTAGTATATTGTTGAACTGCTTGGCAATGAGTGGGTGTATAACAGTTAGATGTTTCAACCAAAACCCATGCAGTTCATCTTCACCTGGTGCTGACCAATTTTTGATTTCCCTTGCTCTTTTTTTCTACCATTTTTGTTGTTATTACTAGTTCTTTCATTTCAACTTCTGTTTTATTTGCATCCACCTCTTTTAACCAAGCCGCATCCTTGTTGTATTTCTTTGGGTTATCCCATATCTGCTTCCAGAATTGCGCTGTTTCTTCCTTGTCAGGTACTGACTCATTCATTGCAGTTTCTCCACTGATGGATTGGTAGAAACGTTTCTGATTGGATTGAAATTGGAGGTTCTGCAATTCGAGCTTCATATCTACTGATTTTCCTGGCTATAGCTGTTATTTGTTGCTTTATTATTTCCAGTGCTTCCTTGATCGTCCTTGTTTCTAAGTGGTATTTCTTGATTAGGTATTCTTTGGTCTTCTCGTTCTTCAGCTTCTTTTCTTTCATCTGTTCTAGCTTGCTTGCATGTGATCTTAACTTGCTGATTTTATTTTCTAGTCTAACCTTCCATTTTTGTGGTGCACTATTTGTTTGTTTTTCTGCTTTGTTGATTTTGCATCCCAGGTATTCAGTTATAACTGCAGCTGTGCTGTACATTAGTTGGTTTGTTTCTTGCAGTGAATTGGTGCTTATACTTGATATTGCAGTATTTGCATCTTTTAATGCTTGTGCTAGCTGTTTCTTTGGAACAAGCTTCAATGCAGGCAGCCTTATTGTGTTGTTTTTGTGCTGTTCTAGATGCTCAGTTATTCTTTGTTTCAATTCTTTTATTTCTTTAGTTAGAGAGTTTTGTTCTTCCTGAGGAAGAGGTGCCTGGTTTCCAAATGAGAACAGTTGTATATCTCTGCTGGATTCCTTCACTGTCAACTCCCCCTGGTTTGCCTCTACATTCTGAATTACTTCTGGCAGGGCTTTGATTTCTTTGCCCTGGGTAAACCTTTGCAGTTCGTTCAATTCTGTTTCTGTGAATACTTTATTTCATATTATAAATCGGCGTTGATCTGCTAGTCTCTGTTCTGTTATTTCTGATTCTGGATGTTCTTCTTTCCAGAACTGGTGCATTCGTTTTAGATATCCTCTTCTTGTTGGACTTGATCTGTAGTAACAGATCATTATTTCTTTGTTTTCAATCACTGTGTACCTGCGATGGGTAAACACCTTTTCTTCCAGTAGTTCTGCAGCTGCTGGCCCTGGTTGCTCAGCCAACAGTCCTGAGTCCTGTAACCCATTTTTCACCAGATATCCAGGAACTCCAATATCTAGCACGGACCTTGTTAAGCCGGGTGACATCCGAGCCGGTATGGCATTCTGAAATTTACGTCTCACCATATTTTTTAGGGGAGAGACACTCTTTGTCTGACTCCTCTGATGAGACCTGTCCAGTATGGTTGAACCTCTGGCATAGCTCTCATCTTCCTCAGAGTACACAAGCCCCACAACCACATCAAGGTAGTGCCTCACTGGGGGTCAAGGTAGTGCCTCACTGGGGGATTAATAACAATAATAATAATAATAATTATTATTATTATTACCTGGCTTCCCCCACTGACTGCCAAGCATTTGAATTTTGATCACATGATCATCGGGATGCTGCAAAGATCGTGACTGTGAAAAATGGCCATAAGTCACATTTTTCAGTGTCATTGTAACTTTGAACGATCACTAAGTGAACTGTTGTAAATCGAGGACCACCTGTATAGTTTTTAATCTTCGTGTGAAACTATATTCCAGGGTCTCTTTTTGTTTTTAGTTTTTTTTAGTCCCACTTATTATTTAACACAAGGCAGCAAACATACTCTTTCTTCCTCCTCCTATTTTCCCTACAACAACCCTGTGAGGTTAGCTGGACTGAGATTAGAGTGACCGGCCCAAAGTCACCCAGCCAGCTTTCATGCAACTTAATTGATTTAATTTGATTTGATTTGATTTATTAGACTTATATGCCGCCCTTCTCCCAAGACTCACAACAAAAATACAAGTATAATACAAATCAATTAAAAACTACAATTCACAATGTAAAAACCAGGCAATCAATTTCATTCATACCACACACAGTCACAATCAGAGGCCCAGGGGCAGAGCGCAGCTCACACGCCCCAAACCTGCCTGCATAGATGTGTTTTTAAAAGTTTCCAGAAAGCTAGGAGGGAGGGAGCAGTACGAACCTCTGAGGGAAGTTGGTTCCAGAGGGCTGGGGCAGCAACAGAGAAGGCCCTAACCCTAGGTCCCGCCAGATGGCACTGTCTAACAGACGGGACCCGTAGGAGGCCAACTATGTGCCCTAACCGGTCGCTGGGATTTATGAGGCAGAAGACGGTCCCGCAAGTGTCCTGGCCCATATTAATCTAATATCTTAACTGCAACTTACCCACGGTTCATCGGGAACATTACTTGCAACTTTTCACCTGGTTGAAGAGCTCTTTTTGTTTATTTCTGAAAGCAGCTCCCTCAAATTAAAGATTCCTCCATCAAAGATGAGATGATCATTATGCAGCCCAATAATAATAATAATAATAATAATAATAATAATAATAATAATAATAATAATAATAATAATAATAATAATAATAATAATAAAGTTGGAAGGGACCTTGGAGGTAATCTAGTCCAACCTCCTGCTCAGGCTTTTTTACTTTTTTCACCATTGAATTTCATTTTGTTAGATAGCGCCCAGTGTTCAAGTCTGTCCAGGTCCTCCTGTATCCTAAGCCTGTACCTTCTGGAGTGTTGGCTATTCCTGCCAGCTTGGTGTCGTCTGCAAATTTGATGAGTTCCCCATCTATCCCCTCATCCAGATTGTTGACGAAGATATTGAAGAGCATTGGGCCCAGAACAGAGCCCTGGGGCACCCCACTACACACATTTATTTAAGATGTGGGGTGTGATTTGCCTTTTCTGCCCCATCGCTTTTGGAAGCCTGTTCAACTTCTCATTAGCCATTAATGAGGTTGAAAATTGGTGTAGCGGGCAAGGATAATATACAACTGGCTTGGCTTCTTAGCGCTATGCCGAACATGGGTTTCCCTTTTCCTCTTGGCTCTTTCCAAAGCTTATCTCACTGCAGTGAATCACAGTCCAAGGAACTAAGCATTGCCAGGAAATTCTGGCTAAGAAATACCGTAACTGACCTGGAAAGTCCTTAGGCATTATGAGATGTTCCTTGGGAGGTGTCACGTGGGAATAATGAGCACATAAACGCTCGTTGTCTTTTAATGGACCAGAGCCCACAGAGGGACTATTCCAATTAAAGTTACATGAAGTTCCCTTCCAGAGCATGGTTTTGAAATTACCAAGTAACTAGGTTGGAGGTGTTTTTTTTTTTTAAACAATGACAATTTTTTCCCCCGTTTGAAGCAATTTAGGCACTACCTAAGTCAGGGGTGTCAAAACTCAATTTCATTGAGGGCCGCATCAGCATTGTGGTTGCCCTTGGGGGGCCGGGTTGGTGTGGCCAGGGTGGGTTTGGCCTACTGGGTGGGCGTGGATGGAGTGGGTGTGGCCTACTGGGTGGGCATGGCCAGCTCTACATCGTTCGCGTCAAGGGTGCCTGTGGGGGCCTGGGCAGGAGTGGGACAGATCTGAGGGTCTCTGGCAGAAGGGGGTGGGACCGGGGCAAGTGCCAAGGCATGGTCCATTTCTTCATTCCTCACAATGGGTGACACCTCCCCAGCAGGCACCCAGTGAGGCTGGTTCCTCAATGTTTCTAGACGGCCTTTTGGAGCTAAGACTGAATGCATTTCAGCATAGATGGCCACCACAAAATTGTACATTGGCTCCTGGCCAGCCTGGGCCAGGGCCAAGGCAGAGGGGTCATTCCCTCACTGTTTCCAGGATGGCTTCACGAGCCATATGAAACCACTTCGCAGGCCGCATTCGGCCCCCGGGCCTTATCTTTGACATGTCTGCCTTAGGTGGAGCTTCTTTACCTCTGCTTAGAAGGAGTTTTCACGTTCCTTCCATTTTTCTTTCTCTCCATCCCCTTTTTTCTTCCTGCACAGGCTGCGAATTTTTCAAGGAGTACAAAGAACGGGATTACACAGCAGAAGGACTGGTATTTAACTGGAAGCAGGTATGGACCAGGCAGCAAAACAGACTCACTCGAATGCTGCTTGAATGGGATATTTCTAAATTAGGACACTTTGGAGAGGCTTGTCCCAGCTTGTAATCCAACATCCTGCCTTGTTGGAAGAAAACAACCAACCAAGGAACCAGGGCCGGGCCAGCAACGTGTAGATGCTAGCTTAGGTGGATAGGAAAACTGCATTTGTCACCTGAATTGACCCAATTGCTCTGTCTAATGTAATAAGGTTAGCCCTGCGTGAACCCAAGAGGCCTCTAGAAGGCTTTCAGCTGCCCTTATGAGCCACATGTAGCTTTCTGGACATCTCTTCAGAGATGTTGGCTGTTGTTGATACAATTGCTGAAAGTAACATCCATTCTCACGATTTTGGAATATATAATAAGAACCAGATGGAATCTTTAGAACAGACTTGAGGTGTTTAAACCTCATCCCTCCCAAGCATGAAATAACCCTGAAATCTCTAGTGCGGCATCACCAATTTTGCATCATCACCCCTTCCATACAATCTTTAGCCTCTCCAAAACATACAAAATGCAACTCCGTTTAGCCTCATTTGTTGTAAGCAGTGTCTATCAGATTGCTGCTCACCCCCCCTCCTGCATTTGCTGCCAGCAGAAGACTAGAGACTTTCAGCCTTTTCCTGCTTCTTCTTTCTCCTCCTCCTCCTCCTCCTCCTCCTCCTCCTACTCCTACTCCTCCTCCTCCTCCATCATCACTATCAAGCCTTTCCCATTGAGAAATTCTTTTGAAAACCATATAACCACCAATAGGATTTCTCCTTCTTGCCTATGAATGAGAAAAGTGGGCAATATCATTGCTTGCAAGTAAGGAACATAGCACAGGCAAAGCATTATTTCGTGTCAAAACCACAGACAGGCAAGATATTGTTGGATGGCCATCCCTTGTTTAGGAGACCATGACAATCAGTGCCAAGAAGAATCCCTGGAGAGAATGGAAGATAACTGAGCCACTGAGGAACATGGCAAGACAATTTTCATTCTGCTATGCTATATTTATATCTTTCTTTATCTTTATTTTGACTTATACGCTGCCCTTCTCCCCAGACTCAGGGCGGCTCACAACAGAAATACAAGTACAAAATATATAAGTCATTTAAAATAATGCTACAATATAAAACTATAAAACTATACTCACTCATACAACATACACTCCCAATCAAAGGCCAGGGGCAGAGCGCAGCTCACACGCCCCAAGCCTGTCTGCATAGATGTGTTTTTAAAAATTTTCGGAAAGCTAGGAGGGAGGAAGCAGTACGAACCTCTGAGGGAAGTTGGTTCCAGAGGGCTGGGGCAGCAACAGAGAAGGCCCTAGCCCTAGGTCCCGCCAGACGGCACTGTCTAACAGACGGGACCCGTAGGAGACCAACCCTGTGTGCCCTAACCAGTCGCTGGGATTCATGAGGCAGAAGACGGTCCCGCAAGTAACCTGGCCCATTGCCATAAAGGGCTTTATAGGTCATAACCAACACTTTGAATTGTGTACGGAGACCAATTGGCAGCCAGTGCAGCTCACGGAGGGCTGGAGTGATATCAGCATGTCTTGGGAGACCCAAGACGGCTCGCGCGGCCGCATTCTGAACCACCTGCAGTCTCCGGACATTCTTCAAAGGTTGCCCCATGTAGAGAGCATTACAGTAGTATATGTTACTTATATGTAAGGGTTTAGGTCTATACCAGTGATGGCGAACCTTTTAGAGATCGAGTGCCCAAAAACTGCCCCCCCATCCCTGTTTCCGCTCCGCCCTGCCCGCTGGACCACCCACCACCTCCATGGCCCGCCACAGATCACCCAGGCAGCCCAGCAGCACCATGGTGGCCATGCCCTCCGTCCGTGCCCCGCAGCAGCATCTGTGTGCGATGGGGCACATGGGCGGAGTCTTGTCCCCGCTGCCCAGCTACCACGTCCTTGGCTGTGCTGCTTCGCGTGGGCCGTGCCCAGGTGTGATTCTCCTCCAGGGGGGTTGTTGCTGAGGAGGGGGCCATGGGAAAAGGCGGGGCTGGGGTGACGGTGTGTGTGTGTGCCCACAGAGAGGGCTCCAAGGGCCGCCTCTGGCACGCGTGCCATAGGTTCGTCACCACTGGTCTATACATATGTTGTATATAGTATGTTTAAATGTATGTTGTGTATGTGTGCAGTTGGAGAGCCAGTAACTAAATTTCATTTTTAATGTGTGCCGTTGTGCCCACAGTAAAAAAATGACAATAAAGGTTATCTATCTATCTATCTATCTATCTAAGGCAGAACTAAGATTCCAGTGGCCTTGGGAGGAGGTTTTGTGACAATACCTTTGCCGCAAAATATGCATAGATCTTGACTGAAAGAGTTGGATTTCCCTGACTGGTATATAATTTTGTACTACAGGAGTAATACAAAAGCAAATTATACTCACCTGTTTCTAATATTTTCTAAACCTAGCTTTGTCACACCATCTGGTTATTGAGAGAATGAATATTCCCGTTTATTTGCAGGATTATGTAGATGCTCCCTTAAGTATCCCAATCTCTCTTACCAAGCCTTTGAACATCGATTGGAGTGAATATCAGGTAAGAAGGAGAAGAGGAGGTCTTTATGAAATTCCCTTTCTTGCAGTAACAAACTGTGGGGCTGTTCCTTGGGTTGGGGTTTGCGGTGACTTCTACCTTGCAGTCATTTGATCCAGGATTCTTTGGGTGTGAAAGTATCGGAAGGAACTGTCTGGATTAATGCTGGATTAGTCCACATTCTGTGTTGCTCTAGATAGCAACATGGGTGGCATATAAGTTTAATAAATAAATAAAATGTGTGAGTTCGTCCTTTATCCTTTGCTTGTTAATTTTCCAGACAGTTTTGTAAAGCCTTACCCACTTATTTTGTTAACACCTTTCTTGTTCTCTCTGAACCCGAGAACAATTTATTTGGGGGTTCTCTAGGAGCTTCTTAGCTGGGAAGCTTAGTCTGAATGTAGAATTTCCACATTCTTTTCAGTTATTTACTATGTCAGCAGTAGATTGGGTGAAAAAGAGTGATTTGTTAAATTTCCAAGTGAGCCCACCTAAGGTCCTTGGTGGATCTCAGCAACTGGCTCAGCAGTGGTCAGCTGAAAGTTTACATCTAAAGATTTTCCTTCTCTCACTGCTCCAAACAAGACTGGTCAGCAATTGGAGCATCCTCCTGATCTTATAACTCCTGTATGAGAAACAGGTGGCAGTTATGGTCAGGAGGGCTTTTGCATAGATTCACCTTACATGCCACTTGTACCCTTTCCTAGATCGGGGGGGGGCTTGCTCTCGGTCCCTCCTGCTTTGGTCACCTTCCACAGGGGTTGCTGCAATGTGGGTTACCTGGAGCTGCCTTTGAAGACTACGTGGAAGCTGCAGTTGGTCCAGAATGTGGGTGGCTTGGGTTGTTACAGGCAAACCTTGGTACGCCCATGCTACATCGCTGCTCCATGAGCTGCATTGGCTGCCAGCAGCCTTCCAGGTGTAACTCGGAGTGCTGAGGCCTGTAGATAGCATGAGGCCATCGTTGTATTTTTTTTATCGACATGGTTGGGCTTTGTGGTTTTGAGCCCCTGTGCCATTATATTATTTATTGTCATTGTTATATGTTCTTAATTTTGTTTTGTTAGTTTTAATCAGGTGTTTTCCACCCAGAATTGCAAATGCCAGATGGGTGGCTATATAAACTGATAGGATATATAAGGCAGTGTCATGAAGGAAATTACCCTCTTCATAATATCTCCTATACCTGTTACTCAATGATATACATCAAATGTACAGATATATGCTTTTCATAAATGAGGGTGGCAATGTATTAATCTTGTGCATCTTGTGTTTCTAGAAATATATCCACAAGTAGCTTGCAAAGTTTTCCTTACCAAAAAAATATTGATCATTAAAATACATCAAACTAATGGAAAAGTCTATCCGTGGTACAAAATGCTAGAAAATATAACCACAGCAAAACTAAACAGGCTTGTAGACCTACGGTTTGTTTTGGTTTCTGTCTGGATTGAGGTGAAAACACTGCCTGTAAAATAAGAAATACACTTCAGAAAAGAAAAAAAAAGACATACCTAGTTTGGGAAGGGTGGGAAGAATTGCCTGTCTAACTGAGAGATGAAGAATGTGAAATTCCATGAGTTGCTTAATTGCAGCTCCTAAAGCAAGGGGTCTTCAAACTTGGCCCTTTTATGACTTGTGGACTTCAACTCCCAGAATTCCTCAGCCAGCGTTGGTGGCTGAGGAATTCTGGGAGTTGAAGTCCACAAGTCACAAAAGGGCCAAGTTTGAAGACCCCTATCCTAAAGGGATCAGTAAATACAGGTAGTCCTTGACTTTATGACCATGATCAGGTCGTATGTCTTCATGGTCATAGGTCAAGGCACCACACGACTGGAAGTTATTTTATGGTCAGTTCTGTGGTAATTATTAAGTCAATACTGCACCTTGTTAAGTGAATCCAGCAGTCATAAGTATGAATCCATTCAAGTGGGTCTTTTTGGCCAGAAACTAGTAAAAAAAAAATTTGTGAATCACGGTCATGTGACCACAGAATGCCATGATTGGTCATAAAAGTGACTGGTTGCCAAGCACCCGAAGTGCGGTCATGTGACTGAAGGGCAGCCATTTACAATGGCCAGGGATTCTTTACAGGCTGTTGTAAATCTGAACAGTCGTTAAGTGTTCAGCTGCAGGTCGAGGACTACCTGTATAGTGAGGTATGCAGAGATGTATTGTTAATCCGTATCTGGAAGGAGAGCGAGTTCCCCACCCTTTTATCTTCTCCCTGGAAACCGGACTCAAAACTTTGGATCAGGTTATACTTTGAGTTTTCTGGACCATTTTCAGGAAGCCTTGCTCAGTATTGATGCTGTAATGATGGTAAATCATGGTTTCAACAGAAGAATCTATCCTTGCAAATTTGTATGATTCTCCCCCTCCCCCCCAGCCATCTGTGGAATTGGGATTTCTCTCAAAATTCTGCTAATCTCACTTTCTTTCTGTGGCATTTCAACTAAAATAACAATAACTTTTCAGTCTCTCTCATTCCCTCTCATCTTTGATGGAACTTCTCATTCTACATTTGCTCTTACAATTTCCACGCCTCCGTCCTAAGAGGAGATGTTTTTAACCATCCTTCTCTGCCATCTCCCTAAACACATAAAGCTTGACAGCTACAGCTCTCCAAGTGATGCAAGCTTTATTTTTATCCTGGTCCTTCCTATTGTCACCATGTCAAATTGATAGCTTGGCTTGAAAAGTGAGATAGTCGTGTTTATAGTTCCTTCCAGACCTTGTGGGAAGTCTGTAGCGATGAAAAGAAAAACCAATCTTACAGGGAAAGCCTTCCCTTAAAACTTACATAATTTGTCAAATGAGTAAGTGGTCATCAGTGCCTGTTGGGTCCAACTCTAGAGACAGTTGCAGTTTGTGCTGTGGCAGCAGATGCTGCATTATTTATTTGTACACCAAAGGATCCCATATCTATGTATCTTTCTCACGTTCTGAAAATTACAATAGGAATCTACTACAGTGTCAGTGCAGGAAAGTCAGAGGGGGAAGTGGTGATTTGCTAGATTTTTTTATTTATTTATTTATTTATTTATTTATTTTATTAAATTTCTATACCGCCCCTCTCCCGAAGGACTCGGGGCGGTGTACAGCCTAAAATTTAAGAAACATATAAATATACAAAATTTAAAATAATTAAAAATAAATTAAATCATTTGGCCAAAATCCTAAAACCCAAAACATACAAAATTTAAAATCTTAAAAAATACTCAGAAGCTTCTATGCCAGGCCGGCCTGTCGGAAAAGGAATGTTTTTAGTTCCCGACGGAAGGTGCGTAAATCTGTTATTATACGGAGTTCGGGGGGGAGCTCGTTCCATAACGTGGGAGCTCCCACAGAGAAGGCTCTCCCCCTGGGGGTCGCCAGCCGGCACTGTCTGGCCGACGGCTCCCTGAGGAGGCCCTCTCTGTGGGAGCGTACCGGACGGCGGGAGGTATTTGCTGGCAGTAGACGGTCCTGTAAGTATCCGGGTCCGATGCCATGGAGCGCTTTAAAAGTGGTCACTAACACCTTGAACCGCACCCGAAAGACCACCGGCAACCAGTGCAACTCACGCAGGAGCGGTGTTACGTGGGAGCGCCACGACGCTCCCATCACTACCCGCGCAGCCGCATTCTGGGCAAGTTGGAGCTTCCGGATGCACCTCAAGGGGAGCCCCATGTAGAGAGCATTACAGTAGTCCAGCCTGGAGGTCACGAGGGCATGAGTGACTGTGCGTAGCGAGTCCCGGTCTAGGAAGGGACGCAACTGGCGCACCAGGCGAACCTGGTGGAACATCCTCCCGGCCACGGCCGTCAGATGGTCCTCTAAGGACAGCCGTGAGTCCAGGAGGATTCCCAAGTTGCGAACCCTTCCTGTGGGAGCCACTGTTTCGCCCCCAATACACAGCGATGGAATCAGCTGGCTGTACCGGGACGACGGTAACCACAGCCACTCGGTCTTGGAGGGGTTGAGCTTGAGTCCGTTTCTCCCCATCCATACCCGCACGGCCTCCAGGCACTGGGTCAGCACGGCAAGGGCATCGTTGGGGTGGTTTGGCGTGGAAATGTACAGCTGGGTATCATCAGCGTACTGGTGGTACTCCACGCCAAAACCACGGATGATCTCACCCAGCGGCTTTACATAAATGTTGAACAGTAGAGGCGAGAGGACCGACCCCTGAGGTACCCCACATACGAGGGGTCTCGGGGTCGACCTCTGGCCCCCTGTCAACACAGACTGCATCCGGCCAGAGAGGAAGGAGGAGAACCACTGCAAGACAGTGCCTCCTATGCCCAGCCCCTCCAACCGTTGCAGCATGATACCATGATCGATGGTATCAAAAGCCGCCGAGAGGTCCAATAGCACCAGAACAGAGGAGCAACCCCTGTCTTGGGCCCGCCAGAGATCATCCACCAACGCGACCAATGCTGTTTCCGTGCTGTAGCCAGGCCTGAAGCCCGACTGGAACGGATCGAGATATGACGATTCCTCCAGGTGCTGCGGGAACTGTCGGGCAACCACACTCTCAACAACCTTCGCAAGAAAGCGAAGGTTGGAGACGGGACGGTAGTTTGATAAAACAGCTGGATCCAGGGCAGGCTTCTTGAGGAGGGGTCTCACCACTGCCTCTTTCAAGGCAGCGGGAAAGACACCCTCACTCAAGGAAGCGTTGATAATTGCTCGGAACCAGCCTCGTACCACCTCCCGGGAGGCCAGCACCAACCAGGAGGGGCACGGGTCCAGTAAACATGTGGTTGCCCTAAGTCCCCCCAGCACTTAGGGATGCCTTTTGGATGGAGCAGCAATCTTGTGCTGGGCAAAACGGGTGGGTCTTCACATCCTGTTGTTAAGGAGGCAGTGGTTAGGTTCATCTGTTTTTCTAGAAGTTATTTTACCCATTTCCAACCAGGATCTGTTGACTTAATATTGCTTAAAGAGAGCAAGACCTCTACATGGGGCTGCCCTTGATGAGTATCCAGAAGTTTCACCTGATGCAGAATGTGTGCCCCCCCCCAAGAACAGCACATGTTATACCTCTACTCCGTGAGCTCCAGTGGTTGCCAGTCTGCTTCCAGGTCCGGTTCACGGTGCTGATTTTGACTTTGAGAGCCCTTCATGGCATGGAGCCAGGCTATTGAAGGGACCACCTCTCCCTCAATATCTGCCTGTCCCATCAGTTCCAGAAGAATAGGCATGCCCTGTTAGGGAACTACATTTGGCAGGCCCCAAGAGGACAGGTCTTCTCTGCCCTGGCACCTGCCTTACGGGAGAATGAGGAGTGAGGTTACTTTGCTGTCTATTGATTTTCCAGAAGTCTCTCAGTACCTGGCTAGGCCAGCAGGCCTGAGGGTCCCAGGCAACTGTTGGAGATCTTGAGGTGGCTCCATTATTGCTGTTAACACCTGTTCTCTCTTAATAATGGCTGTTTTTATGCATTTACTATTGAGGGCTTGTTGTACCCTGTCCAGAGTCACCTTTTGTGAGATGAGCAGCTATATACATTTGACATAAAAATTAATTAATTGTCAGGTCTTTGGCGATCTCTGAGCTTGGTTGCTTTCTTGCTCACAGAGTGCAAACTCTACTCCCTTCTAGCACTGATGAGGTTACCTAGTTGGGTAATGAAACATCTGCAAGCTTAACCACCGAGCCCAGAGAACACTAAGGACCCCACAGTTCAACACCGAGCTACAACTATTCCCTTCAATTGGTAATTAATTGAATGAATGAATGAATGAGTGAGTGAGTGTGGATGGATGGATGGATGGATGTTCTTTGCGGATAACAGTTTCTCAAAATCACCTGCCCAGTCTTGGAAAGGAAAGGAGGAAGATCTGGAATTTAAAATCAGTGCCTTTGGTAACAACATTTACAGTCAGTTGTGTTTTCTGATCAAAAATAATGTTGAATAAGTACAGGTAGTCCTCAAGTTACGATCACAATTGAGCCCCAGATTTAAGCTGCTTAACGGAGTTTGCCCCATATTACGACTTTTCTTGTCCCCGTTGTTAAGTGAATCATTGCGTTTGTTAAGTTAGTAAGGTGAATCTGGCTTCCCCATTGACGACTTTGCTTGCCAGAAGGTCGCAAATGACCCCAGGACACACCGCGACCGTCATAAATATGAGGCTGTTTGCCAAATAGCTGAATTTTGATCACGTGACCATGGGGACGCTGCAACGGTCATAAGTGTGGAAAAACAGTGCCGTTTTAACTTTGAACGGTCACTAAATGAACTGCTGTAAGTCGAGGACTACCTGTATTTTAAAACTATTTAAGCTGTAACGCCCAACATCTGTAGGATGCTCTCTCTCTCTCTCTCTCTCTCTCTCTCTCTCTCTCTCTCTCTCTCTCTCTCTCTCTCTCTCTCTCTCTCTCTCTCTCTCTCTCTCTCTCTCTCTCTCTCTCTCTCTCTCGTAGTACTGAGAATGCTGAGATGACAAAGCAACAGCCTTTTAACATTATGCTGATGCCCTGCAGTTTCATCTCTATTCTGCTAAGTGTAGCTTATACCACTGGGGTTGCTTTTTTTTTTTTTAAATTCCTCCTTGCCAGTGAGAATATTGTGGCAGCATGTCAGTCATCTTCTTTCAATTCCTCAGCAGCCAGGTGGTGCTAACACAGTTGTAAGAACAGGAGTGGGGGGTGGAAAGAGTTAAGCTGCCTTGTGATATATTTATTCTGAAAACCAACAAATAGCTGTGACTCTGGGCTAAATTGGGATGAAATATTCTTTACTTAGATGTACAGATATTTCACTTGAGTTTTGGAAGCGAAGACAGGATAGGATTGATGGGAAATTAAAGGCCAGAAGCAAACTTGGGTGTAGTCCAGAGCGTTCTCGGAGAGATGTCTGCATCCCAGCACTGATCTTGCCCTTAAAAGCAAGATAAAACTGCTAGTATTCTAGTCAGTGGGAGCAGTTGCCAGCCCCTCACATTTCCAACCCTGTAGTATCCTTTGAGGGCAATTTGGTGAATTTTAAATAGCTAATCACAATAGTAGAAGCTTTGCCTAATGCTGGCCAGCGTACTACTAACTGCCACGATCATGGAGGGAGAATAGCAGGGTGCAAAGACCTCAACAAAAATTGAAGCTGGCCCTGAAAAAGAGCATTGATGCAACATGAAAATAAGTAGCCAAGTTATTTTTAGGACCGGGGATTATGTCGGAATAAATGTTCTCTCTAGTCCAAACAGAGTGGCTTTTGCTGTCACTTCTGGGACAGGATACTGGAAACCATCCAGTGTTGCTGAACTACAATTCCCAGCAGTCTTGGTCACTGTGATTAATGGCATTGGAAAGATACAGGTAGTCCTTGACCAGGGGTAGGCAACCTCGGCTCTTTTATGACTCATGGACTTCAACTCCCAGAAGTCCTGAGTCAGCTTTGCTGCCCCATTGACTTTGCTTTTTGGTCGCCAATGGTGATCACATGACCTGGGATGCGGCAACTGTCTTAAAGACCCTTACCAAGCATAGCTGACTCAGGAATTCTGGGAGTTGAAGTCCATGAGTCATAAAAGAGCCGAGGTTGCCTACCCCTATCCTTGACTTACGATCACAGTTGAGCCCGGATTGTATGTAGCTAAGTGAGTTTTGCTCCATTTTATGGCCTTTCTTGCCACAGTTGTTAAGGGAATCACTGCAATTGTTAAATTAGTCACACAGCTATTAAGTGAATCCGGCTTCCCCCATTTGCAGGGGTCCTCAACCGTGGCAGCTTTAAGACTTGCGGACTTCAACTCCCAGAATTCCTCAGCCAGCTTTGCTGCCCCATTGACTTTGCTTTTTGGTCGCCAATGGTGATCACATGACCTGGGATGCGGCAACTGTCTTAAAGACCCTTTACCAAGCACCCGAATTTTGATCATGTGGCAATGGTAAGTGCAAGAACCAGTCCCAGGTTGCATTTTTCAGTGGCGTTGTAACTTTGAACAGCCACTGGATGAGCGGTGGTTACAATGACCCTTTCTTGATGCTTTATTCTCTTTTACCGAAAGCACGTCCCGTGTTCATTTCCTGGCTCTCGCAGTTCTTGATCTACTTCTGTGGGGTAATACGTGAAACAACGGGGTGAGGTTGTGCGTAAAATTAACAAAAGATTAAAAAAAATACGCTGCCTGTAGACCAGAAGATCTCTCTTCTGGCTATCTCCAACTTTGTGGTGCTAGAAATTGTGAGTGGGTAGTAGCAGGGAAAGGGTGAGGGCTTGGGGTCACTCTAAAAGAAAACCATTGTGTAATAAATATCCCTTTCATTGCAGCACGTGTAAAATAGGCTGTTCCCGGCGCAAAGAGGAAAAACTCGTCTTTTGCCGGGCCTCCCTTTTACCAGCACGTGTGTCCTATTTTTGCTGTGCAGCTTCCCCATTTTGGGGGTTTTGCTGAAGTGGGTCAGGACCCAGCAGGATATTCACAGACTCTAATCAATCTTTCAGAAAGTGCTTTGTTACTGAGCCGTGGAGTGATTTTTCTATTGCTCTCTGTAATTCTCTGGGACCTAATTCTCCTGAACAATTGAGTAATGAGTCAGATACAGAAACTCTGCTCCCTTCTTCTCTTCTCCATTCCCCCCCCCTTCATTTTTTGAAGATTCTGTCCTTCTACAACCATCCTCCCCGCCCAAAATAACCCAGACCCGGTAAATTTCAGTTCAGATATTCTATTTAGAATAAAGTGCTACGGCGCAGAATGAAACTGGAGTTGAAGAGGTTTGAATTGGGGTCCTGCTGAGATACAAAAGAATTTCCTGGGCATTTTGACAGCTGTTAATATAGCAAGTGTCTATTATATTTCAGCCTATCCCCCGTTATCTCAGAAGCAATTTTAGGAGTTAGGTTTATTTACTTGTATTTATATAACTGTCCATCTCACAAATACGACTCTGGGTGGCGTACCATAAAAAATAGCCATAAAGAAACAGACATTAAAACATTCCGTAATAAAAACACCCATATTGTTAAGCGCTACTAAAAGAGAGTGTAGCGTATCCCACTGCAACAATTTTCCAGATCCTTGAAATCCCCAAGTCTGTTGACACAACTGTGTTTTGAGGCACAGTGGTTCTGAGAGGCGCGGTGAGTACAAAAAACGATGAGTTACCAAGCAATTTCCCCCCCCATAAGGAATAATGTAGTGAGTCACAAGGCAGCCGACACCGACAAGTTCTAGCTTGTGCGGTGAGTACCAAACAAACGATGGGTACCGGGACAATTTTTTTGTGCCAGAATGCGTTGAGTACCACATTCGATGAGTTTCAAAGCAGTTGATTGCCAAGGTACCACTGTACTTCTGAAGAGATGTCAAGGACAGGGCCAGTCTTACCTCAGAGGGAATGATGTTCCACAGGGTGTGCGCCACAGCAGAAAAAGCCCATCTCTTGTGTCCCGCTAGGTGTAGTTCCCTATAAGACAGGACACACAGCATCCTCTTCTGATGGCTCTGCAACACATTCACCTCTGCTATTTGTTTTGTTTGTTTGTTTGTTTCTCCGCCTTTATTATTTTAACAAATGACTCACGGCATTGAACATATCCAACACACCTTCCTCCTGTTTTCCCCAGGACAACAACCCTGTGAGGCTGCAAGAGAGGGACTGGCTCAAAGTCACCCAGCTGGCTATATTGGGAAGTGAGTGATAGGAGAAGCATCATGCACAAGTGACATGTGTTTAAGCTGCAAACATGACAGACATATTCAAGCTAGGAGCCTAGATCAGGGCTTTTCAACCAGTGGTACGGATACCACCTGTGGTACATTGGTACCTGGCAGGTGGTACGTTACCATCCTAGAAAAGTGGTAGTGGGGGAAGGGAATGAGCTGAACCGGTGGCTGGAGCTGCAGGGCTGTCAGGGCTCAGTGGAAGCGCCAGGATCAGTGTTTCTTCGGGGCTGTCAGGGCTCAGCGGAAGCGCCAAGATCAGCGCCATGCTCCAGCTGGAGCTCGGCACTGATCCTGGCGCTTCTGCTGAGCCCAGAAGAAGCGTCAATCAGCTGGAATGTTGCAGCATCTCCAGGGTCTTGTGATTTACATTCAGATGCTTGGCAACTGATTCATATTTATGACGGTCACAGTGTCCCAGGGTCATGTGAAGTGACCAAAACCTGCTGCAACCACCCAGCAGATGGGGGGAATAAAAACCAAACATCCCCCACCCCACCCCCGCTGCCAATCCCCAACAGAAATGCTCACAACAATGAAAACTTCAGACAGGAGGAATCGAGTGCCGCCGGGTGGGCAGGCAGGTGTCTTGCTCGGCTGTGCCTTGGGGGGCACTTTTTTCAGTGCCACTGTAACTTCGAACAGTCATTAAGCGAACTGTTGTAAGTCGAGGACTACCTGTATTTTATCACTTTTTTCCTTTTTTTTTTTTTTTTTGGTCAAGTTTGTGACACCTTGCTAGGCGACTGGTGGTACTCGGATGTTGCCATATCCTAAAAGTGGTAGAATGGGTGAAAAGGTTGAAAAGCCCTGGCCTAGATGGCCTTGAATAAGGAGAAGAGTAGGCCAGAAACTCTTATAGAGAGTGGGATTGATGAAAAAGGGAATAGGAGAGACTAAGAAGATCATTTATGGCCAGTAGATCCTTCCCAAATCTACTTTAGTTTCTCAGACTTCAGTAAAATTGGGTTTTGTTTACGCTAAGGAATATTGTTTGAGGTTTTTTTCAAAAAGCAGAACTGATGCCTTTTGAACTTCAACCCCTGTGGATAATTTATCCCACATAGGTCCTGATATACTTTATCAGGAAGTAGCCTTTCTCCCATAATTTGTATTAGGACCTAATGAGTACGCAGTCCTTATTGATTATGGATGTAGGTTTTTTGGCAAAATCTGTTCTGGATACTTACAAAGAGAAAGGATGCCCTTAAAATCTAGAAGCACAGGAGCAAGGAAGCCAGTGTGGTTTTGTGGTGAAGGGGTTGGACCAGAAATCCTCCCTTGGAAACTTTGGGCTAGTCACTCTCTCTCAGACCCATCTAATTCTCGGGGGATGTTGTTGAGAAAAATAAGTCTTGCACTTAAGATAGGAACGCATGCCAAGTGAAAATATTAAATATCACGGAATACTAGTAGTACCCCTCAAAAGGAAAAGATAGAATTTGTGAAAGTGGTTTTGTGGAAGTTGAGATATTGCTACCGGCCAAGATGTAAATATATATATATATATATATATATGACTGGTGGACTTCAACTCCCAGAATTCCTGAGCCAGCCATGCTGAGGGGAAAGGGAGAGGTTTCCAAGCTGAGCCATACTGGCTCAGGAATTCTGGGAGTTGAAGTCCACGAGTCATAAAAGAGCCAGGGTTTGCCTACCCCTGGACTAGACTAAATGTTTTTGAGACCAATTCTCGAATAGGGTTAGAATGTGTCTTCCAATGGATTCCTATTGTTTCATGTTTTCTATTTTCTTTCTCTCTTCTTCTCCCATTCTCCCCTCCCCACCCAGAACTGGGATCTTGTACAGCAGACACAGAACTATCTGAAGCTTCTGATCTCCATTATCAATAGTGAAGGTGAGGGGTTTGTTTTTTTTCCTTCTGGTGAATTTGTTATTTGGGGGATTTTTGTAAGTGACTTGTAATATTTAGTGATCATTAAAAAAATAATCAAGGAGGCATAATTAGGCAAAAATTGGGAAACCAACTGTGAAACTAACAGATTTAATTTATCAGAGGGTTTCTCTGCCACGTGATTTGAGCTATATATTGGTACATGGCTCGCTCTCTTTGTTTCTGTCATTCTAAAAGACTCTATTATCTTCATCACTTTTCTACAGGATTCTGCATGGTTAAGTGAACCTCCAAGAAAACTCTGACTTTGTTTTTATTTATTTATGTTTTATTTATTTATTTATTTAATTAGATTTCTATTCCGCCCTATTCCAAGAACTCAGGGCAGCTCACAACATACTTAACATGAAGAAATCTAGAATTAAAATACGTTGTAAAACCCATTAATTAAAACCAATCATCCAAAAACAGACATACAAACATACAAACATATATTTTGCTGCCGTTTGAGATCTCTGTCCCCAAAATAAGTGCCAGAGAGATCCTTTACTTATTATCTATGCTACACAGATCAGGGCAGTATCTATTCTATTTTTTAAAAAAAGAATTAACATTTGGCTTATGGGAAGTCCTTGATTTAAACCCGCCATAGGGACCACAATTTGTGTTGCTAAGCAAATGTGGGTCATTAAATGAGTTATGCCTGATTTTATGATCCCTTTTTGCCACGGTCATTAAGTTGAATCAATGTGGTCATTAAGGAAATCCAGCTTCTCCCATTGACTTTGCTTGTTGGAAGGTGGGTGGAAAGGTTGCAAATGGAGACCATGTGACTTCGGGATGCTGCAACCTCCGTAAATATATGCCAGTTGTCAAATGCCTGAATTTTGATTACATGACACTACAGTGGTCATGAGGGTGAAGATCGGTTGTGAGTAATTTTTTTCAGCACCCTTAGAACTTCAAGTGTGGCTAAATGAATGGTTGTAAGTCAAGAAGAAGTATCTGTGTGTAAAAATAAGAGATATTGGTCTGGCTGAGAATTCTGGGAGTTGAAATCCGCAAGTCTTCAATGTTGCCAAGGTTGGAGACCTCCCTGCATGGACCGCTTTGTTCAGGGATCGATTCAGTCAGTCTTTCGGGCTCAAGGATTGATTGATTGATAAGCTCATTTTCAAAAACAAAAAACGGGAAGGAAAGAATGTGGCATTTGGGCATAGTATCTTAAAATCTTTAAAACAGTATCTTAAAATGCTTCCGTAGCTTACTGAAAATGCGGAAAAGTTTAATTCTTTGGGAGAATCTGGTGGATTTGGGTTTTGAAGAGAAGGGCAGAAAGGAATTCTGAAAAACTGTCGGAGGTGTTAACAGCTGAACCCTAAGGTGAAGGACATGCAGCAGTGGTTTTGCATGTGATGCACTGGAAGATCCACTGCAGGCCTTTTGCTATGCCGTATTCCAGGGGTTCTCAACCTTGGCAACTTTAAGACTTGTGGACTTCAACTCCCAGAATTCCTCTGGCTGGCTGAGGAATTCTGGGAGTTGAGGTCCACAAGTCTTAAAGTTGCCAAGGTTGAGAACCCCTGCCGTATTCACTTCCAGATGGGAAGAAGACACCAGATGTTCTGCTTAAATGAAAAGCCCAAGCACTCTTTGCACACTTTTAGGCGATGGATTCTGCAGCTAGCCTTCCTCCTGGGCGATTTCCAATGTTCCCCTTATCTGTTGTCCTCCAGCCTGCTGTAGCTCTTGCCTCCTCTGTCTGGCAGGATGCAGAGAAAGCTCTGCCTTGTGCAGCTGGCCTAGCATATGCCACGTTATCCCCCGGAGACCGCTGGAGGCCCAGGGACAGTGGGAGGCTTTTCATCCAGAATGCCATACAAATAACTCAGCTTTTTCCCTCCGCTGTTGCTTTCCCTTCCTGCTGGCTTTTGCACAGATGATGGCGGGCTCCTGGTTCATTGTATATCCGGATGGGACAGGACGCCGCTTTTCATCTCTCTCCTGCGTCTCTCCCTGTGGGCTGTGAGTACCGATAAGCGCATTCCTGTGTCCTGCAGCCAGCATGAAATGGTGTAGCCAAGGTTTGGCGGGAGAGTGGATGGTGGTGAAAGTGGAGGTTTGTTTACCTTCTAATATGGTTGGCGAGTTCAAGGCCCCTGTGGTTTTGTGGTGCGCCCTTTAACAATGCCTGACTCTGCTGTAAGAAAATGCAGGATTGTTACACAAAAGGCAGGGGCTTACGGGAACTTGGGGTTAATACTTACGGGACCGCCTTCTGCCAGGGTCGGCCTCCTCCGGGTCCCGTCAGCGAAACAATGCCGTCTGGCGGGCCCTAGGGGGAGGGCCTTCTCTGTTGTGGCGCCCGCCCTCTGGAACCAACTGCCTCCTGAAGTCCGCGTTTTTCCAACTCTCCCGACCTTCCGGAAAAATCTAAAAACTCATCTTTGCCGGCAAGCCTGGGGATGATTGTAGTTGATTGTTGCATTGAATGTGTGTGTTTTTTATTGGTTTTTAGATATCTTGTTTGGGTTTTTATATTGTATTTTCTGTTATATATATGTTGTTAGCCGCTCCGAGTCCCCGGAGAGGAGCGGCATACAAACCCAAATAAAATAAATAAAAAATAATAATTTGGGGACCCCAGAGCTCAAGTTCTATCCCTGCCCATCTCATTTCTCTGATCAGAAGCTGCTATTTTATTTACATTCTGCAGTACCCCATGAACCAGTTGGGCTCACATAAATGAAATTTGCATGAATCTTTTTTCCATTTGCATAATTTAACTTTTGCGTGTTGGGTTAAAAAAACAACAACAGCCAAAGAAGACTGAAATGTTGAGTCAGGAGGCCATCCTGAGGACTGAGGGAAAGGAAAAAGATGAAAAAGATGTAGGACAAGAGCTTCTTAATGCTACCACTTTGGATCTATAAAAAAACTTCCAAGCTTCTTTTTGAAGTAAAACATGAAGCTCAGGAAGTCCCAAGGTTGACTGTATGCTGCGGTGCAGTTTCTTGAAGAAGGCACAGCGCTAGAGGGACTATAAGAGATGGCTTCTTGAATGGGCCTTATTTGTTTGTTTGTTTAGGAAACCGTCCTGATCCTCAGTCATTTTGGTGTTTTGATGTATACATAGGGAAGTGCAGAGCAGGGAATCGTTATAATGTTTACTGTATTCTCAGTCTTTCTTTCCTTAGGATGGGCTGATCCACACATCCCTGGAACCTGCAGAGATTCTTTACCTGACAGTGGCTTATGATTGGTTCCTCTTTGGGTAGGCATGCTGGTCCAGGCGGTAAATGGTGGTGGGAATAGCACAGGCATTGAGAAGCCTGATTTATGTAGCATTTTGGATGCTTGTGGGTTAAATGGTGAACATGAGTGGGTGTTAGTTTGTTTTTAGATATTTTTGTTTGGACTTGTATTAAAATTTGATGTTTTATATACGTTGTTAGCCGCTCCGAGTCTCCGGAGAGGAGCGGCATACAAGCCCGAATAAAATAAATAAATAAATTTGTAGTTGGTTTAAGCTGGAGACTCCCCTGTTTAACTTGCTTTCTCCATTCCTCTTGATTAATCCTTTTTCAAAATCTCTGTCCCCAGGGTTTTTCTGCATTTGTCCTGCAGTCCTTTGGGGTGGGAGCTTGACTCACAGTCCTTGGGGTTGAATTCTACCTGAATTCTAGACATCCTGGTTAGTCTGCATACATGCGGTGGGCCTATCTTCACAACAGTTTGAAACATGCTTAGTCAACACCAAACTCTCTTCTTCCTCCTACAGGCACATGTTAGTGGATCGGCTCAGCAAAGGAGAGGAAGTAAGTGTCTCTAGAAATAGTGCCATGTAACAGTAGTGTCCATATCACCCTAAAGATGCCTTTTTTTAGCATTTCCCAATCAGCAGAATAGGGAGAAGCTCAAATATGTAAGTTTGATCTGAACTGGAACTGAGTCTGTCTAGTCCTTTTTCAGGTTGAGACCCCACTTGCGCCGCCCATGCGCGGCGCGACCCCGACCTGCGCATGTGCGACGGGCCGATCCGCGCCTGCGCGGCGCACGCGACAAAAAAAAAAAATGGCGGACCGCGACGGGCCGATCTGAGCATGCGCGGCGCGTGCGACGGCCCGAACCGCGCATGCACGGCGCGCGCACGACAAAAACAAAACAAAAACAAAAAAACCAAAATGGCGGACCGCAACCGGCCGATCCGCGCATACGTGGTGCACGCGACGGCCCGAACCGCGCATGCACGGCGCGCGCGCGATGAAAAACAAAAAAAATGGCGGACCGCGGTGTCCGGCGACCCCCGCAAAACGGTCGTTCGACCCCAAATGGGGTCGCGACCCATAGGTTGAGAACCGCTGGTCTAGTCTAATGAAAAGAAAGACTAGGGGTGACACGATAGCATGTTCCAATATCTAAGGAGCTGAAACAAAGAAGAGGGGATCAACCTGTTCTCCCAAAGCACTTGAAGGCTGGACAAGAAATAACAGATGGAAACTTATCAAGGTGAGATCCAGCCTTAGAACTAAAGAGAAATTTCCTGGCAGTGAGAACAATTAATCAGTGGAACAGTTTTCCTTCAAAAGGTATGGGTGCTCCAGCATTTTTAAGAGATTGGACAGTAATTGGTCTGAAATGGTATAGGGTCTCCTGCTTGAGCAGGTGGTTGGATTTGGAGACCTCCAAGGTCCCTTCCATTCCCAGTTGCAATGTATGGCTGTGAAAGTTGGACCATAAGAAAGGCTGAGCGCCAAAGAACTGAGGCCTTTGAACTAAGGTGCTGGAGAAGACTCCTGTGAGTCCCCTGGACTGCAAGGCGATCAAACCGGTCAGTCCTAGAGGAGATCAACCCTGACTGCTCTTTAGAAGGCCAGATCCTGAAGTTGAAACTCAAGTACTTTGGCCACCTAATGAGAAGGAAAGACTCACTGGAGAAGAGCCTAATGCTGGGAAAGAGTGAGGACAATAGAAGAAGGGGACGACAGAGAATGAGGTGGCTGGATGGAGTCACTGAAGCAGTAGGCGTGAGCTTAAAGGGACTCCAGAAGATGGTAGAGGACAGGAAGACCTGGAGGAACGTTGTCCATGGGGTCGCGATGGGTCGGACACGACTTCGCAACTAACAACAACAACAAAGGTCCCTTCCAATTCTGTTATTCTGAATCTGAATCTGCACCTGAAGTTAACGGGAGTAAACAATAACTAGATTCTGGACTGAGAAAGCTGAATCTAAGAACCTCATTAGATCTTACCAAAAACCCACCATTGTGGCCAACCAGATATCTTGAGGAAGTTTCCAAGTGGATCTTAGGAGGAACAGTTCTCCTCCCTTTCAGGGAGAACTTAGATAGCCGTGTGTTAAAAATGTTTTGCTTTGGATTCCTGAACTGAGCAAACAGTTGGTCTTGGCGGTCTAAAGGACCACTTCTAACTCTGGGCTTTGATGCACCCAGAGTTACGTTATGGTCTCCAGCAAGCAATATTTCATGTTATATTGCTTATGGACATGATAAACCTGATTATTAGCCCATATGCCCTGCCCTTCCCCTTGCATGTGATTATATCACAGCTTACTAAGCAGGGCACACGCAGAGTGTCTGTGTGATTTTATGCCACCGCCAGGCTTGTGGTCCCTTCTGTTCCAGTCTTGCAAGTGGGATTAGGGGAGAGAGAAAAACAAACTGCCTCTGGCACAAGTGTCACAGTAGACTTGGCTTGCCCATCTGTGCCCTCTCTAATTTTGCCTTCTGCTACAGTCATGCTGTTTTTTTTTATGAGACATTTAACACTTCCCTCCCCCCCCCTTTGCTGTGATTATATTGAGATACACAAGACTGAGCAAGTGAATGTTCTAAAGCAGCCTTCTCTGACCTCGTGACCTCCAGATATATTTGGAATACAGCCCTGGTAAAATTACCAGCTAGGGTGCCCCCAGAATTCATAGTTTAATTTAGGAGGGCACCAAGTTGAGGAAAGTGGCTTAAGCTTGCTCCAGCTTGGAGAAATTGTGAAATCCTGGAAGAATTATATTTCTATAAATCTATATTTTTTTATAGGTCAGA
The DNA here is from genome assembly GCA_034064705.1 of Bothrops alternatus. Lineage (NCBI taxonomy): Eukaryota > Metazoa > Chordata > Lepidosauria > Squamata > Viperidae > Bothrops > Bothrops alternatus. The sequence continues at coordinate 4,667,646 of JARGCV010000174.1, read as the reverse complement.
ATTTGGAACCAGCCACTATCAGCATGGCTTCCAAGGAATCCAGTGGATAGCCTGAGCTAATCTTTAGCCACAGGGATTTGTGGATTGTTTGACTCATGGGTTTTCTTACGCGCCTCGCCTGATCCTCATAACTTTTAGCTAGTTATTTGAGAACTCCGAAAATGAGAGAGCTGGAAAGAGCAATTTCCACATATCCGTCAAACGGCAGTCTGCCATCTTCTTAAATAGTCAGCTCCACTGTTGATCGATCTTGCATGCAGTACCGAGGGCAGGGCAGTGGGAGACTATGGTCTTGAAGGGATGAATAGCGAGACACTTGCTGGGAGTGGCTGCCAGACCCCCCCCCCCAGGATCAGTGCTCTGCCAAAATGAAGGAAGGCCTTCTTTAAATTGCAGGTAGTCCTCGACTTACAACAGTTCATTTAGTGCCCGTTCAAAATTAGAAAGGCGCTGAAAAAAAATGACTTAACGATATTTTTTCACCCTTTTGACCGTGGCAGCATCCCCGTGGTCACATGATCAAAATTCGGACCCTTGGTATTTGTGACAATTGCACTGTCCTGGAGTCATTTTGTGACCTTCTGATAGACAAAGTCAATGGGGAAGTCAGATGCAGTTAACAACCATGTTACTAACCTAACAACTGCAATGGTTCACTTAACAACTGTGGCGAGAAAAGTCGTAAAATGGGACAGAGCTGACTTAGCAACTACCTCAGTTAGCGGTAGAAATTTTGGGCTCCATTGTCGAGCCCATATTGTCACAAGTCGAGAACTACCTGTAGACGGCAATTGACCTCTTCTCTCTTTTATCCCCCTTTTTTTGCCTCTAGATTTTCTTTTTCTGCTTCGATTTTCTGAAGCACATAACCTCCGAGGAGTTTTCTGCCGCTAAGCAGCTGAGGTAAGAGCTTGTGTTTGCAGCTGCCACCACAGAAGTAAGCAAGAAGGACTGAGAATATGGTTATTGTGTACGTTTCCTTTCTGCTGGAAAATAGAAACCCTGGTGTCCTGGCCCAGTTCATTTTAATTGATTTTGTATTCAGAAACCCGCACAAATGGGGCCATGCCACTTGGTCTAGAGCTATTTCTAGAAGCCCTACATTGGGGAGGAGGGGGGAGCACGACTGGAGTGCAGTTAATCAACCGGCTGAGTTTAGTACACCAATCCCCTTTCAATGACACTGCCTGCAGTTAGGCCATCTGATGTCAAAGCTTAAGAGTTACTCAGGTGGATCACACCAAGGGCCTATATTTAATTCAGGATTCCAACTTTCAGATAGCTCACAAGCAAGTTGTCCTCTCATTTCCAGAACCCAGGACCCGTGAGGTTCCATTTTGAGCTGATACGGGTTTTATGCTATTGGCCTAGAATGCAAGAGGGGACACACATTTTAGACTTAGTGCCATAATCCGCAGCGAGCCACAGTCATTGCTTGGAGACTGTGGGAGCTATAGTTGAAGATGTTTCAAAATAGTAGGTTGCGTGCCCCAGTTTGGTCTAGCCCAGGGGTAGGCAACCTTGGCTCTTTTATGACTCGTGGACTTCAACTCCCAGAATTCCTGAGCCAGCATGGCTCAGCTTGGAAACCTCTCCCTTTCCCCTCAGCATGGCTGGCTCAGGACTTCTGGGTGTTATTTATTTATTTACTTAAACTTATATGCCGCCCTTCTCCTAGGACCCAGGGCGGCTTACAACACAATACAATAAAATTATACAATAAAATTAATCACATTCATACAACATACAAGCACAGTCAACTCACAGTCGCCGATGGAGGGACATTCCTAGGCCCAGGGGCAGAGCACAGCTCATACGCCCCAAGCCTCTTGGCATAAATGTGTCTTTAACAATTTCCGGAAAGCTAGGAGGGAGGAAGCAGTACGAACCTCTGAGGGAAGCTGGTTCCAGAGGGCTGGGGCAGCAACGGAGAAGGCCCTAGCCCTAGGCCCTTGAAGTTGAAGTCCACAAATCATAAAAGAGCCAAGGTTGCCTACCCCTGGTCTAGTGGTTAAGCACCAGGGTAGAAACCAGGAGACTGTGCGTTCTAGTCCCACCTTAGGCACAAAACCCAGTTGAATGACTTTAGGCCTATCATTCTCTCTCAGTCCAACTCGCCTCACAGGATCGTCGTCGTTCTTGCGGGGAAAATAGGAGGAGGAAGAATTATTAGTATATCCACTGCCCTGAGTTATTTATAAAAATACTAAAGGCGGGATTTAAAAAAAATATCTAAAAATAATGTTAGCCATTTCAGGAGATGAATTGGACTTAGTTTAAGGTGAAAGTCCTCTCATTGTGTCATGGTATGGCCTTGAGAGATAAGAAAGTGCCACAGCCAGCAGGACGGCTGTATAAAAGGCAGCTTGGCCTGGAATGTGGGGATGGCAAAAGTCTCAGAAAGGACCTGCTTAGTTTCTTAGGCTGTAAAAGTGACAGGGGAGAGATGTACTTTCAGACTTGCAAGATTTTGTTAGTGTAACCTAACAGTAAAGTAGAATCAGTTCATCTGGGTCTGTTCCTGTCTGGATTACCTCTTAAGATTGAAAACTGTCTTGCCAGTCTCGAAATACTTTTCTCCCCCGTCACTTTTACCGCCCAAGAAGCTAAGGTGGGTTTTTAGACTTTTGCCATCTCTACATTCCTCTGTGGGCCAAGCTGCTTTTTATACTTCAGTTTCTCCTGGCTGTGACACTCCCCCCCCTCTGTATTCCAAGGTCATTCCCACATGCATATTACACATCGACTCTGATCCCTTTAAAATTTGAAGAACTGGGAAAGAACCCATCACTCATATGCTCTCTCTCTCTCTTCACTTCTTTTGGTGCCTATTGACTTGGCCAAATCATTTTTCATCATCTTTGTGTTTAATCCAAATAGGAAGTAAATCACTGCTTCAATCTGCAATAGATTTAAGTTAAAAAGGGTAGTTTGTTGCTCAGTACCTTGTGGGAACCCAGCCTTGTTTTAATGCATTGGGTGAACTGGCCCATCCTATTAAACCATAACATGGCTTGCTTGCTTGCTTGTTTGTTAAGACAGAATGCAGAAACCCAGATTTGGCATGTTGTGTAAACCCATCCATTAAATTACTTGCATGACAGGGAGAAGGTTGGTTCCCCCTCTGAGCCATAGTTCAGAAGATCTTGTGAATGCAAGTACTCCAAGCTGGGTGTGTACTGCTCTTTCAGGATCTGGATCTCGTGGGTCCTTGGTGCTTTCTGAGCTTGGTTGCTTCTTAATTGCAAACGTTTCATTACTCAGCTAATTAACAGCATCAATGCAACCTTCATTACCCAGCAAACCCCGTCTTCCTTACACTGATGTCATTTAGCTGAGTAATACAAACATCTGTAAGGAATAAAGCAAGCTTTGAGAGCCCCAGGAACCTAATTGCTCAACCCTGAGCTACAGATGTTCTCTGCTGTAGGGTATGGAGCTGTTTTGAGTGTGACCTTCCCATTTCCTAACATCTTTCTTTCTGTCCCTGAAGGAAGAGTCTGCCACCTGGATTCACTCTGGAAGAAATCTGTATGCTAAGTGAGTCTCTGTTTCTATCTTTACACTAGGCCAGTGATGGCGAACCTTTTAGAGACTGAGTGGCCAAAAACTGTACCTCCCGCTGGCCCACCCCCACCCCCTGCTCTGCCCCCACTCTGCCCTGCCCCGCCACCCACCGCCTCCACGGCCTGCCGCAGCAGATCACCCAGGGGCCCAGCAGTGCCATGGCCACACCCTCCGCCCATGCCCCACAGCATCAACTGTGTGTGACGAGGTATGAGGGCGAAGTCTTGTCCCTGATGCCTGGCTGCCATGTGCTTGGCTGCGCCACTCCGCATGGGCCACACCTGGGGGCAACTCTCCTCCAGAGGGCTGCTGGTGAGGAGGGAGAGGTGGGGCTGGGGCGACGGCGCACCTGCCCACAGAGAGGGCTCCGAGTGCTGCCTTTGGCAAGTGTGCCATAGGTTCACCACCACTGCACTAGGCCATTAATCTGAACTAGGATTCTCTTTCTGTCAGCTTTTGGGGTGGTAACTCTTGACTCTTCCAAAGGATTTAGGGAAGCCATGAAGGACACACAGAGTTAGTAAAATCAGCTGAGCACATTTTGGTCCATCAAAATCTAGAGAAGGTAGCTTGTAGCAGATAGTACAGAATATAAAGATAGAAAGCAGAACCTAGCACACAATGTGCCAGTGGAGAAAGCACCTCTTTTGGTGTCCCCCAGACCTCCCCTTCCTTCATCATCCTCCACCCTGTGTCCTTCTAGATATCTGTGTCCTTCCAGATGTTCTGTTTCTCCCATCAGCCAGTCTTCTGTGACTTCTGAGCCTACTCAGTCTGAAGCGTGCTATCTGTGATATAGTTTTGAGGCTTCCACCGCTGATCTTCCTGTACATGGATGTGCCCTTCTGGCTAGATAAAACTGATACATTTCTCTGAACATCGGAAAAGGAAAGAACGATAACACAGTCGCATTTTCAACAGGGATTTCCACGATGGTCTGCTTCAACGGAGGGTCATATTTACGTCTCGAAGGATCAGTGTGTTTGTTGATTCTCTGAGGAGTAGTCAGCTTTTAAATCCCCCAGTCTCTTGTTACTTTGTCTGGAAGATGTTATGCTGCTGCCAAATTTGACAACAACCACCCAGTTTGAGTTCCTAAAGACTACCACTGTTCACTGCACACACCATTGTCCCATATCAGCCCCTTTGGAGACATGTGAAAGATAATGATAAGCTGCAGGAGCCAGACCGGTGATTTCCAATGAGAGGGGAATGGAATAAAGAGTCAGTGTGTCTTCCAGTATCTCAGAAGCACTGATACAAAACAAGAACAATAATGTCAATGTGTCTCTCTGCTCAAAATGTATTTCTTGAACAGTTTTTGTTGTGCAGGGCAGAGAGTTGTCTTGCCTTCTGGCCACTAGCTTTTCCAAATCCTGCTTCTATTTTATGGGAGAGGATCGGTAAGAGGCAGAAGGCTGCTGGTCTTGGCATAGGCTCCTCAGCCAGTTAGCCACCTTGGTCTTGCCATCTCCAGCCAGCACCAGTTGGCAAATCCTGTCCACTGAACATGACTCGGTCTCTTTTCTGGAGAAGGCTTGTGCTCAGTTCTGCAGATGGCACTGCTCAATTTTGAAACATCACTTAGCTGTCATCTTGACTATCTCCCAACCAGCAATTAAAATAAATAGCGTAGGAGTCCTTTTAATTCTGCTTGCTTTCTTCAACCACTTCTAAAAAAGTGTCTATTTCTGGACAATCCAAATTTAGGATATTGTATACACTGGCAAGAAAACCCAATTTCTATACACACAAACTAGCTATAACCTGATCGTGAATATTCTTGTTGGTACAGGGACATAAGTAATGCAAAACACACTGGTTCCCATTTATGTTGTTGAAATGCTACATCTACATTCCCCCCACCCTGCCAAAAAACTGCCACAACTCTGATTTTTTTTTTTTTAGGGTAATTGCTCACCGACCCTTCAAACTTGCCTCCGAAGTTTAAATCCTGTTAAAAAAAAAACAGCCCTTAATTATCCATTGTATATTTTTGTACTCACTGATGTACTTTCATGTGAAATCTAGTGAAATAACTGTTGCATAGAGGGAATAGAACAGGCTGAATTACAGACAATCATAGATGTGCTGCGTGTTAAAAAAAACTACTTAACACTGTCTAGTGTAAAACTGTACAGGTAAGTCCCTGTTTAACAACCACTTTTTCAGTGACCAGTCAAAGTTATGATCGTAGTGAATGAGTGGAACTTAACTCCTGCTTGTTTTTGATTTAGTCCTTTTTTGTGACTCCAGCAGGTTTTGTTTTATTCCAGTAAGCATCCTTAAACAAGACATAATTTACTATGATCTGCATGTCTTGTAAAAGCATCGTTTTGCTGCTGGGGCTGTTGAGAAAAATTAGAGCCGGAATATCTTTGGTGATCTATTTCAGGGCTTTTCAACCAGTGGTACGGGTTCCACCTGTGGTACATTGGCACCTGGCAGGTGGTACGCGACCATCCTAGAATAGTGGTAGCGGGGGAGGGGAATGAGCTGAACCGGTGCAGCACCACACAAGCCTGAGCGAGAGATGGCTGGAGCTGCAGGGCTGTCAGGGCTCAGCGGAAGTGCCAGGATCAGCGCCAGGCTCCAGCTGGAGCTCGGCACTCATCCTGGCGCTTCTGCTGAGCCCAGAAGAAGCGCCAATCAGCTGGAATGTTGCAGCATCTCCAGGGTCTTTTGATTTACATTCAGATGCTTGGCAACTGATTCATATTTATGATGGTCACAGTGTCCCAGGGTCACGTGAAGTGACCAAAACCTGCTGCAACCATCCAGCAGATGGGTGGAATAAAAACCAAACAGCCCCCACCCACCCCTGCTGCCAATCCTCAACAGAAATGCTCACAACAATGAAAACCTCGGACAGGAAGAAGACCGCCGTTGGGCGGGCAGGCAAGTACCTTGCTTGGCTGTGCCTTGGGGGGCACTTTTTTCAGTGCCATTGTAACTTCGAACAGTCACTAAGCGAACTGTTGTAAGTCGAGGGCTACCTGTACTTTATCACTTTTGGGGGGGATCATCAAGTTTTTGACACCTTGCTAGGTGACTGGTGGTACTCGGATGTTGCCGTATCCTAAAAGTGGTACAATGGGTGAAAAGGTTGAAAAGCCCTGATCTATTTGCAGATATCCGCCTGCAGAAACTTTAAACCATCTCTAGTCTGCAATATGAGCAGTTTCTGTCTGGAATCTATGAATGCATGCTTCACTTTTCTCTTTGGAAATGTGTCAATGAGGACATCACCATTCTTCAGGAGGGCACGGAAATGATCAACCACTCTGACTCTGGATGCTTTTGTGTGTTACAGAGCAGAGGGACCGGGGCAGCACCACCAGTCTGAGCAGCGACTTTTCTCTTATAATGGAGAATTCACCTGGAGCTGCAGGGAGTTTCTCTTACGATGCTGTGGAGTTGATGCTAACAGGACCTCAAGCTTCTTGGTCAGCACCTATATACAAACTTTTCTGCTGTGGGAAATCTTTATGTCCTGAAGATGAATCGCTCTACAGTAGTGGCCAAAATTGTGAAAATCTTTTGGAAAAAGTGTACAGTAGAAATGCCACCTTTGGTTAAGCTTCCACCCATTTTTCTTCTAATTTCTTTATAACTGTAGCCTTGTTCACTCAATAATACTATTTTACATCGTTTTCTGGGCAACCAGTCAACTCTTTGCACCATTACTTTAATTTTATTACGTTTTACAAGCTCACTAAATGAAAGAACACAAAAAAACCCAACCAACTTGATAGCGAGCACAATAACACCCTGACAAAAGTCCTCCTCTCAGCTTCAACGTATGACATCAATAACTGAATCCTACTGTGATCTGATTGGCTCATTGCCAAAACAAGATGACGCCTGATAGGCTCTCTAAACATTCATGCTCATTGGCTACAATCAGATGAAGGAAAGCTACTTGATATTAACCTAAGCAAGTTGTGCTTCCTTTTTCTGGTTCTTTGGCTATAACTTTTCATAGAATACAGTACAGATAATTGAACAAACTATGTTGCATTACATTCTTGATTAAATTATCTTTCCATTGATACATAATTGTATGGTACTACTCCCCCCCCCAAAAGTGGTGTTATTGGCCATCAAACCTCAAAAATACACTTTTCCCAAAAGGTTTCCACAATTTTGGCCACTACTATATATATTGGCCAGAAAGCAGAATGATGAACGTCTGGGAAGTTTTTCAGCAACCTAATTTAGCAAAGGGAGGTGGAAAGAGAGAATACTTTCAGCAGCTTCCCCCCTTCCCCCGTGTGGGTGTTGCCATTAAATAGTTAAATAGCAACTAAATAGTTGCTGCTACATAATAATATTGTACAAATATCTACATTATTTTCTTCTTCTTGTGCCATATCCGTTATCGGACGTTGGCGATCATGTTGGTACATTCTTAATTTAGTGGCATGGGCCCTGGTGGTGCAGTGGTTAGAGTGCAGTATTACAGGTTAACTTTGCCCATAGTCTGGAGTTCGATTCTGACGGGCTCGAGGTTGACTCGGCTTTCCACCCTTCCGAGATCGGTAAAACGAAGACCCAGATTGTTGGGGCCAATAGGCTGACACTGCAGACTGCTCAGAGAGTGCTGTAAAGAACCATGGGGCAGTGTACAAATCTAAGTGCTACTGCTAAGTTGCTTCCACACGGTGCTAAGTTGCTTCCTACAGTCTGATCCAGTCATAATGTATGAAAATTGCTGGCATGGTTTTGTACTAGTGTCAATGCTGCTAACATTGGATGTTCTTGTTTTGACAACATATGGAGATGCAACCTTTTTCTTTCTTATGTTTCACAATTAGAATTAGATGTGCTGGGGGAGGGGGAGGAATGTGATGGGAGTTAGTTAGTTAGACATAACACTATCTTAATAAGAGACGTTAAAGGCATGGAGGGAGAAATAACTGGGCGGAAAGCCAGCATTTCAAACTAAGTGGAGAATGTGATTTATGACTTTTAGTTATAGGAGGGAATTGTGCTTTGATCTATGTGCTGAGGGGAGGAGAAGTCAGATCTTGGCTTGGACTATGTAAGTGCCTACGTGTTGAGTAAAGATTCTTTTAAGGTAAACAATGCCTCGGAGTTCTTTGAAGAGTTTCGTATGTCGGAACCATAACAGCTAGTTTGTGAGAGCAAATTGTGGAAAGTGTAGTGTAAGTTGGTGAAATAATCTTTCAGTGAGGAAAGAGATTCGGAATCTCTTTCCAAAACCATCTTCAGGCTCGGCTCAATCGTTGCTTTATTTATTGCGCCCCGTGGGCTCTTCCAAAATGTTAAGCATGGATGTCAGCCACCAAAAGGTGGCCACCAAAAGGAAGCCCATTCGCAATCTAAGCAACGATTCAGTGCTTTAAGGGGCCCTTCAGTTTTCACTGAGGAGGAGGCTCCTGTTTGTATGATCCCGAACCTCCCTTCAAGGCTGGGTTAGGCCTTTGGGACTGAAAATGGCTCTCCTGAAACCCCCTCAAAGTTCATCTGATGCTCTTGCAACCAGGTCTGTGGCATGACCAGGGAGAGACTCCTCGCTGTCCTTGGAGAACGGGTGATAGTGTGGGTAGTCAGTGCTGAGCTTGATGTTCTCACGGCCGTGGTGAAGCAGCTTTCTGTATTTCGGTACAGAAGTACTTCTTCAATCTGCCAAAAAATAAATAAATTGCCCAGGCGTATAATATATACAGCACAACTGCACAATGTTGTGTGGTATTCTTGGCTGCAATTATGTATTTTGGCAGTTCCATTTGGGGGTTCTGTTCTCCCTGCTTCCTTTGGCTTGACTTTGGAGACCCCAGGGAGGATCCGAAGGGCCGGCGAGTCATCCCACATGACAGGCAGGAGCGGAGAGAGAGGCTGGGGATTCCAGAACCTTGCTGCAGGCTTTCCTTGTTCCTTTCATTTGTCTTTCCTCTCCCCAAGCATGTGTGCTAATGATATTTTACAGTGCAATTATTCCGAGCTAAATCTGGGCTGCACTGAGAAGCCAATGGAAGTCCTCTGGGTAACCATAAATTCTCAGCTTGCTATTGTCACGCTTTACCACATAAAGTATGTGTCTGTGGGGGAGAAACAGAAATCTGTTCCTGGCAGGGACATTCTAAAAAGACTGCCCTTGCTATAAGTCTGTCCTGTACCGTATAGAAGCTATATGCACACAGAAGTAAGAGCCGATGAAAACCTGAACCAACAAGGAGGGCAGGCACACCATTCAAAGCTGAATGTTGTTGTTCTGAGTTGGACTGCAAGACCAAGCAAAAAAATAGACATTCCATAACTGGAAGAACAAATTATTTTACGAAAAAGTATAGAACGAGATAAACTTGTCTAAAGTGGTTGCCCTGTTTACCTTATTTAAGCCTTTGAATCTCGGTTCAAAGCCCCTGGTTCAGATACACAGGTCAAACAGGAGCCCTGAGTTTATTTATTTATTTATTTATTTATTTATTAGACTTATAAGCCGCTCTTCTCCAGGGGACCCAGAGCGGCTTACAACATAGATAAATAACAATCGCATTTAATAAGTCTAATATAAATTAAATTAAGATGATCATAAAGTTAAAACCATACCCCAAATTTTTTAATAAAAAACATTCATCCAACAAGGTAGCCTTTCAGCTATTGTCGAGATTACTTCAGAGAGGATATCTGCAATTCTCTTCAGTGGCATGCCTTATTTTTCCTTGTTTTGTTTCACCCTATTTCTAGCACAGGCACAGTGTCCAGTAGAAGGAAGGGTTTGCTGGCGAGGAGCTGAAAATAAGAAGTCAGTTTTCTAAGAATAGCAAAGAAACAAGTTTAAAATGAGACAGAGGTTGGGGATTATCATGAGATAGGCTTAAGGCTTAAAATTTACAAAGCATCCTTACTTGTCAACCTAAAGGGCATTTTTGAATAGATATTTTGAATGTTTCTCCTTTAAAATAAGAACGCTGGAATCAAATTCTTTAAAAGGAAGGCAGAACAGTTTTTGGTTTTTTTTTTTTTTGTTTTTTTTTTGAGGATGGAAACCATCCAACTGAGATAAAGGTCAGAGCCCTCCATTCAAAATGAAGCTGTCACTTCACAATGATTTAAATACTTGCGCTGTCCGTCTTGCATTGTGAGTTGTCGTGAATTAGGGGGGGGGAAATGTCTTTAAAATGGGCTCAAATGATGTGTGCTTGAGTAAGGTGACACAAACTGTTGGGAAGAAAATGAGACCCATTTTTAAAAGGTATTCCGGGTATTTCTCCCTCAGTGTCCTTTCTAACCAGAGCTGGGATGACTGCACAAATCAGAGGGGGCCCTGTTCATTTTGGAACAGCCTCTTTCCTTTTAATTGCACCTCGTCTCTGGCGGCTTGCTTGAGTGCCGGTAGCTGAGCTATTAAGCACTTCATCAAATCTCAGCCTTGTACCTGCCAGAGTCAGAAGGAAAGCAGTGGTAGGAAGATTTCTGAAAGCTTGGGGCTGCTGTCATGTGTGAGGGGAAGAATGGCTGAGGATTTTCCAAGGAAATCCTGGGGATTGAGGAGAGTCCTTATTAACATACAGGGCCAGGGGTAGTAAATAAGCCAGGCCTCTGATAATTGCTTAGCAAGCATCTGGGAATTCAGAAATGGCTGGATGGGGAGTGGAGGAGAAAGAAAGGCAGACAAATGTGGACCTTAAAAGGGAGGTTGTGGCAGGTTCAGATCCCTTGAACATCAAAAGCTGATTAGTATAGTTGAAGAGCCACAGCACTTCTTTGATTGCAAGTCTAGTTGAATTGTGTGTGGCTTTGCTGGTTCCGAAAGGGAGAGCGATCCCTGAAGTTGTGTTAGTAATTAGAGCCTGTGGAAGGAAGCTGTCCTTGTGGAATGGATATAGCTCATTTCCAGGCTGGTCTAAGCCATATAAAGGCTGTTCTCTTTTATCTATCGTATTGATGAATATCTAAAAACATGTATTTATTTATTAAAAATTGTTCACGTACTCTTATCCCTTTCCAAAATGGGAGATTTTTGAAGGGTCTTCCCTCAGTTTGAGTAATAGAGAGGGAAGAGAGACAGAAAGAAGCTTCTGGATACGGCACTGAGGAACTTAAATCACGAAGGTGACAAATTACAGAAGAGGCCATGTGGAGGGTATGGAGATGTCTTCTGTGGATATTCAAGAAACTCAACTCTGTCAAGTGCTGAGTTAGCAACTCAACTTGCATGACGTGCTAGACCAGGGGTCTTCAAACTTGGCCCTTTTATGACTTGTGGACTTCAATTCCCAGAATTCCTCAGCCAGCGTGCCGGTTAGGGCCCACAGAGCCAGACAGTGTCGCCTGGCGGGGCCTAGGGGAAACGCCTTCTCTGTTGCGGCCCCGGCCCTCTGGAACCAACTTCCCCCGGAGATCCGTGTCGCCCCCACCCTCTCCGCCTTTCGTAAATTGCTTAAAACATACCTTTGCCGGCAGGCCTGGGACAGCTAACACCTTGCCCCTAGCCAGTGTATGTTTGTGTGTATGTTTGTGGAATGATTGGTTTTTCTTTCTTTAACTTCGGGGTTTTTATATTTATATATTTATATTTATGTATTTTATTGTGATTTCTATCATGTTGTGAGCCGCCCTGAGTTCTCCGGAATAGGGCGGCATAGAAATTAAATAAATAATAAATAATAATAAAGTCATAAAAGGGCCAAGTTTGAAGACCCCCTGCTCTAGACTTTGCTAGGAAATATGAACTATGAATTCCAATAGTAATGGGAAGAAGCTGGTTATCTTGGGAGTCTGTCAAGTGTGCAAGTGTTTGAAAACGTGTGCAGGTCTCTAAACCTTTGGTAGAGCAAAGATGATATTGTAACTGACAAAGTCTGCTGTTGTAAAAGTTGCCCCATTTGTGAGGCAACTTAGAGAAATACTTACCTTAGGCTTGCCTTTCCCTTTTGTAATATGGAGACTGTCCTATATGAAACCTCTGAATATTGAACAGAAGGATGGCAGGAATACTGTGTCACATAGTTACATCTTTATTTTGGAGTCCTTCTGGCTATGAATAATGTTTAAGTTCCTAATTGTGATTTGTATGTTAAGATCCTCCTTTCAGCTATTCTATTCCTGCCAGATCTTTAATTATTAGATTGGCTACCTGTTTTTTTATGCCTGTAGGTTTAAAACAGGTTGGTAACTTTAACTTTATTGCTTTCAGTCTATTTACTAAATTTCAGGAGAAAACTTCCTTAACAACTGATTGGAAATAACTCTGAAGTCTGGGCAAATAACACCTTAACTTTATAAGTTTTTCGAAAGGCATAAGGCATGCCACTGGTTGTAAAGGCAGAGTCAGACCCCTCTGAGTCAAGTTCCCCAAGTGGAGCAGACCTCAAATAAATAATGTTGTTCCTTTGCAGGAGGAAAAACTGTGCGTCGTCCCCTCAGGCTGTCCTGTGGAATCGGACGCAGCAACCCGAGGACAGGCTGCCCATCCAGGGCACTCTTGACGCAAGGTCCTCCAGCTCCTCTTCTTCCAATCATTCAGAGAACTTCTCCAGGCTAGGCAGCAGTCCGCTCGAAGTCCCTAAGACCAGGTGAGAGGCAGTAATTCCTGTCAGTTACTGGGAAGGGGAGGATGGGACTTGGGAGTAGCTAGCAAGCACAGGCTTGAGCAGGGCTCCTGCTGGGAACAGAGGAAATCCCTGACCCCTGTTGGAAAAAAAAAATGCGTTTGGAAGAAATCTGTCAGGTAGATGCATGCAAATGGTTGGCAGAGGATCTTCTGGAAGCATTTCAAGGAACTTTCTAGAAAGAAAAAAAAAACAACGGCATGAGCTTTTTTGCCTCCTGCAGTAGGAAAGCATAATTACAGTAGCAATTTACTGCTTTTCAGCTACACCTGGCTTCTGCCACCTGAGAGGCTTGTTCTTGCTGCCATAAATAGAGGCTTGGCTGACACAGGGAAAGTGGAGATAAGGCTCTAAATTTAATGGTTGGCATCTAGAGTCTGGGGGGGGGATTGGAGAATGTCACCACATCAGAGGAGCAAGGAGCTGTAATGAACTGAATCTGGGGCAGCTAGAAGATTCCGCTCGGCTCTCTTTTCTGGTTCTGATGATTTCGTGTCTACAGTCTATAGGCTTGTGCCCACGGCTTCCCGGTTGAAAAAAAAATGTAATCATCAACATGAAACAATGCTGAAATTTGTAGGATGCAAAGTTCCATATCCAGATTTCAAGGGACATGGAGATAAGTATATGGAGCATTACTTGTAAACATAGACATCTTAAGGAGCCTGTAGAAAGGCAGTGTGAGTGCCCAAACTGCAACCCAAAACCCACTTATATATCGTCGGGTGCCGGGTGGGCATGGCCCATTGTGTGGGCGTGGCTTCAGCGGTAACGGCAGACTGAGTGGGATTAAAAAGTTCAATCAATCAATTCCAACTTTGCGAGATCTGTTTTTTTTCTTGCGAGAAGTTGAAATTGATTGATGGAACCTTTTTTTTTTTGTGCACACAGTGGCGAAGGCCTAAAGTGAAAAGGTTTTATAAAACCCAGATGAAGGCCTAGGACTAGTGGGACGGCTCATGTTCCCGCAGAGAGGGCTCTGCGTACCACCTGTGGCACGCGTGCCATAGGTTCGCCACCATGGTCCTAGATCATAAGAAAGATGACAATGGGACAAGCCAAAATGAAAACATGCTCAGGTTGTTTTCATTTGAAAAGAAAGATTTTGGGGGGAGATCCTCAGCAGGATTTTCTTCTTGGAACTAGCTCCCCTTTTTAGGGAACTATTAAACTACAGCAATGTGTCCTAGAGTTTTTTTGGTTTTTTTTGGCACAAATTCAGATATGCATTTTTGGCCGGTTTGGATTCAAAATGTTGTGTCCTGTTTTACGTGGCAGAGTTTGGTATTCAGGTTTTTATTTCAGCTTGAATTGTTTGTTGCCTAGAAGCCTGTTCAGATTCAATGTAATAAATACTTAAATAAACACTGACTGCTCTCAAATCCTTTATAAAAATAACAACAACCTTTCTTCTCTTTTCCAAGAGGAAGAACTAAGCCTGGATGCTTGTATTCCAACTAGTAACTGCTGAATGGGATGGAGGAAAAATTCTGCTTCAGAGCCAAGCGTGTTTGTAAAGCAGGGGGTCTTCAAACTTGGCCCTTTTATGACTCGTGGACTTCAACGCTGGCTGAGGAATTCTGGGAGTTGAAGTCCATGAGTCATAAAAGGGCCAAGTTTGAAGACCCTCTGTTGTAAAGTATGGATCAGTATTTCTCCACAGTGGCCATTTGAAGCTGTGTGGACTTCGACTCCCAGAATTCTGGAAGGCTGGGAAATTTGGGGAATTGAAGTCAGCTATGAGAAAAAAGAGAAAAAAACTGGCTGGCCTTGATCCCATTTCCCGCCAAAAGGAAGTCTCTTCTGTTACATGAGGCAGAGGGGAAGACTAGCCATGGCTGTCTGTTTCTGAAAGCTGGAGTGATGTTTCATTGAAGCCAAAGAAACATATCGGGTATTTAAGCTGGCAGGCATATGCATCTTTGCACTCCGGTGGCCCCGAAGCCGTGAAGGAGTGAAATCAAATGGCATCACTCAGTACTGCTCTGTCGAGGGGGTTGTCTGCTTTCCTATGGAAACTGCAGCAAAGGATGGAAGCAACTGAGGGCTGGGAAGACCAGGTCGTTCCTATTTGGCTATTCCGTTCAACTGCAGTGAAAGAAATGCTTAAAAAAAAGAAATAAATATAGGCAGTCCTCAGCTTACCGCCACAATGGAGCCTGCCAGTTACAGTTGTAAGTTTGGATGGTCATAAAGTAGGTTCACCCGTGTGACCCATCCGATTTTACGACCTTTCAGTGAACCCATTGTAAATGCTGTTTTTGGCGAAAATGTCATAAATCGCAGTCACAGGATCCTGCAAAGCAGCCACAAATGTGGACTGGTTGCCAAGTATTTGAAATGCAGTCATGTGATTGCTGTGGGGAAGGGCTGTCATAACTTCAGTTCATAAGTACCTTTGGGGGTGGTGGATATCATAACTTCAAATGGTCATTTAAGTGACCACTCATAAGTCAAGGATGATCTGTAGCAGGGGTGTCAAACTCAATTTCATTGAGGGCCGCATCAGCATTGCGGTTGCCCTCGGGGTGTGTGTGGCCAGGGTGGGTGCGGCCTACTGGGTGGGCGTGGATGGGGTGGGTGTGGCCTACTGGGTGGGCACGGCCAGCTCTACATCGTTCGCGTCAAGGGTGCCTGTGGGGGCCTGGGCAGGAGTGGGACAGATCTGAGGGTCTCTGGCAGAAGGGGGTGGGACTGGGGCAAGCGCCAAGGCATGGTCCATTTCTTCATTCCTCACAAATGGTGACACTTCCCCAGCATGCACCCAGGGGACGGGGCAGACACGGCAGGAGCTGGTTGCTTGCTGTTTCTAGACGGCCTTGTGGAGCCAATACTGAATGCGTTTCAGCATAGATGGCCACCACAAAATTGTATATTGGCTCCCGGCCAGGGCCAAGGCAGTGGGGGCCGTTCCCTCACTGTTTCCAGGATGGCTTCGCGGGCTGCATCCGGCCCCCGGGCCTTGTGTTTGACATGTCTGACCTGTTTCAATCTGTCTGCTACCCTAACTAATCAACATGGCCCATGGTAGAAAAATAAAATGAGTTGTAATAGCTTATGTATCCCCAAATATGTTGTTAGTTGCGAAGTCGTATCCGACCCATTGCGACCCTATGGACCACGTTCCTCCAGGCCTTCCTGTCCTCTACCATCTTCTGGAGTCCATTTAAGCTCACACCTACTGCTTCAGTAACTCCATCCAGCCACCTCATTCTCTGTTGTCCCATTCTTCTATTGCCCTCAATCTTTCCCAGCATTAGGCTCTTCTCCAGTGAGTCCACAAATATACGGCTAATTAATTTGTGTCTTAGTGTGTGAAGAACTTTTGTACTTTGTGGAGCTGTCCGTAGTATTTAACCCTCCTGCATTGGAATGCACTTTGTGGATTGATTGATTTATTTTAAAGTAAGATCTAAAATGATCTTGCACCTCACGGCCAATCTGGATGGGGTTGTTTTTTTTTAATGTTGTGTGTTGTTCCCAAGGCTGTACAAGCTGCTTTGACTCCAAAGCCAGCTTAAATTCTATATTAGTAATATTAGTAATATTCTTCAAAAGCAAAGATGATGCTCAGGATGGGTTTTGCACTCAGCAAGATTAACGATGTTTAAGACTCGCGTAAGTGGTTAGCAAATTGTTCAAGCTGCATCTGGAAGCATTTCCCCCCCCCCAAATAATAATAAACTCACAGGCAGTTTTGTAATAATTTCGAGAATAAGTCCTTGGCTTATGACCACAGTTGAGTCCAACATTTCTATTACTAAACGAGACAGTTAAGTGAGTTTTGCTTTTGCTCCATTTTACAACCTTTTTTTTTTTGCCACAGTTGGTAAGTGATTCACTGCAGTTGTTAAGTTAATAAAACAGTTTGTAAAGTGAACTTGGCTTCCCCATTGACTTGGCTTGTCAGATGATTGCAAAAGGACACTGCAATTGTGACAGGCAGTCAAAGCTCCCAAGACATGCTGACTCTTACTGCATGGAGATGAACAAAGGCGCAGAGGGGGGTGGGAAAGGAAAAGTTATTTTTCAAATAAGTTCATAACAGTTTATTTCAGCTTTTCTGGTCTGATAGAAAAGCTAGCAGCACCCATAGTACAAATACTGAAATTCTGGTTTATTTCTCTCCACAGTGTCAGAAATGTACTGAGGAGTTGCTAGTGTAGATCTGTAGGATATAAACATTTTTCTAGAAGGCCGGCCATCCTAGGAAATTATATTTTTGTTCCCAAAGTATACTTTTCACCATTTCCACATACGTGCAGACGCTCAGTATACTTAACATGGGGCCCCCAAATGAGACTGTTGGATATATTGGCTGGCTGGCTGGGGAATTCTGGGTGTTGAAGTCCGTACATCTTAAAGTTACCATATTTGAAAAACACTGATTTGGGCCATGCAAGTCTAACCAGTTTCAGGAATCCAAACTGAAATAGTCATATAGCTATAGTCATTTCTAGCTAGTCCTCTTGCACTTAAGCATGTTCAGAGAAGAGAATTCTATCGTTTCTCTGACTAATTAGTTCAGCTGTTGAACCACTTTTAACGTTAGGATGGTATTTCTGACATTCATTTGGAATTTGCCTTTCCTTATCTTAAATCTTTTCCCAGATCTTAAATTTTCAGCTCTTTAATCATAACCACTGCCCTTCTTTCAAATTATATTCGTTTCTCTGAATTTTTCATCAGCGGTGCCACCTAGATTCAGTTCCTGACGTTTGAGCTAATGAATGCAGAATAAAGTATAATGATATCTTCTCATAGATTGAAAACTGCAGTTCCATTAATATCATCTCAGGCTACCAATAAAGGAGAGTATTTATATCTCAGGGTTGAAATGAGGGGCCCTTGGTATTCCCTGAGCTTGGTTGTTTTTATACGCAGACCTTTCATTACTCAAACTGGATAACATCATCAATTTATTTACTTATTTTATTTGGGTTTGTATGCCGCTCCTCTCCAGGGGACTCGGAGCGGCTAACAACATATATATATATAACAGTGAAGTACCATAAAAAACCCAAACACATATATCTAAAAAAAATCAATTAAAAAAACACACATTCAATTCAACAATCAACCACAGTCATCCCCAGGCCTGCCGGCAAAGATGAGTTTTTAGATTTTTCCGGAAGGCCGGGAGAGTGGAAGAAACGCGGACTTCAGGGGGAAGTTGGTTCCAGAGGGCGGGCGCCACAACAGAGAAGGCCCTCCCCCTAGGGCCCGCCAAACGACATTGTTTCGCTGACGGGACCCGGAGGAGGCCAACCCTGTGCGCTCTCACCGGTCGTAGAGAAGTATGTGGCAGATGCTATTAAGGAGTGGGGTTTGCTCTCGATTTATATTCTAGGTTGGGGTAGGCAACCTTGGCTCTTTTATGACTCGTGGACTTCAACTCCCAGAATTCCTGAGCCAGCCATGCTGAGGGGAAAGGGAGAGGTTTCCAAGCTGAGCCGTGCTGGCTCAGGAATTCTGGGAGTTGAAGTCCACAAGTCATAAAAGAGCCAAGGTTGCCTACCCCTGTTCTAGTGGCTTGCCTTGACTGACAGGGCAAGCCACTAGAACAGTGATGGCGAACCTTTTAGAGACCGAGTGCCCAAACTGCAACCCAAAACCCACTTATTTATCACCGGGTGCTGGGTGGGCATGGCCCAGTGGGTGGGCGTAGCTGTAGCGGAAATGGCAGACTGGGTGGGTGTGGCCAAGGTAGGCGTGGTCACCTCGATGCTGCTCGTGGGGAGGGATGCCTGTGGGAGCTGGGCAGGGTTCGGTGAGATCCAGGGGGTCTCTGGCAGGTGGGGCAGTGGGCAGGAGGCTCGTCCTGCGGGGTGAGATGAGGCAAGGCGAGGCAGGGCTGGGGTGCCATTGTTGCAGGGCAAGGTGAGGCAGGGGCCGGGGCGGCTGCTGCCTGACACCATCGGCCCCCACACACAGAGGCCAGCGAGCGCATGGGAGCCAACAGTGTCTGTCAGCATCCACAGCCTGCTGACCCCTCAACCGGCGCCCTCTGCAGCTCCGCAGCCCACCCCCAGAAGTTCAGAGAAGCTGCCTCTGAGCTGGACAGACAGCCGACAGCTGAGGAGGCGATGCAGTGGGTCATGCTCGGGAAAAGGAGAGCATGTTAAGTCAGGAGGGATGGGACAGGGGGGAAGGAAACCAGCCATGCTGGGATGCATCCGGCCACGTGGGACCTCGGTGAGTTAGCGGGCGGCTGGTTGAAGAGGGATGGTTGCCATCTCCAGGGCATGGCGCACGTGCCCACAGAGAGGGCTCCGGGTGCCGCCTCTGGCACGTGTGCCATAGGTTCGCCACCACTGCACTAGAATGTAAACTGAGAGCAAAATCTATTCTTTACTGCACCGATGATGTTACCTAGTTTGAGTAAAAACAATCAAGCACTTTGGGATCTCTCATGATCTAAGGCTGCATTTAGTTTTGTTTGTGGCATATGCTATATATATATTTTTGTTTATTAGATTTCTTTGCCTCCCATCTTGCCTTGAGGTGCCTTTGTATGTATGGTAGTTTGTTTTTCTGTATTTATATTTCAAAATTGGACTTCCTAAGGCGGCTGCCGCCTCATATCAACGTCCAACTTTTATTTCAAGGAACTCAGTGCAGTGACGATTCCTTTCTCTTATTATATTGTACCCTGACACCTGTTCGAAAATCATGTAGGAAACAACCAAGCTCAGACAGCACCCCAAGGACTACATGATTGATTTTTTTTGTGTCTGTGTGTGTTAAGAAGGAAGGATTTGTCTGACCTCCTCCACAACTGCCAGGGTCTCTGATACTTTTAAAATCTTTGGTTTTCAGATGTAATACCTGAAATGGGGTATTAAATGAAAGGAGCCTGCAGTGGAACTCTCTTGTGTCTTCTGATGATGATGCTATCCATTCATCACCAGTCGTGTCCGACTCTTGGCGATTCTGTGGGCCAGGTCTCTCCACATCGTCTAATTTTGCACGCCTTGTGTCCTCTTCAGAAACCCCCAAATTGATGCCCTTTGCATAACTAAAGCCTTTGCCAATAGGTAGTTTACAAAAATAGCCTGCAGAAGACTACCGTTCAAACCCAGTATCTGGAGTTGGAAGGAGCCGATAAACGGGTGATATAAAAGATTTTCCCTGGGACCTCCTGGATTTTACTGCAAAATAGCCTCTACTACAGCGGTTCTCAACCTTTTGCGGGGCTCGACTCCGGCCCGCATCACGCATGCGCGGCGCAACGGGGCGCATCGCGCATGCGCGGCGCAGCGCATCGCGCAGGCGGTGTGGGGCGCATCGCGCAGGCGGGGCGGGGCGCATCGCGCAGGCGGGGCGGGGCGCATCGCGCAGGCACGGCGCGACGGGGCGCATCGCGCAGGCGCGGCACGACGGGGCAGCACGATGGGGCGCATTTGGGGTGGGGCGCACCCCACCCCAAATGGGGTCGCAACCCACAGGTTGAGAACCGCTGCTCTACTAGTTTGCAGTAAAATCAGGCTATACGGGGTCCTTGGTGCTCTCCCTCCTAGCACCGATGATATTATTACCTAGCTGGGTAACGAAACGCCTGCGGGAAAACAACCAAGCTCCACACCATGGATCCCACAGTTCAGCCCTGAGATACCCACAGTTGTATATCTTTATCCGCAGGGATTGCTCCCAATGCTGAACCTCCTATCAGACGAAACCCTTGTCCAAGTCTTGAACTCCCCTTCCGACACTTCTCCCAAGTTTAGCATTTGTTCAAGTTTCTCTTTTCCTTACTAGCTAACTTGGCTTGTCTAATCAGGCTGTGGGAGGAATGAAAAGCGGTTCTCAGAAACACACACACACACACACACACACACCAGTATTTCTTCTTGGCAGAGAAAGTTGGTGCAACGGAAAGATATGACCTAATTAAACGGAGCCCTTTCTCCAGGAGTACAGCTTAAACCCAGAGGATCTGAATGGTTTACCTGCTAGAGAGAAGGGCAGCCCTATCACAGCCTGTCTTGCCCTCATTAGCCAGCTTTCCTTTCAGAGAGGGGCTGGCTGGCTGGCTGGCTTTCTCTCTATACGATGTGCAGAGTTTCTGCTTCCCTTCATTTTGAGTAAGCTTAATGATCACAGGAGAAGGCTGTCCTGTTATGAACTGCTGGCCGGTTCAGAAGCAGAAGGCAAAGAATAAGGATGCCTTTTCTCAATGGAAGGAAATAAGAAAAGTCCCTTCCCCCCCCCCAGCCCCGGGATTCTGTGTTGTGGCCAGTGTTCACAAATTATCTTGATTGATGGGAAAGCTTTGACCTGGCCAGATTTGAGAATAATACGAAAACTATTAAGACTGCTGAATAGAAAAAAAATGGTGTTGGAGAACTTTGGAAAGGACTCTCTAACTGGGTGAAAGTGGGCCAAGTGGAGATCGGGACTTAAATTAAATTTACGTCACCACGATATAAAAAAGATGTTGAGACTCTAGAAAGAGTACAGAGAAGAGCAACAAAGATGATTAGGGAACTGGAGGCTAAAACATATAAGGAACGGTTGCTGGAATTGGGTATGTCTAGTTTAATGAAGAGAAGGACGAGGGGGGACATGATAGCAGTGTTCCAATATCTCAAGGGCGGCCACAAAGAAGAGGGAGTCAAGCTATTCTCCAAGGCGCCTGAAGGCAGAACAAGAAGCAACGGGTGGAAACTAATCAAGGAGAGAAGCAACCTAGAACTAAGGAGAAACTTCCTGACAGTGAGAACAATTAACCAGTGGAACAACCTGCCTCCAGAAGCTGTGACTTCTCCAACACTGGAAGTCTTTAAGAAGAGACTGGACAGCCATTTTGTCCGAAATGGTATAGGGTTTCCTGCCTGAGCAGGGGGTTGGACTAGATGACCTCCAAGGTCCCTTCCAACTTTATTATTATTATTATTATTATTATTATTATAATATACAGTGAAAAGGTTATCGGATGGATCCTTGGGGGGGTGGGGGAAAGGTATTTGTTCTTCCCAGTGTAGTAATGTCATGAGGTAAATGATTTAAATGATGCAAATAATGTAAATTGAATGTGGTTTTTAAATTTTTTAAAAGCTATTTTGGGTGAAAGGGACAAGTCAGCTATCTGGCTGGTTATCTGGAAAAGCATCACTTGTTTCTGAAGCCCACTAAACAAGGGTCTGTCGAACTGAGGCTCATTGCAACTGAATATATTAGGATCTAAGCTGTCTGTAAATAAACAGGGTCATAATTATCAATGAAAATAGCATCTGGTTAAAAAAAAAAAAGCAGGTTCTGTGCCAGGAATAATTAGGAAAAGGATTGGAAAATCAAGCTGCTAAGATTATGCAAATCTGTAGCATGCCCATATCTGGAATCTTTTATATAGTTCTGGTATTCTTGTTTGAAAAAAGGATATAATAGAGTTTAAAATATGTAGCACATAGAACACATTTCTGTGAGGGCGAGGGGTCCCCTAAACTCCGCTGGTAACGAAACGTTTGGAAACAAACCCACAAGCTCAGAGAATGAATGTTCACCTTCATCCTACACCCGAGCTACAGATATTCACCACTATTGCAAACCCATTTCTATGTTCTCATAGGGCTGGAAGGGATCCTGGAGTCTTCTAGTTCAACCCCCTGCTCAGGGCAGGAGACCCTACACCATTTTGGACAAATGACTGTCCAGTCTCTTCTTCAAAGCATTCACAACTTCTGGAAGCAGGTTGTTCCACTGGCTAATTGTTCTAACTGTCAGGAAATTTCTCCTTAGTTCTAGGTTGCTTCTCTCCTTGGTTAGTTTCCATCCGTTGCTTCTTGTCCTGCCTTCAGGCGCCTTGGAGAATAGCTTGACTCCCTCTTCTTTGGGGCAGCCCCTGAGATATTGGAACACTGCTATCATGTCCCCCCTCATCCTTCTCTTCATTAAACTAGACACACCCAATTCCAGCAGCCGTTCCTTATATGCTTTAGCCTCCAGTCTCCTAATCATCTTTGTTGCTCTTCTCTGTACTCTTTCTAGAGTCTCAACATCTTTTTTACATCGTGGTGACCAAAACTGGATGCAGTATTCCAAGTGTGGCCTTACCAAGGCCTTGTAAAGTGGTATTAATACTTCACGTGATCTTGATTCTATCCACTTGTCCAGTATGTTCTTGAAGACCTCCAGCGATAAAGCACCCACAACCTCAGGAGCTAGATTTACTGTCAAGCTATTCTATTGATTCATTGTTCTCACTGTCAGGAATTTTCTCCTTGGTTTTAAGCTGCATCTCTCTTTGACAAGCTTCCACCCATTGCTTGTCCTGCCCTCTGGTGCTTTTGAGAATTTAGTTGATCCCCTCTTCTCTGTAAGAGCGCCTCAGTTATCAAATTATCCCAATCATTCTCTTTGATAAAGCTAGACATACCTAGCTCCCTCAACCGTTCATTGTGTGGTATAGCCTCCAGACCCCTGATCATCTTTGTTGCTCTTCTCTGCATTCTTTCTAGGGTCTCAGCATCTATATGGACAGAACTGGATGCAGTATTCCAAATGTGGCCTCACCAGTGCAGTAGAAAGCGGTCTTACCATTTTTTGTGTGATCTCGATGCTATCCCTCTGTCGATGCAGCCTAGGATTGCATAGCAGCAGGCCACCCAAAATTATCAGGGAGTTCAAATGTTTTTGTTATGATAAATGGCTCGAATGTTTGGGATTCGTTAGTTTAGATCAGGGGTGTCAAACTCAATTTCATTGAGGGCCACACCAGCATTGCGGTTCCCCTTGGGGGGGCCGGGTGGGTGTGGCCTACTGGGTGGGTGTGGATGGAATGGGTGTGGCCTATTGGGTGGGCATGGCCAGCTCTACATTGTTCGCATCAAGGGTGCCTGTGGGGGCCTGGGCAGGAGTGGGACAGATCTGAGGGTCTCTGGCAGAAGGGGGTGGGACCGGGGCAAGCGCCAAGACATGGTCCACTGGAGGAGTCTCACTGCCTACTGAAACCCCTCCGCCGGAGCCCTTCAAGCTGGATATGTGAAGTAGGCAAGGGCCATTTGCTGGCCACTTCCAGGCAATGGTGCATTTCTTCATTCCTCACAAAGGGTGACACCTCCCCAGCATGCACCCAGGGGGTGGGGCCGACATGGCAGGAGCTGGTTCCTCACTGTTTCTAGATGGCCTTGTGGAGCTAAGACTGAATGTATTTCAGCATAGATGGCCACCACAAAATTGTACATTGGCTCCCGGCCGGCCTGGGCCAGGGCCAAGGCAGCGGGGGCCGTTCCCTCACTGTTTCCAGGATGGCTTCGCGGGCCACATGAAACCATTTCGTGGGCCGCATCTGGCCCCCAGGCCTTGTGTTTGACATGTCTGGTTTAGATTAGAAAAAAGTTAAGTGATTTAGATGCATAAAAGATACCTAGTGTGAAGAAAGTGGAAAGGGAATTATTTTTCTCCCTTTCTCAAAACACTGTGATCATAAGGGATTCAGCGGTGCTGACTGGAAAAAGAGTTAAAACAGACCAAAGACAGTACTTCTTCAAAGAGGGAATATACATTGCTCCATAATGATGAGTTTAACTTTTAATGGTGGGTGTTTTTTTTAAGAATTAGAGGGTTGGATGGACCAGTCAGGTTCTATTAATCTTGAGCCACAATGTCAACATACAACATCGCTCCAAATATGAGCTGCAGGGAAAGAGTAGCAGGAGAGATGTATGTTTCTATATTCCACTTGTGAGCACCCTGGAAAAAGGCTACCCAGAGTAAGAAAAAGATTGTGATGGGGCTTGGCCTGATCCAGTGGGCTGTACCTTATGTTCTTACCGTATATCTGTATGGAGAATTAGGACAGTGGCACTCTTAGGAAGCTAGTGTCTGAGTAAGTAGGCACATCTCTAAAAGCAAACATGAAGCTAGAATTCCTTCTCTTATTACAGCTGTAGTTGAAAGGAGAAAAGGGAGTGCCCAAACCTTGGTTGGAAACAAACTGCAGAGCATGATTCCTCCACAAAATTCATGTCTTGTAGTCAGCTTTCTTCTTCAGAGGGTTGAAAAAGGAGGATCAACTATCTTGGGCTTGATGCTAATCATCATGGGAGACTTAGTTGTAGAAGTGGACATAGCAAGGACATCAAAACTGACTGTGACCACGTATATTAGATTTAAAGAAACAACATTTAATTAACTTGGGAACAATTCTAAATAGGGTACCAAGAGAGAAGAAGCTAATGAGAAAAGTTGCTCAAGCTGGATGAGAATTCCTAAAGAGCAAGTTATTAAAAATAGAATTGGAAACAATTTCACCAAGGGAAGACAGTATGGCTACACAAAAAGCTTAGTGAAAAAGACACTACAGAGAATAGGAAAATGGCCAGGTCAGAGTACATACAAGTAGCCTATAATTTTAGATTTGGGGGCCAGAAAAATGAAGCCTCAGAAGGCTAAAAATAAAAGAATTGGTATATCTGCTGCTCATTGAAAAAGGCAAAATACTAACAAAGAGGAAAGCAGAGTTATCACTGATAGATTTAGTCTTCTCTAAGAGAAAATATTTTTTTACCACCAGGCAGTTGCGAAGAACAAGATTAAGGAACACGATTGAAGCTTGAAATGAAAAGAAGCATGTCAGAGAATACCTCTTGACTTTAAATCTCCAGGACTAGGTTAATTGGATTCTAGTTACAGAAGGAACGCTCTGATAATCTGGCCAAACCTTATTTATTACTTTTGAGAAATCCTAGAGAAATGGCAAAATGCCAGGTGACAGGAAGAGAGCAAGCATTGTCTCTGCTTTCAAAAAGAGGTAGAAGGAAGATCCAACAAATTAGAAATCTGTCTGTTCGACATCAACAGCTAGGAAGATTCTAAAGAAGATCATAAAGAGATCTGTCAACATCTTGAAAAGTAGTTGATGCTTATCAGAAGTCAGAATGGATTTGTCAAGAGCAAATCTTGCCAGATTTATCCGATTTCATTTTTGATCAAGTAGCTTCCTTAATAGGATGTGGGAGTACTGTAATAGCTCTTAACTTTTCCAAAACATTTAATTAAGTATCCCATTTCACGCAGATTAGCAAGTTAGCTAAGTGTGGGCTAAATGGCATAACAATTAAATAGAAATAGAGCTGGCTCAAAAATTACGCTCAAGAAGCGCAAATTCACAGTTCCTCAGCAAACTGGAGAGAATTGTCGAGTAGGATGCCGCAAGGATCAGGGTGGGATCCTCCGCCTTTTAATAGTTTTGTTAATAATTTGGATGAAGAGATGAAAGGAATACTTTTAATACCAATTGTGTCGCTTTTAAAACAGCAACAGAAAAAGGCATGGAAAAAGGAAAAAGAACACAGAAATATATACATTACCAAAAATACAAGTGCTTAAATAAGTGAAAAATAAGGTACAAAGTATATTTTGTTAAAACAATACTTAAACAATGCTATATATATATACTTACCTAATACAAACATGAGCGGCATACAAGCCCGAATAAAATAAATAAATAAAATAAATAAATTTATTTCCAGTACACTTATATGATTATCATGCTTTTCAAAAACTTACTACACTTTGTATAAATAAGTTCCGTATTTCCTTATATTTATTCATACAAAATCTATATGTTTAATCCAGGGATCCCCAACCTATGGGCCGTGGCCTACTGGCCACTGAGCTGCAGGACAAGCTGGCCAGTGTGCACCCACCTGTGCGCGCACTCACCCCCACTCGTGCTAGCGCCCGCGGGCCCGGTTGAGCCCACAATTGATGTGAAGTGAAAAATTTGTTAAGTGAGTTTTGCCCCATTTTATGACTTTTCTTGCCATGCTTTGTTAAGTGAAGTACTGCAGTTCTTAAATTAGTAACATGGTTGTTAAGTGAATCTGGATTTCCCCCTTGACTTTGCTTGTCAGAAGGTTGCAAAAGGTGATCCCATGACCCACCCACCCCCCAGGACACTGCAACCATCGTAAATATGAACCAGTTGTCAAGCATCCAAATAAAAATCACATGACTATGGGGTTGCTGCAACGGTCATAAGCGTGAAAAATGGTCATAAGTCACTTTTTCCAGTGCCGTTATAACTTTGAGCGGTCACTAAATGAACTGCTGTAAGTCAAGGTCTACGATAAGTGCACAAAGAATCTAGTTATGTTATCCAGTTGTCGATTTCCTGGTACCCCCTTTGCCCGTGGTGGTGAACCTATGGCACAGGTGCCAGAGGCGGCACTCGGAGCCCTCTCTGTGGGCACATGTGCCGTTGCCCCAGCCTTGCCTCCCCCCGTGACCCCCTCCTCACCAGCAGCCCCCCTGGAGGAGAGTCACCCCCGAGCGTGGCCCATGCGGAGCAGTGCAGCCAAGGACATGGCAGCCAGGCAGCGTAGACGAGACTCTGCCCTCCTGCCCCATCGTGCTCAGTTGATCCTGCGGGGCGCGGGCAGAGGGCGTGGCTGCCATGGCGCTGCTGGGCGATCTGCGGCGGGCCCTGGAGGTGATGAGTGGCCCTGCAGGTGGGCAGGGGCAGGGCAGGGGCTGGAGCAGGGACGGGGCCAGTTATGGGGCACTTGGTCTCTAAAAGGTTCACCATCACTGCCCTATGCAATTTAAGAGAATATTAGAGATGGAAGAAATATTTAATCAGATTTGCTGATGACACCAAGTTGGATGGTGTGTGTGTGTGTGTGTATATGTGGGGGTGTAACTAAGATCTTAGAAGACAAGAATGAAATCTCAAATAATGTTAATAAGTTACTGGCCCTTTCCAAATCTATTATTCTATTATATTTGGTACAAAGACGACTAGAATAATTAGATCAAATCACAGGAGATGGACGGGGACCTGACAGCACACTTAGGTGGGAAATCTGAAGTCTGTCTTTTCATTAGTGGCAAATTATATAAACAGCGCTTTTCTCCTACAGCAATCTATCACTGGTGATTGATTAGCAGCAACTCTAAATAAGTGCCCATGGTATAAGCTGCATTATGTGTTAATTAACCAGATCAATTTTGACCATTCAAGTTAGCAAATTTCAGTACCTTGCTTTTATTGCAGGATATTGCACTGTTTGGGCTAACCTGAGGGTACAAACAGATAAGAACAATGAGAATCTTAATAATATATAGGACCCCACCCACTCCCCCCTCCTCTCTCCGCATCTCTCCGAGCCTGATCGGGAGCAACCTGGTCCTCTTAAGTGCCAAAGCGGCATCTCGCAACATTAGCATCGCTCCCCCGCTTTTCTCTTTTAAAGCCCCGCCTCCCTTTTTCTCCTCTCGGGCCCCTCGGAGCCCTTGCATCCCTCCTGCCTCCTTTTCCTACCTCCCGTCGCCTCTGCCTCCTGCTTTATCCCGCGCCCGCCGCGAATGGATCTGCCCGCCAGCCAGTGCAAAAAAGTCAAGCTGAGCAACAAAGTGCAGAGCTGGGGGATGCAGAGAGCTACCAATGTCACCTATCAAGCCCACCATGTTAGCAGAAATAAGAGGGGTCAGGTGGTAGGGACCAGAAGTGGATTTCGGGGATGCACAGTATGGCTAACAGGACTGTCTGGAGCTGGAAAGACCACTGTTAGTATGGCACTTGAAGAATATCTAGTATGCCATGGCATTCCTTGCTATACCTTAGATGGTGACAACATCAGACAAGGCCTCAATAAGAATCTAGGTTTTTCACCAGAAGACAGAGAAGAAAATGTACGTCGGATATCTGAGGTTGCTAAATTATTTGCAGATGCTGGCTTGGTGTGCATTACTAGCTTTATTTCTCCTTATACCCAGGACCGCAACAATGCAAGACAAATTCATGAAGTAGTAAGTCTTCCTTTCTTTGAAGTATTTGTGGATGCTCCATTGTATGTTTGTGAACAGAGGGATGTGAAAGGCCTCTATAAAAAAGCTCGTGCTGGTGAAATTAAAGGTTTTACTGGCATTGACTCAGAGTATGAAAAACCTGAAGCTCCTGAGTTGGTGCTCAAAACAGATTCCTGTGATGTCAATGATTGCGTTCAACAAGTTGTGGAACTTCTACAAGAACGGGATATTGTACCAGTGGATGCCTCTTATGAGGTGAAAGAATTATATGTGCCTGAAAATAAGCTTAAGCTGGCCAAAACAGATGCAGACACATTGCCAACTCTGGAAATAAATAAGGTTGATATGCAGTGGGTTCAAGTTCTTGCGGAGGGCTGGGCAACCCCACTTAATGGCTTTATGAGAGAAAGAGAATATCTTCAGTGCCTTCATTTTGACTGTCTACTGGATGGTGGAGTCATTAATTTATCAGTGCCTATAGTGCTGTCAGTTACAGAGGAAGACAAGGAGAGACTGGATGGATGCACAGCTTTTGCTTTGCTTTATGATGATCGGCGCGTGGCTATTGTTCGCAACCCAGAGTTCTACGAGCAGCGAAAAGAAGAACGTTGTGCCAGACAATGGGGAACAACATGCAAAGAGCACCCATATATCAAGATGGTTATGGAACAAGGGGATTGGCTAGTGGGTGGTGATCTTCAAGTCCTGGATCGAATTTATTGGAATGATGGTCTTGACCAATACCGTCTCACACCTGCTGAGTTAAAGCAGAAGTTCAAAGACATGAATGCTGATGCTGTCTTTGCTTTCCAATTGCGTAACCCTGTGCACAATGGACATGCCCTGTTGATGCAGGATACTCATAAGCAGCTTCTGGATCGAGGTTACAGGCGCCCAGTTCTGCTTTTGCATCCTCTGGGTGGCTGGACAAAGGATGATGATGTTCCTTTGATGTGGCGAATGAAGCAACATGCAGCAGTGCTAGAGGAAGGAATATTGAATCCAGAAACAACTGTTGTGGCCATATTTCCCTCTCCGATGATGTATGCTGGACCAACTGAGGTTCAGTGGCATTGCAGGGCGAGAATGGTAGCTGGAGCAAACTTCTATATAGTGGGCCGAGATCCCGCTGGAATGCCACATCCAGAGACTGGAAAAGACCTCTATGATCCAACCCATGGTGCCAAAATCCTGACTATGGCACCAGGCTTGATAACATTGGAAATTGTACCTTTCAGAGTGGCAGCGTATAATAAGAAAAAGAAGTGCATGGATTACTACGACTCACAATACCATGAAGATTTTGAATTCATTTCAGGAACTCGCATGCGCAAACTGGCTCGAGAAGGTCAAAATCCTCCTGAAGGTTTCATGGCTCCTAAAGCATGGACTGTGCTGACAGAGTATTACCAATCCTTGGAAAAAGTTTAAGCTGCTCTTATAATTGCAGATCAATTGTGACACTTGATTTATTAACAAGACAGGGGACCACCCAGTTATGCTGCTTTGTTGCAGCTTCTGTCAGAAAACTTTTCCTAAATATCTTCCTTAGGAACCATTCCCTGCTTTTCTTACGTGTTTTGTTATATATTGCTAACAAACTTTTTTTTTAATGTCCTTTTTTATTATTTACGATTTTTTTAATTACAGTAGGATTTTTTAAAAAATCCTTCATTTTAATATTCTATTTACTCTTTATTTGAGCTCTCTTTTTGGGGATGCTAAAACTTAACTTTTTTCCTTTCACTTTCTGTAATGGAATTCCAACCCTGTGTTTTATAATTTAAGGAATAGCTATTTCAGTCTGATTACATGAGCTAGAAGCAGGTGCTGAATTTGATCACCATAAAGTAGAATTTAATGTACTACACTTGTATCTTTTGGTCTGGACTTTGACGTTCGTCTATCAAATCTCCAAAGTAACTTTGGATTGGAAATTACACGTTGTTTGATGAATGTGTGATTTTTGTTTTTGCCTAGTTTTTTCTTGATCATGTAAAAATTATGGGAAATACAACAGGGCAGTCTGATTATATGGATCACTAATTTTGTTTCCTATGTTTCTGGTGATTGTAACACTTTTAAGCTTTTGTTTTAATCTTTTCTGCTCAATATAGTGCTTTTTAAAAATTAAAAAAATAATAATAATATATAGATCAGTGGTTCTCAACCTTTTTAATGCCGATCGTAAGTCGAGGACTACCCAACCGGTTGTAAGTCGAGGACCCCAACCGGTTGTAAGTCGAGGACTTTCCCTGCCCGGGAGCGCCGTGCATGCGTGGTGCTGCCCCCTGCGCCAGCCGAGGCGTAGCTGGCAAGGGGCAGCAACGGCACAGGGCGACCACCGGCTGGGCCACGGGAGCCCAAGGGAGGTAAGGCACCCGCCGGGCCCCACACGCGCCAGCAACCCTCCCTGCGCCCGCCGGCCTCCCACCTCCCACCCCTGGCCCTCTTTTACTTATATTTGTAGTAGTTGCTCAGCAAGGAGGGGTGGAAACTTCCAGACAGCTCGCCTTTGCTGCAGACAACTTGCAGCACCGTTTGCAGACTGGGACTTTTGGCGGGCTCAGCAGGGCAGAGACAGCCTGGACAATTCCTATTGGCTTTTGAAAGCCAATAGAGTTAGACTCTATTCAAGAGAGTCTATTCTATGGGCTTTCAAAAGCCAATAGAATAAGAGGGAGTAGCACAGCTAAGGAAAAGGGGGGGGAAATGGCGGACTGCATTGTTTGGCGACCCCCGTGAAATGGTCGTTCGACCCCAAATGGGGTCGCGACCCACAGGTTGAGAACCGCTGATATAGATGGTAAGACTGCTAAAATGTTTTGCTTAAACTGCTACAGTATTTAGCCATGTAAGAATAAATAAGCATTATTTATTGTATTCTTAATGGATTTGATATTTTCATTGTTTGACTTCTAAAAGTTATTCACTTATATATCATAAAGATACAGATTTAGATCACGCAGAGTTATACAAAAATGAATTGTAACAGAACAAAGGAAGGTTAACAGTTTAAAAACACTAATGAAACACCTGTGTCCTCTTTCCTATTATCAATCAAATAGAACCTAGCGTGGGAAGGGACCGTGGAGGTCTTCTAGTCCAACTTCCTACCCATGGCCAGAGGCTTTATACTAGTGGTGGGGAACCTATGGCACGTGTGCCAGAGGTGGCACTCAGAGCCTTCTCTGTTGGCACGCATGCCGCCAGCAGCAGGTCCATCAGGCCGCCACCGCCGCTCAGAGCAGGAGCCCCGCCCAGCACAAAGGAGGCGAAGCGGCCGACTAGCAAGCTCGAGTAGAGGTGGTAGAGCAGAGGTCACCAACCATTGTCAATTGGTGGACTGGAAGAAAAGGGAGGGGGAAGCATTTTACATGCGTGCATGCGCACATGGGGCCACGAGCATACATGTGCTGCAAATGGGATGGGGCTAGTGCCTGCATGATACTCACTAGCCCTGCCCCATTCTTGTGTGGTGCAGCGCCTTGTATCTGCACCCCGTGCCTTGCAGCACCTTTTTTGCACCCCCGGGTTTTGCGTGCCAGAGGCGGCACTCGGAGGCGCCTCCCTGCCCCCCTCAAGGGCACCACAATGCTGATGCGCCCCTGGCACTTTGCGATAAATAAATGGGTTTAGGGTTGCGGTTTGGGCACTCGGTCTCTAAAAGGTTCGCCATCACTGCCTTATACCATCCCAGACAGATGTTTGTCCAATCTTTTCTTGAAAACTTACAGTAATGGAGCGCCTACACCTCTGGGAAGCAAGATGTTCCATTGATTGTTCTGTTAGGAAATTTCTCTTTACTTCCAGACTGGAACTCTGTTTGACGAGCTTCCACCCACTGCTTTTTGCCCTACCCTCAGGTGCTTTGGGAAATAAGTCAACCTTCTCTTTTTTGTGAGAGCCTCACAAGTTCCAGAAGACAGCTGTCATGTTACCCCTGGTCCTTCTCTTCATTAGGCTAGACATATCTAGTTCCCCTATTCATCGTACAATTTAGCATCTGGATGTTTATCATCTTTGTTGCTCTTCTTTGCACTCCTTGTAAGCTCAGCATCTTGGTGACCAGAACTGGATTCAATATTCCAAGTGTGGCCTCAACTAGTGCATTATAAAGCAGTGCCCAGTGCTCAAGCTTTTCAAGATCCTTCTGAATCTTGAGTCTATCTTCTAAAAAGTGTTTAGCATTTCCTCCCAGCTTGTTGTCATCCACAAGTTTCAGAAGCTCCACTTCGATCCCTTCATCTAGATCAGGGGTCTTCAAACTTGGCCCTTTTATGACTTGTGGACTTCAACTCCCAGAACGCTGGCTGAGGAATTCTGGGAGTTGAAGTCCACAAGTCATAAAAGGGCCAAGTTTGAAGACCCCTGATCTAAGTCATTTAGAAGATGTTGAAGAACCTTGGAATACCCCACCGCTTGCTTCACTCCATGTAGATAGAGTTCCTCTGAGGACTACATGTTGAGTGCAATTGGTCAGCCAACTGCGAATCCATCTGGTGGTGGTACGTCTGTCCCACATTGTTCTAACTTATGAAGAAGTAGGGTGTGGTCTACTTTGTCAAATGCCTTGCTGAAGTCCAAATATACTATGTCCACTGCATTTCCCTGATGCACTAATTTAGTAGAGTTGTGTTGTTGTTTTTTGTACAATATTGTTCCAAATACCATTAATTTTTTTTCACGGCTCTCAGTTTTGAAATACAGGACCAGCAATATGTGCAGCTAGATTTTACCATCAATAGAAATGTAACATGGAGCCAAGCTGTTTAATTTTTCATCAGAAAGTAGAGGGTTATTTTTTTGTTTTTGGTTTTTGGTTGTTGTTTTTTTTGATGCTCACTCAACTGTTCGGCAAAATCACTGCAGAAGTGACCTATTGCTCACTCTGAAATTACCTATTGCTCACTCTGAAATTACTTTTCATCCGAGCTTGATGTCTTGTTTTAAGCATCCTGTGAGTCCAGTAACAAGTATGAAAAGGAACGTGAATGTCTTTTCCGAAATGCTGTGGCTGTTTAAACGTGTTTTTATCTACTTGTTTTGGGCTTGACTTTCATTGTCTCCAGGATCCTTTGACAAATCATAGTCTGGTTTTTCTCCAGTCTGAAGAAAAGGTTCACGCTCCCAAGGCATTTTGGTGCAAAAGAATATTGAACATAGGGTAATGCAGCTTGCTGGCAGAGTTAATTTTGGAAACCTTAAACCCCCCCCCGCCCCTCCTGCCCCCCCCCCAAGAAAAGAAGTGTATTTGCTTTGGGGAAAAAAAGTAGTAATTAGTGACTCACTGCTATAAGGGATTGAGATATAGCTGATTAGGCCCATCAAAACATGAAATGTGAGGTCTGTCTGGGCCTGAAGATAGACACATGGTCAGATATGTCTTCCCTATGAGCAAGAGACCAACTTCTCAAAAATCCTAAGCTGCAGCAACCCTGATATCAGGGAAACAAATCTTGCCTTGTCAGAGACGTGAGATTCTTCAGTCAGGTCTAGTAACTCTGACTCTGATCTGAAAATCAGACTATCCAGCTAACGGCACAGTCCAAAACTGCCATGCTGGCTCAGAGGGCCATACATTTTGGCAGGGAGGCAGTATGCTGATAGTAGATTTAATGAGAGGTATTTCAGTCTTTTCTTTACACGGGGGCCAGTTGTTGGAAATGCCTCTTTTATGGTATCTGCTGCTAGCTACTGTGTTCTTGTTAGGGTTTCCTTTGGTCTGTTGTTTCACTGTGCTCCCCAACTCCTCTCTAGTTTTTGCTCAGCTTGCTGCGGCTTCTGTGGCCGCATATGATTGCCTAAGGTGCTTTAATACAAGCTGGATTGTTTCCTGTCTCTGGCTGCTGCCTTTACCATAGGACTGAAAGGTATTTACAAGCTCTGTAATTCACTTTAATGGGCAAGCTTCAGGAGATATGGAAAACACAGAGCAAGGCTCAGCGTTGTTCCAAAACAGATTCCGAGGCTGATAAATTCTCTGACCATGTACCCTTCTCATTAATCCACGTGGGGACAAAGGACACTGCAAAGACCAGCAACCCCTTATTACTGTCTTTGAAGATTTGAAAAATCAGAGGCTTATAAAGTTCATGGTCTCCATTGTCTAGGTCAGTCTTTCACAACTTTGGTAACTTTAAGCTGTACGGACTTCAACTCCCAGAATTCCCCAGCCAGCATGCTGGGAATTCTGAGAGATGAAATCCACACAACTTAAAAGGTGCCCAGGTTGAGAAATACTGATCCATGCACTAGTACCCAGAGTTTGAGAAAGAAAATGAGCATTAAGTAAAGGTAAAGTTTATTTTGAACTAAATTTGTCTTGGACTTCCTCCCTATACTGAAATTGCCTAGGCCAGGGGTAGGCAACCTGGGCTCTTTTATGACTCGTGGACTTCAACTCCCAGAATTCCTGAACCATCACGGCTGGCTCAGGAATTCTGGGAGTTGAACTCCACGAGTCATAAAAGAACCTAGGTTGCCTACCCCTGGCCTAGGAAGAAGGTAATGGCAAACCACTTCCCAAAAAAACCTTGCAAAGAAATATGCAGGAACTAGTCCAGGCCAGGGGTAGGCAACCCAAAACACTCAAAGAGCCACTTGGACCCGTTTCCCACCGAAAACAAAACACTGGGAGCCGCAAAACCCTTTTGGTATCTAAAATGAAGATAAGACTGCATATATCCTTTTTTACCTTTAATATATATAGTATATAATATATATATAATATCTCATAAGGGTAAAAAAGAATATATGCAGTGTTATCTTCATTTTAGATGTCAAAAGAGTCTCTCTCTCTGTCTCTCTCTCCCTCCCTCCTCCCTCTCTCTCTCTCCCTCTCCCTCTTTCTGCCCTTGGTCTGCCAGTCCTCTTCCCCCACTCTCTTTCTTTCCTCTCCCCCCCCCTCTCTCTCTCTTTCTTTCTCCCCCCTCTCTTCCTCTCTCGGATCTTCTGCTTACCTGGCAAGCTGACTTCAAGCTGTTCTCCAATAAGCTCAGAGGTAGGCAACGTCGGCTCTTTTATGACTCATGGACTTCAACTCCCAGAATTCCTGAGTCAGCATAGCTGGGCTAGCTAGCTCTCTCCTGCCCTTCCTGCTTCCTGCAGAGATGCAGCAAAGGGAGAAGCCCCGCCCAAAAAGCTTTTCAGCTTGTCGGAGAACACGTGAGTCTACTCTCTTTTACACACACACACAAACACAGAGAGAGAGAGAGACAGAGAGAGACAGAGAGAGAAGCAGGGAAGCACAATTGCCTCTCTCTGTCTCTATCTCTCTCTGCAAATGGCAGAGGAGGCTGGGAGCCACAGGGAAGGCTCAAAAAGCCGCATGCAGCTCTGGAGCAGCAGGTTGCCGACCTGTGGTCCAGGCAGTTGCCAGCAGCCAACACTGACTCTAAGGCACACACAGCCTAAGGTGCAGCCTGGATTCTCCCTTGTGTCCTCCCATCTAAATACTCAGCAGGCCTAAACAAGTTTAGCTGTTTGTCTTCCAAGCATTGTTAATGTAACAGTATCAAAGGCTTGGAGGGATGTCCGTCATGATGGAAATACAGCGATGAAAGGATATAATTGGTTCAAAAAGAATATAAGCAAAAGAAAGGGAGGAATTGTGTTTTGTGCCAAAATGATTCACCTCTGCTTAGAAATCCAAGTGAATTAATTAGGCAGTAAAGTCGGGTGTGTCTTGGTTAAATGAAGAAAAGAACAAATCAAAGCAATATTGGTGGTCTTGCGGTTTTCTCGCCAGCTGCCAGGCCCAAGTCCAAATACAACACAATGAGGTTCGTTCAAGTCCAGTTCTTTATTTACCTACTGCTAGTAGACAGACTGTTGTGAGACTAAAGCTATAACTTTCTAACCCAGTGTTTCTCAACCTTGACCATTTTAAGGCATGTGGACTTCAACTCCCAGAATTCCACAGCCAGCAATGCTGGCTGTGGAATTCTGGGAGTTGAAGTCCACATGCCTTAAAATGGTCAAGGTTGAGAAACACTGTTCTAACCCAACGATATACAGGTTGTCCTTGACGTACAACCTGAATTGAACCCAAAATTTTATGTTGCTGAGTTAGACATTTGTCAAGTGAGTTTTGCTTCATTTTACGACCTTTCTTGCCACAGTTGTTAAGTTAGTAACGCTGTCCTTAAGTGAATCTTACTTCCCCATTGACTTTGCTTGTCAGAAGGTCTCAAAAGGAGATCACATGACACCCCCGATACACACTGCCACCATCCTAGATATGAGTCAGTTGCCAAGCATCTGAATTTTTTTTTTGAAAAATATTTTATTGATTTTATGATTTTAACAATAAATGCTTAAAACACACCGTGGTGAATTGGGTAAACAAAAATTCCAGAATAAAAACATACATAAACAGCTCAACTTAATACATTCACTTTCATCTTTCTATTTCCCTCTCCCACACAAGACAAAAAACCAAAAACATATAAATTTAATATATTCCATTTCTATCATAAATTTCTGTTAAACCTATTTTAAGACTTTATCAATTTCATTCCAAACTCTGCCCGATATATATATACCATGATATTTATAAGATGTTACCATACATTCTTTTACATTCATATATACAATATTTAAATGAAATGAGGTAAATATCTACAGGAAAGCGTCTGAATTTTGATCACTTGACCATGAGGGATACCGCAACGATCCTAAGTGTGAAAAACGATCATAAGTCACTTTTTTCAGTGCCGTTGTAACTTCAGAAGGCTACTAAGTGGACCCCTGCAAGTCAAGGACTACCTGTGCCCTGGGAGATTCTGGGGTGTGGTTACCCTGAACCTTTTCCCTCTGCCTCATGTTCAGTTCAGGACTGTGCAATCTCTCGTCTGGGGCCCCTCTTTGCAATGTGCTGCTTCTATCCCGGGAATCTGCCGTCCCTCCATCTACCTTGTTTCCTTCCAATTTCTCCTTCAGTTGCCCCATTGCCATCACACCAGCCAAGGAGACGCTAGGGATGAAACTCCTGTGAACGAACTGCAGCTTTTTCAAAGAAGCATGAAGTGGTGGCGATTGGCGACTGGCTATCCTATCTTTGGGGGAGACAAATTTTGCCCAGCAAGGTTTTCCAGGAAAATAATTTTGGTGGTCGTTGACAGCTTTCTCTGTCTGAAGGCGGAGGAAACAACAAGAGGATCTTCTGTCCTTAGTTACCTGTAAGGGATACTTTATTGAGCAAGTGAAAATTACACAAAGATGAGAGGAAAGTGTTCCTCTAACGCTGGAGAGCTTGCTTGCCGGGTGTGTTCAGAGACGAATTGTGGACTTTAAAAAAAAATAGATATTCATAAACCTGGTTTAGCGAGTTATAAGTTGGATAGGAGAAACTGATGGGGAAAAGGGTGTTCCCGATGGGTAGGAAATCCTGAAAAAGGATATAACTAAAAGCAAAGTTGCAAGGAATTTCAGTGAGGGGGGGGGAAATAGAGCAGCAGAAGAAACGTAGCCACACAATAAGCTTAATGAGGATCTGAAAGCAAAAAGAAAAAAAAACAACATAGGAGGTGGAAAGTGGACCAGCTCCCAAAGGAAAAGTGCTGAGAGAATGAAATTGGGAAAGAGGTCTGGGAATGGTTCTTGCATCCAAAATGGGTTCCTTGTGGGGAAGGCAGGCTAGGATGTCATAAGATGTCATAACAAGGACATTCGTTTCTGGATTTTTTTTTTATAATTTTTGTAGTTTTATTTTGGTTGTGAGCTGCCCAGAGTTGCACTCTTGAGATGGGCAGCCATCTTTTAAATAAAACTAAAATAAAGCAATTTTGTCCTTTACATTTATTGAGAATAGAAATAGTCTTCTAAGTAAATTCAGTCGTGCTGTTGAAACGTTGGTGTTCAAAGAAAGCCTCTCAAGTATTTATGTAAATATGATTTAACTATATAGCTGTCTGCAGCATCCCAAAGGGGCGGGGTGGTCCTTTCCTGGGACTACATAGTTGCCTTCTGCAGTTGCTGTGTGATCTCAAGATGACACCCAGCCACTTGACGATGTTCCAGAGAGATGCTGGGTTCACATTCCCAAACTCTCTGAGGCATCATTTGCATATTGAATCCAAAGCATTGCAGAACCCTACAGCTTAATACGGGAAGTTTCTGGAGGTCCCTTGGAAATGTTCAAGATGAAATCCCAAGACAAAAGTATTGTAATAGGTGACTTCAGTTATTGTTCCACAGACTGGTAAATTACGTGTTTCCATCAAGAAACCATGGATGGAAGCCGATCAAGGGGAGAAGCAACCTGGAATTAAGGAGAAACTTTTCCTGACAGAACAATCAGTGAAACGACCTGCCTCCAGAAGTTGTGGGTGCTCCAACACTGGAGGTTTTTAAGAAGAGATTGGACAACATTTGTCTGAAATGGTATAGGGCAGGGGTAGGCAACCGTGGCTCTGTTAAGACTCGTGGACTTCAACGCCCAGAATTCCTGAGCCAGCATGGCTCAGCTTGGAAACTCTCTTTCCCCTCATCATGGCTGGCTCAGGAATTCTGGGAGTTGAAGTCCACGAGTCATAAAAGAGCCAAAGTTACCTATCCCTGGTATAGGGTGTTCTGCCTGAGCAGGGAGTATGGGGGGGTTGGACTCCAAAGTCGCTTCCAGTTCTGTTATTCTGGTCATATCAAGCATCATATCATATATTATTAGTATTGTTTTTTAGATATCCACAACAGTTAATGGAGAATGTGGAGAGATGCCTAAGACATGGCATGAGAAATAAATGGTGCGGAACTCCTTTTCATTAGTGAGCATTATACTGACATACATAATTCACGCTAGA
This sequence comes from Bothrops alternatus, assembly GCA_034064705.1. Taxonomy (NCBI): domain Eukaryota; kingdom Metazoa; phylum Chordata; class Lepidosauria; order Squamata; family Viperidae; genus Bothrops; species Bothrops alternatus. The sequence continues at coordinate 4,627,943 of JARGCV010000174.1, read as the reverse complement.
AAAGTTGAAGAATGCCAACACCATTTTTATTTATTTGGGGGAAAGAACTTGATTTAAAGAGAAAGGACCAGCAAAAAGAAAAGGAGAAGAGCACACCGCAGCGTCATCTCTGCAGAATGTATTCAGCAAGAATATATGCAATAGGAAAGAATTTGTAAATCAAAATGATCCCCAGTTTAAGAAGAACCTCGCTGGATCAACCTAAATTCTGTCCAGTGTAACATTCCCTACTGCAGACTGACTAGCCAAACGCTTCCAAGAAGCTAAAAAGTTCAGGTCAGGAAAATATGTTTCTTTAGACCGGTGGACTTCAACTCCCAGAATTCCTTAGCCAGCACGGGGAATTCTGGGAGTTGAAGTCTACTCCATCTGAGTTCTCCGGAATAGGGCGGCATAGAAATTAAATTAATAATAATAATAATAATAATAATAATAATAATAATAATCTTGAAGCTGTTGAGTTCAAAAAAGAACTCTGTAGCAAGTGGCCTTTAAGGCATGCCCAAATGACAAGAAGAAGTAAGGCGTACAAGCTTACACAGAAGAAATGCAACTTTGCAATAAGGGATACAGAGAGATTTTGTAAAGCAAGGGTTCCCAACCGGGGGTGCGAGACAATATTCCAGGGGGTAGGAAAACTTGGCTTTTCAAAATTATAGTGTATATGCATAATTCATTGCCGTTGTTTTGAACTTTTGTAAGGGGTGCGAGAATGTATATCAGAAGCGTTCTAGAAGCGTTCTAGGGGCGTGGGGTATAGAAAAGGCTGGGAACTGCTGTTGTAAAGGAACATATTGCTAATGAAGCTAAATCCAGCACACAAAATCCTTAAATCAGAGCAGAGAACTGGCCTGGGAGGTGGTTGGGCTGAATGACATGGGAATACTAATGGAAGGCAGTAGAAAATTGAATTAATCCTATGATTAATCAGACAACAGATGTCTTCGTAACAGAAGATGTAGGTCAGCTACCTGTGCTTGAGCCGATATAGAAAGCTAGGAAAGGGGTCGGAGGAGATGAAGCAAATAACGATGGGGAAAGCTTATTCTTAGATTTATTAACAATTTAACGCCTTCAAGTTCAGATGGGAATGCTTTGAAGAGAACCAATGAATTTTGCCTGGTATCATACGCAGGCCTACCGCTAAAAGATGGTCCTAACTTTTTATTAACAAACTGAAAACCTTCCGCTTCAGATCGTTAAAGTGAAATTTCTCTGGTCTTTTATCTACCGCCTATAAATGTGCAGTGCTTTGGAATCCAGCATCACGACGGTTTCTTCAAGAGCAAGCGTGAGCACCTTTCAATATTTCCTTAAGGAAGATGTGTCTTTTCCTGGGATTTTAGGATAGGGTCCTCAGGTCTGTTTGAGCTTGGTTGTTTTCTTGCAGATCTTTTTTTTTTTAAATAATTTTTTTATTTTTCCAAACTCTCCCCGATACATATACCGTGATATTTATGAGATGTTAACATACATTCTTTTTACATTCATATATAAGATACTTTTAATAAAATGAAATAAATACATACACATGACTTTTGGTGTTGCTCGCCCATTTCCCCTTTCACTGTATCCACACTCCTTCTTCTCTACCTTCTTTCTCCCTTTCTTCTCTTCTCTACTTCCCTCTTCTCCTCTTCTCTTTCCTTCACCACTCTCCTCCTCTTTCTCCCCACTTCTCCTCTTCTCCTCCAACCTTCCTACTTCCTTCTCCCCTCCTTTACTCTTTTCTCTCTCCTCTCCTTTCTTCCCTCTCATCCCTCTTCAGAGACAATTCAGGGGTAATGTCCGAGCAACTCCTCTCTCCAAATTTCCCTATCTGTATTATATACAATAAGATTAATTTTCTCTTACATTAATACTTCTATTTATCTAACCTTCTCGGTATCTACTTCTATAAATATTTATACAACCTCCATTTATTCCAGTGTTTCTCAACCTTGACAATTTTAAGGCATGTGGACTTCAACTCCCAGAATTCCACAGCCAGCATTGCTGGCTGTGGAATTCTGGGAGTTGAAGTCCACATGCCTTAAAATTGTCAAGGTTGAGAAACACTGATTTATTCAGTACTGTGTCGCCTGGGTCTCCCTCCTTATCTTGCAGATCTTTCATTACCCAACGGCTTAACATCACGGAGAGCACCAAGGACCCCACAGTTCAACCCTGGGCTAGAGGTGTCTATGGAGATTCTCAGTCGTCCAGGTCACGATTGTCCCAAAGGCGCTTTTTCCAAAAGGCAGCTGGACTTTCTTGGGGTTTTTTTTCCTTGAAGACGTTTTGCTTCTCATCCGAGAAGCCAGAACTGAAGAAGCTTCTCGGATGAAAAGCGAAACATCTTCAAAGAAAAACAAAAAAAAAATCCAGTTGCTTTTTGGAAAAGCACATTTTTAGAACCTGGGCTCTTCTACCAGCATTTTGTAATTGTAATGCTCTCTGCATGGGGCAACCTTTGAAGAATGTCCGGAGACTGCAGGTTGTCCAGAATGCGGCCGCGCGAGCTGTCTTGGGTCTTCCTAGACATGCCCATATCACTCCGGCCCTTCGCGAGCTGCACTGGCTTCCAATTGGTCTCCGAACACAATTCAAAGTGTTGGTTATGACCTATAAAGCCCTTTATGGCAATGGGCCAGGTTATTTGCGGGACCGTCTTCAGCCTCATGAATCCCAGCGACCGGTCAGGGCGCATAGGGCTGGCCTCCTACGGGTCCCGTCCATCAAACAATGTTACTTGATGGGCCCTAGGACAAGGGCCTTCTCCGTTGCTGCCCCAGCCCTCTGGAACCAACTTCCCTCGGAGGTGCGTACTGCCTCCTCCCTCCTAGCTTTCCGTAAACTTTTAAAAACCCAGTTATGCCGACAGGCTTGGGGGGTGTGAACTTTGTTCTGCCCCCGGGCCGAGGAATCGCCTTCCATTGCTGAGTGTTTATTTGATTGTGTTGGCTTGTTGTATGTGTCGATTTTTTAATTGGATGTAATTATTGTTATTGATTTTTATCTGTGTCTATGTTCTTGTTGTGAGTCGCCCCGAGTCTTGGGAGAGGGGCGGCATACAAATTTAATTAATAAATAATAAATAAATAAATTTTATGGTAGCCACGTGATACAAGAAAACATGCTTTTAAATTAAGGAGTTGCCCACAGGTGTAACCAGGTGTTTTGGAGTGGAAGTGGACGGGCTTTTGTACATCCTTGCTGAGCCACCTTCAACCACCACACCATACAAAGTTGTCTTTGTTCTTTAAAATTCTCACATCTCGCTTTCGAAGCATCTCATCCCCTCCATCCAATCATTACATTCATAATCGACCCAGTCATTTTTTCTTTATTATTATTTTTTTCACCGCTCACTGGTTTTGCCACTTGTTCGTTCTCAGAAGTAACCCACCCAGCCTTTCATAACTTCTGTTGTGTTGGCCACTTATTTTTAAATTTAATCTGTGTTAATTCAGCCACTCTGCATTCTTGATCCTGTCTCTTCTTGTTTTACAACATTTGCTTTTCAAATACCCCTTTATTAGTGTATTCAACATAACTAGTATATTTCTTTTACTAGCTTAAATATGATATAGCAAATGTTACGGGAAATAGAGAAGAAATATTTGATGATGTAATCTGAGATATGTACTAAGGCAGCGGTTCTCAACCTTTTCCGGGGCTCAACCCCGGCACGCATCACGCATGCGCGGCGTGACGGCCCGCATCGCAAAGGGGAAAAAAATGGCCAACCCCAAAAAAAATGGCCGACCCAAAAAAAAATGGCGGACTGCGGTGTTTGGCGACCCCCGTGAAATCGTCGTTCGACCCCAAATGGGGTCGCGACCCACAGGTTGAGAACCGCTGTACTAAGGATTTTGTTATTGAACTATTGATTAATCCAATCACCACTTTGCCTTTCAAATACTCAAATGTAAAACTGGAAAACCAATAAAATATTATTTAAAAAAACATACTAGTATATTTCTACTACTGTTCTCTCACTTCCGGATAGCATAGTGGGCAGGAAGGAACATATTCTTATACAAAGCCGTTTTCCATTCTTCCCAGAAGCATTTATTCATTAGATAGACCAAAGTCTTTGCAATTGCATTTGCGTGTTTTCTTGGGTTTTTTTATAGTAATTTGATTAAAGTTTATAATTACAATAAAAATTCATACAAAAATAGAATAAAAAGAAAGAGTAGAAGGTGCAGAAAAGAAAGGAAGAAATAGAAAATAAGAATACAATAAAGAAAAAGAAAATAAATATATAAAGAAGTGGCTCGCCACCTTCATCACAGCAAGTATAAGCAATTTTAGTAATTTATGACCTTCTCTTAGAATACAACAAACAATCATTTTTTTTCCAATATCCCATCTCTTCTAATCTATAAACAGATCCAAAAAGCAACATCATTTCAGTCCCGGTATCAGTAAGAATCTGTTAAGAGTTACCAGAGATAACATAACTATTTTAACCTTGATCAAACACTACATTTCTTCCTTTTACTTCTAGCAATCATAATCTTTAATCCTTCCAAATATCGTTGTAGAATTTTCATTTTTTTTCTTTGTTTCTTCTCACAAAATTCTTCAAAACTTTAATCAAGCCTCTTTTGTAAATCCAATACAGGGAAGTTATCCAAGTCACTCTTTCAGTTTGTTATTTGTATATCATTTTTCATTAGTAAGACCTATGCTGATGTCCTCTCTTTTTCTACATATTCCATTTTGTGGCCTGTCATTTTTAAATTCACTTTCAAATCAGCCGAAGCCTTGTCTGGTTAATCTTTTAGACACAGTCTATCAATAGGCACAGAGCGTATTCAAATTAATTTCCCAGTTCATTGTTCAAAAATATTCTTTAGTGTGTCCAATATTAAAATAGTTTGCTTCATTTTATAATTGTAGGTTGAATTTATGTGCTCTTTTCCTTTAGTTTAATCTTTAGTTCTCTCTGGTACCCAATTTTTAAAATCATCTTTTTTAAAAAAAAAATCAAAATAAAGCATTTTTTCACAGGAAAGTGATTTTTGTAGGCATTCTCTCCTGTGCCTGGCCTGATCCCTCTCCTTGCTTAGTGACAGAATTGCCAATCTCAGTTGTGGTCCCTAAATGAGGATTACCTGTAATGCTTCTGTAGTTTTTGCATGAATTACAGTGCAGCCTGATTCTACAGTTGTTGAAATTCATTTTTTCTCCTTAATTTACACTCAGTACCCCATAATGACAAAGTGAAAGAATTTTAGAAATGTCTGTAAATTTATTAAAAAGAAAAAAAGTGAAATATCACATTGGTGTAAGTATTCAGATGATCTCTTGATCGTTACTGACATGTTTCTACACCTTGATAGGAGTCTACCTGTGATAAATTGATTGGATATGATTTGGAAAGGTACATACCTCTCTATAGAGAGGCATAGAGGTATAGAAGACCTCATAGTTGGCAGCAAAGCAAAAACAAAGCAAAAGCCATGAGATCAAAGGAACAACCTGCAGAGCTCAGAGACAGGATTATTGCAAGACACAGATCTGGGGAAGGCTACAATAAAATTTCTGCTGCATTGAAGTTTCCTAGGAGCACAGTGGCCTCCATAATTCTCAAATGGAAGAAATTTGGCACAACTAGGACTCTTCCAAGAGCTGGTTGCCCAGTTAACCTGAGTCATTGGGGGAGAAGGTTCTTATTAGAGAGGTGACCAAAAACCTGATGGTCACTCTGACTGAGCTCCAGAGATCCTGTGTGGAAATGGTTCAGAATTCCAGAAGGACAACTATCACTGCAGCCCTCCACCAATCCGGGTTTTATGGCAGAGTGGCTAGCCCAGGGGTCTTCAAACATACCCCTTTTATGACTTGTGGACTTCAACTCCCAGAATTCCTCAGCCAGGCATGCTGGCTGAGGAATTTGGGAGTTGAAGTCCACAACTCATAAAAGGGCCAAGTTTGAAGACCCCTGGGCTAGACAGAAGCCTCTCCTCAGTGCAAAACACATGAAAGCCCACATGGCGTTTACACACACACAAAAAACCCACACCTGAAGGTCTCTCAGACTGCGAGGAACAAGATTCTCTGGTTTGATGAAACCAAGATTGAACTGTTTGGCCTCAACTCTAAATGTTATGTCTGGAGAAAACCAGGTACCACTCATTACCTGTCCAATATCATCCCAACAGTGAAGCATGGTGGCGGCAGCATCATGCTGTGGAGGTGTTTTTTAGCAGCTGGGGAGACTGGGAGACTGGTCACAGTTGAGGGAAACTTGAATGGAGCAAAATGCAGGGATATCCTCAATGAAAACCTATTTCACAGTGCTCAGGACTTCAGACTGGGCCAAAGGTTCACTTTCCAACATGACAACTATCTTAAGCACTCAGTCAAGACGACACAGGAGTGGCTTAGGGACAACTCTGTGAATGTCCTAGAGTGGCCCAGCCAGAGCCCCGACTTGAATCCTATTGAACATCTCTGGAAAAACCCCAAAATGGCTGTCCACTGACGGTCGCCATTCAACCTGACTGAGCTTGAGAGGATTTGCAAGGAAGAATGGCAGAAAAATCCCCCAACCCAGGCGTGCAAGGCTTGTCGCGTGATATCCCCAAAGACTCGAGGCTGCAGTTGCTGCCAAAAGGTGCTTCAACAAAGTACTGACTGAGTGAAGGGTCTGAATACTTATGCCAGTGTGATATTTCAGTTTTTTCTTTTTAATAAATTTTAAGACGTTTCTAAAATTCTGTTTTTATTTTGTCATTATGGGGCATTGAGTGTAGTAGATTAATGAGAAAAAAAATGAATTTCAACAACTGTGGAATCAGGCTGCAGCATTAACAAAGTTGACAAAAGTGAAAGGGGCTGAATACTTTGAATAGGGGCACCCCATTTTTCCAATCATATCTCTCTCTCTCTCTCTCTCTCTCTCTCTCTCTCTCTCTCTCTCTCTCTCTCTCTCTCTCTCTCTCTCTCTCTCTCTCTCTCTCTCTCTCTCTCTCTCTTACACACACACACACACACACACACACACACACACACACACACACACAGAGCAAATCTTACAGCCACTCTATAGGCCAGTGGTGGCGAACCTATGGCACGCGTGCCAGAGGCGGCACTCAGAGCCCTCTCTATGGCCACACGCACCATGCCCTGGAGATGGCAATTGTCTCTCTTCAACCAGCTGCCTGCTAACTCGCCAAGGTCCCACGTGGTCGGTTGCATCCCAGCATGGCTAGATTCCCTCCCCCCCATCCCATCCCTCCTGGCCTTGCATGCTCTCCTTTTCCCGGGCACGACCCACTGCATCGCCTCCTCATCTATCGGCTGTCCGTCCAGCTTAGAGGCAGCTGCTCTGAAATGCTGGCGGCAGACTGCAGAGCCCCAGAGTGCGCCGGTCGAGGGGCCCTCATGCGCTCGCTGGCCTCTGTGTGCGGGGGGCGATGGTGTCAAGGAGCAGCCACCCTGGCACCTGCCTCGCCTTGCCCTGCGACAATGGCACCTCCACCCTATCTCGCCTTGTCTCACCTCACCCCGCAGGACAAGCCTCCTGCCCACCGCCCCACCTGCCAGAGACCCCTTGGATCTTCTCCAACCTTGCCCGGCCCCCACAGACATCCCTCCCCACGAGCAACATCGAGATGACCACACCCACCTTGGCCACACCCACCCAGTCTGCCATGACCACAGCCATGCCCACCCAGTGGGCCACGCCCGCCTGGCACCCGGCGATAAATAAGTGGGTTTTGGGTTGCAGTTTGGGCACTCAGTCTCTAAAAGGTTCGCCATCACTGCTATAGGCAAACCACATCCATATTTAAACATTTCCACCAATTACATTGTGTATTTCTGCAACCTTATTATTTTCCACCATTTTCACAGGATTTGTGATTTCTTTTTCATCAACTTTCGTTTCGGTTCCACTCTGACATATAGCTCTCAATCCTATTATTACTACAGATTTGCTGCTCTCCATTATTATAGTTTGAGTCAACTTAGATAGCTTGAAAAGGGAAATTAGACAAAATGTACAGTGTATAGCCAGTGGTTGCTACTCATTAGAGTACTCATTGTCTCTTAATACCCGCTGTTGTGGTACATGGATGAAAGATGCTATTGCTCACACATGCTACATGTGGCTTGAACAGCTATTCTGAGAACAAAAATGCTGATTTCTTACCTTCAGGCTGAGTCCCAACACTGGTTTGTACATAGGCAAGAGAAAGAGAATATCTCATTCTAGGAAGATGAACTGTGCACATCAAGCTTGTCTCATGGACAATCTTCTCAATTTCTCCTTTCCTCAATATTATTTCTTCAACTCTTCTCTAAAATTTTATGAACTAGAAACTTGTTGTAATCTTTCATGAAAGTAGAACATTCCAGGATATTTAGATACTAGATTCTGTAGTCGGAGCAGCACAGCTGGAACAAAATACAGCAAGCTATGACATTAGTAAAGTCTTGCAGTTGAATCTCTTTTGGCTAAGGCCTTTGTTTTTCGTCTTTGGTTGTGTTCTGTGGACATGCCAGATCTTTGGCATTTCTCTTTCTTTTGATTTGCTGATCAAGAAACTAGCAGTTATCTCTGCTTCTTGCACTCCACTGGCTTTCCTTTGACTTTATTAATTATAGTTCTTAATTGGACTGCTTGGTTGCAAAGCTCTCTGGTGTGAACTTTGTCAGAATGTAAAACAATGGGAAGGCCCAAATTTTTGGAAAGTTTGATTATGCAATATATACGAGATGAAGATTAACATTAGTCTTATCTACAGCTCTTAGTCCCATTCTGTCCCTTTATGCCTGCCCCGTTATTTTGTTCTTCTTGTTATTTTGCTGTAAGTTGGACAGTTCGGATCAGTGTTTCCAAACATTGCCTACTTCAAGATGTTTGGACTTCATCTCCCAGAATTCCCCAGCCAGCATATAGTACATGCCATGCTGGCAGAAGGATTCTGGGAGTTGAAGTCCACACATCTTAAGGTGGGCAAGGTTGGGAAACACTGATCTAGACCTCTAGACCGCTAACTTCTTCTGAGGTAATTCCTCTCAGATGGAACAGTGTTTTCTACCATTCCTATTGCGGAAGTCCTCTTGGCTGCCTGAAACCTTCTTCACTGACCCTCGTTTCTCGTATCTCAGTCCCAGGACATCAGCGCTGTTCCGGTCATTGAATAATTCTTCTCTGCTCTGGTTCAGCCACTTGCTACTCTCTTTCCTCTGTCCCCAAAATGATCTACTTGTCAGTAGAGGAGATGGTTGCTGCTATGACTTCAGTGAAAGAAACATTGTACTGGTGTGTTAGTTGCCTCGGGGAGGCATTAACACCTGACCCCATCAGATCCATCAATTTCCCCAACAGGCAGGTTTCCTTGTTCAGCTGATTGTCCCACAATGCTGCCCCGCTGTCAGCCCTTTGAGGTGGGCAAGGTCAGGAAACAGGAATCACTGGGAGACTTGCAATGTTCTTCAATGCAGCGGGGGTAGTAGTAGACTCCTGAAAGCCTGTCAGAGCCCTTCTCTGTTTGGTTTTGCACCCGATGCAATTGAGGTGGAGTTGTGTTTTAAGTTCCTTTCTCAAGCTGTCTATATTCCCAAGACCTTTTTATAGCTGCTTAACGTTTCCCTTCACTTTCTCTCAGTCAAACCCACATTCCTTTACATACTTTTCAGTTCTGCCCTCTGGTGAGCAAGATTTGCCGGCTTCCTTCTCGTCTTCAAAGAAGCTTCCAGATATTTCTTTCCTTCCCTCCTTTCCCCACCCCCCACTCCTATTTTATTTTGCTAGAAATAAATCTATAGTGAACATGTACACAAAATCATTCTCTTGTAAGTAACTGAAGGTGACTGTGAAGGTCCCTTTTCACTCTTGACATGGGCTTTTTTTTTTTCTTCTTTAGACAAATCTGCTTTTCCTCCAGAATTATCCTCGGAAAGATCCAAGGATAAAAGGCTGCCAACAGATTCCTGAACTTAGCATGTAGGAAGTCTAGAATGGATGCCTAACATCAGTCCCTATTAGTCACAGTGCCCATGTGGAGATTCGCTGGAGAGCAAGGATGGAGAATTTCAGGGAAATATCCCATCAGCTTTTATGACAAATTGCAAGCGGTCCATCGCCTAAGCCAGGGGTTCTCAACCTGGGCAACTTTAAGACTTGCGGACTTCAACTCCCAGAATTCCTCAGCCAGCTTTGCTGGCTGAGGAATTCTGGGAGTTGAAGTCCACAAGTCTTAAAGTTGCCCAGGTTGAGAACCCCTGAGTCCTAAGCCCTGTCAGTTATGTTTTTGGATAAGCCCTTGGGGGGGGGGGAAATTGAGAAGCTTTTTATAAGTTACAACCTTGAAAAGTCCAGGAGTCAATAAATACAAAGCTAATGCAGACAGTCCTCGACTTTAACAATAGCTCATTTAGTGACGGCACTGAAACAAGTGACTTATGACCATTTTTTCATACTTTTTGCAACCGTTGCAGCCTCTCCCACGGTCACATGATCAAAATCCGGATGCTTGGCAACTGGTTCGTCGTCGTCGTCGTCGTCGTCGTAGTAGTAGTAGTAGTAGTAGTAGTAGTAGTAGTAGTAGTAATAAACCCCAGACTTAACCATTGTCGATAAGAAAGACAAAAAAAGTCTGGATAGTGGACGTGGCAGTGCCTGGAGACGAGAATAGACGAGAAAGAATAGACGAGAAAGAACTGGAGAAGATAACAAAATACAAAAACCTACAAATAGAAATAGAAAGACTGTGGCAAAGGCAAGCAAGGGTAGTACCAATAGTAATAGGCGCCTTGGGTGCAATCCCAAAACAACTGGAGCACCACTTGAACACCACTGGCATTGACAAATTCACCATTAGTCAATTGCAAAAGGCAGCCTTACTAGGAACTGCTTCCATCCTACGACGATATCTGTAATACCATCAAACATCCACATCTGCCTATCCCAAGTCCTTGGGAAGGACTCGATAGGTAGACAAAAATGCCAAATCCAGTCTGAACATCTGACTGACTACGCGATGATCAATAATAATAATAATAATAATAGTAATAGAGTTGGAAGGGATCTTGGAAGTCATCTAGTCCAACCCCCTGCTCAGGCAGGAAACCCTATACCATTTCAGACAAATGGCTGTCCAGTTTCTTCTTAAAAACTTCCAGTGTTGGAGCATTCACCGCTTCTGGAGGCAGGTTGTTCCACTGGTTAATTGTTCTAACTGTCAGGAAGTTCCTCCTTAGTTCTAGGTTGCTTCTCTCCTTGCTTAGTTTCCATCCGTTGCTTCTTGTCCTGCCTTACGACGGTTGCAGTGTCCCAGGGTCAAGTGTTCATTTTTTGTGACTTTCTGACAAGCAAAGTCAATGAGGTCAAGCAATGTGAAGCCACTTAACAATCATGTTACTAACAACTGCAATGATTCACTGAACAACTGTGGCAAGAAAGGTCGTAAAATGGGACAAAACTCACTTAACAAATGTCTCACTTAGCAACATAAATTTTGGGCTCAGTTATGGTCATATGTTGAGGTCTAGCTGTACTTGCATCTTAGATCACTGAATCACCCTGACCAGGAGATAATCCAGGCAGTGGTCTAGACTCAATAAAAAAGTTTGAAAGCACAATTGCTTTCCTGCTCCTGCGGTCAGAAGTGGCAATTATCTGTGGCAACACTGAAGGCTATCAAGGGGAAATGTGTGAGGCTGGCAACTGTTAAAAACGGAAGACAAAGTAGGTTATCAGTATTATATAGTTGCCTTTTCAAACTATTATTCTGGATTGTTCCTCGTACATACAAATGACCCTTCAGGCAAGGCATCCATTATTACTGTAAATCAGATCTGTGGGCTCCAGTTGAAATAAATATCCTGAAGGATCTCTCTCTCTTTTTTTTTTTAATACTTTCCTTGTGAGCTTGCCATCGCAGAACTGATGTTCTGTGTTTCCTTCGTCTTTACTTCATCCAAATTGCCCGGCTTGTATTATGATAGGCCTGGCCTGTTTTATGATTATGCTCCAACACAGGAAGTTTTTAAGAAGAGACTGGACAGCCATTTGTCCGAAATGGTATAGAGTTTCCTGCCTGAGCAGGGGGTTGGACTAGATGGCCTCCAAGGTCCCTTCCAACTCTGTTATTCTGTTCTGTTCAGATATACTACTATCACAGCAGGGCTTTTCAACCAGTGGTACGGGTACCACCTGTGGTACATTGGCACCTGGCAGGTGGTACACGACCATCCTAGAAAAGTGGTAGCAGGGGAGGGGAATGAGCTGAACCGGTGGCAGCACCGCACAAGCCTGAGCGAGAGATGGCTGAAGCTGCAGGCCTGTCAGGGCTCAGCGGAAGCGCCAGGATCAGTGCTTCTTCGGGGCTGTCAGGGCTCAGTGCAAGTGCCAGGATCAGCGCCAGGCTCCAGCTGGAGCTCGGCACCGATCCTGACGCTTCTGCTGAGCCCAGAAGAAGCACCGATCAGCTGGAATGTTGCAGCATCTCCAGGGTCTTGTGATTTACATTCAGATGCTTGGCAACCGATTCATATTTATGACGGTCACATTGTCCCAGGGTCATGTGAAGTGACCAAAACCTGCTGCAATCACCCAGCAGACGGGGAATAAAAACCAAACACCCCCCACCCCACCCCCGCTGCCAATCCCCAACAGAAATGCTCACAACAATGAAAACCTCAGACAGGAGGAAGAGCACCGTCGGGCGGGCAGGCAGGTGTCTTGCTCGGCTGTGGCTTGGGCACTTTTTTCAGTGCCCTTGTAACTTCGAACAGTCACTAAGCGAACTGTTGTAAGTCGAGGACTACCTGTACTTTATCACTTTTTTCCTTTTTTTTTTTTTTTGGTCATCAAGTTTTTGACACCTTGCTAGGCGACTGGTGGTACTCGGATGTTGCCATATCCTAAAAGTGGTAAAATGGGTGAAAAGGTTGAAAAGCCCTGTATCACAGCATACCAACCAGCTCTGCCTTCTGGAACAACAGGAAGAGCACTGAGGAGAGATTTGAAAAGTATTTTGTTGGAAGAAGATGAAGATCCACACGCTCCGAAGAATTCTCCACTTTGCTGCCACCAAATCACCTTCTTACCTTAAGCTCCGTTTTTGCCTTCCACCTACTCAGATGCCTGTTTTTGCCATCCAAGTCCTGTTTGGGAAGGGCTGTTGTTTCCCGGAAAATTGGGAATATTGCTTCAGGTTGGGAGCTCCCCTCTGTCTGGGTTTGCCAGAGCTCAGTTTGTGCCCTACAGAACTTGAGTGTTGGGGGACCCCCTGGCCCATATGACGTTGTGTGAGTATACACTTGTATGGATACAGCATCCGTTTCTTGGGCTCTTAAGCATGATGGCTATTGGACTTTGCAGCTCCAAGATGACCGCTGCCTGCTTTGAACTAGAGCACTTTTCCTTGGCGTGTCTTTCACTCTAGACCACGGGCTCTGTGGTCCTCCATACTTTTTTTTTTTAATGCCCCTGCAACAATTTGCATTGCCGTGTAACTTTAAGGTGCTAAATGCCAGTGAATCTTCTTAGCAGAAGACCTGAACGAAGCCACTGATTTGCATCATCTCTCTCTCTGCTGCAGATCAACTGACCTTTCTCTTCCCGGATCCTCCATCTCCACCGACTTTGGCAGCTGGCAGATGGTAACAGGGAACGGCAGTATACAGGAGCAGGCTGACTCCTCCTCTCTCTGCAGCTTCCCAGATGAGCTCCCTAACAGTTCCTTGTAAGTGCTCGAGATCTCTGAATGGAAGGAACCTACTTTGCATGTTGGAGGTCTCTGCTTCAGTCCCTGGCATTCTAGAATTAAAAGAATTGGTCCAGGAAAATGAATCTTCCTAAGATCCTCAGGAGCCACTTAACTGGTCAAGACTGATATGATCAATTTAGGCTTGCTGGCTCATTGGTAAGGGTTTCTTACAAGTCCCTGCCTAGGAAAACCATAGCTTGGCTGGCAATCAGATTGGCTTTTCCTCAAGTCCTGGGGCCAGACGTAGCTCATGTGTTCCTCAGATACCTGTGGACTTTTAATCCATCAAAATACTTTTTTTTTTTTGCAAAGAGTTGTGTACGGTATGCGGACCTTGGATGCTCGAATCATACCTGTCCAATTCAAATTCTGTCCCCCAGGCCCCATTAGGGGAACATGACCAACTGCTGTGCATTTCTTACCCATTTGTTTTCAGCGTGGGCTTTCGTTAACCTAGTCTTTCGCATTATTAACTTCTTCCGGGTAACCCTTGAAATTGTGATTTCAGGATTTAATTAGCTTAAGCTGCATCTTTGAGCTAAAGCATTCCCTTGGACTGTTTTCTAGGTTCTCTCTTCTTAGGCACAGGGATTCTTTCTTTCTTTCTTTCTTTCTTTCTTTCTTTCTTTCTTTCTTTCTTTCTTTCTTTCTTTCTTTCTTTCTTTCTTTCTTTCTTTCTTTCTTTCTTTCCAGCGTCCTTCACTTCCAAACTCGGCAAAAGAATAAGCAGTCAGCTGAATCATCTTTCCTTTCTACTCTTACAATCCAATCCTACGTATTTTGGTCAAGCAAAGTGTTATAGCCATTGTGCTCCAAAAGGGGCGGGGGGCAAAAAAAACCAAAACACCAGTAATAAATGCATCCCATTTTGAAAGGTAAAGTTCGAAGTGGCAGGTCAGGATGGGTATTATGAGATGGCCTGTTCTTGCGTCTTTAGAGGGCAACGTAGCCACTCATCCCCCCCTTTTGCAGATAGCCGTCTACGTGCGAATAGATGCTTGGAAAGTGCATTTGAGAAAAACCATCTGTAACACCAATACAGGTTAGGCTTTGTTCTTTACCTGCCCGTCATCAAGAAGCCCCTCTTGACAGTTGCTCACAGGGTACATTTGCAGCATCTCACCAGCCTTAGTTAAACCACAGTCCTTTTTTCCCCTCATACTGCAATTCCTGTCCCCGCCAGGGGAAGGGATTATGCAAAGACAGGATTTGGAATTGCCGCAGAAACTCTTATGCCATATAGACCTTGGTCCTCCATTCTACAGTTGCATGCCAAAACTTTCTCAAAGGTTATCTTTCAGTCCACATATAGTCCTTGACTTAGGACCACCATTGAACCCCAAATTTCTCTTTCTAAATGAGACAGTTGTTAAAGTGAGGCTTTGCCCCATTGTGTCCCACTTTCTTGCCACCGTTGTTAAGAGAATCACTGCAGTTTTGTTAAGTTAGTAACACGGTTTGTTAAGTGAATCTGGCTTCCCCATTGACTTGACTTGTCCGAAAGTCACAAAGGATGATCACATGACTCCGGGACACAGCAACCGTCATAAATATATGAGTCCAGTTGCCAAGTGTCTGGATTTTGATCACGTGATCATGGGGATGCTGCAAGCCGTTGTAAGTGTAAAAAATGGCCCTAAGTCACTTTTTTTCAGTGCAGTTGCAATTTCTAACAGTCACTAAATGGATGGTGATAACTTGAGAACTACCTATAATCCCTAGGTAAGTAGAAGCTAACATAATCTATAGAAGGCACAAAGCAAAACACAGCATCTTTCTGCAAATCTGAATGCACGCTCACTATTTGTGTGCCATTTCCAGATTCAGAGTAAGAAAATGGTGACTAGCAGAAAGTGCAATTGTTGGATACCCTTCCAGTTGATTCCAGTCCTACTTTTTAAACTAATAATAATAATAATAATAATAATAATAATAATAATAATAATAATAATAATAATAATAAAGTTGGAAGGGATCGTGGAGGTCATCTAGTCCAACCCCCTGCTCAGACAGGAAACCCTATACCATTTCGGACAAATGGCTGTCCAGTCTCTTCTTAAAAACCTCCAGTGTTGGAGCATTCACTGCTTCTGGAGGCAGGTTGTTCCACTGGTTAATTGTTCTCACTGTCAGGAAGTTTCTCCTTAGTTCTAGGTTGCTTCTCTCCTTGCTTACGGTAGTTTCCACCCGTTGCTTCTTGTCCTGCCTTCAGGCGCTTTGGAGAATAGCTTGACTCCCTCTTCTTTGTGGCAGCCCCTGAGAGATTGGAACACTGCTATCATGTCCCCCCTCGTCCTTCTCTTTGTTAAACTAGGCATACCCAATTCCAGCAGCCGTTCCTTATATGTTTTTGCCTCCAGTCCCCTAATCATCTTTGTTCCTCTTCTCTGTACTCTTTCTAGAGTCTCAACATCTTTTTTACATCGTGGTGACCAAAGCTGGATGCAGTATTCCAAGTGTGGCCTTACCAAGGCATTGTAAAGTGGTATTAATACTTCATGTGATCTTGATTCTGTCCTTCTGTTAATGCAGCCTAGCACTGTGTTGGCCTTTTTGGCAACTGCAGCACACTGCTGGCTCATATTTAGGTGATTGTCTACTACCGTAGGACTCCGAGGTCCCTCTCACAGTTACTACTATTGAGCAAGGTGCCACCTATGCTGTACTTGTGCATTTGGTTTTTCTTTCCTAAATGTAGAACCTTGCTTTTTTCACCATTGAATTTCATTTTGTTAGATAGCGCCCAGTGTTCAAGTCTGTCCAAATCCTTCTGTATCTTAAGCCTGTCTTCTGGAGTGTTGGCTATTCCTGCCAGCTTGGTGTCGTCTGCAAACTTGATGAGTTCCCCATCTATCCCTTCGTCCAAATCGTTGACGAAGATGTTGAAGAGCACTGGGCCCAGAATAGAGCCCTGGGGCACCCCACTACACACTTCCCTCCATGTAGATGCGGTTCCATTGAGGACCACATGCTGAGTACAGCCGGTCAGCCAGCTACGGATCCATCTGGTGGTGATTCTGTCTACCCCACATTTTTCTGTCTTATCAAGTAGTAGGTTGTGATCTACTTTATCAAATGCCTTACTGAAGTCCAAGTAAACTGTTATTGAGAAGGTCCAAAAAGGTGACTGATTTATCAAGCCTGGAATTAGCCAAAAACAATGACCGTTCCATAGGTGAGCCAAATACTCTGACACTTCTGACTCCTCAATTTGTGACTGCTGTTCTGTCTACTGTCAGCTATTGTGTGTTTCCCTAAGTAGCTGTTTGAGCATCTGAAGATGAAAGGAACTCACTCTTACAAAGTAGGGGATGGTTAATAAGAAAAATCTCTAAATGGTTCCAGCTAACAGTTTAAGAAACTGGAGTTTTGTGAAACTGCTGACATCAGAGCAATATTATAGAATATCAAGGAAAATATCTGCTAGAACTGCTCCCAAACTGGCCGTATCTGCAAAACCCACAAGTGACTGCAAAAAATCCTGCTGGCACTGGAATAGATGTCAATAAGTCCACATTTTACAGCATTACCTGTACAACGATCTGGGTAGGAGAGTCTTGAGAAGGAAACTTTCTTTCCAGCCTCATCACAAACATAATTGTCTAAAGCAGAAGCGGGGAACTGTAGCCTCTTTATGGCCTGTGGATTTCAACTCCCAGAATTCCTGAGCCAGCCATGCTGAGGGGAAAGGGAGAGGTTTCCAAGCTGAGCCATGCTGGCTCAGGAATTCTGGGAGTTGAAGTCCACGAGTCATAAAAGAGCCAAGGTTGCCTACCCCTGGTCTAAAGCATGCAGAATAAAATCTTAATAAAACCTTGTACCAATGAAGTTACCTTGTTTGGTAATGAAACATCTACAAGCAAACAACTGAGCTCAGAGAGTACCAAGAGCCTTGCAGTTCAACCCTGAGCCACTAATATTCTCCTCTATCCAAACCTTGATAAGCCTGAAATGTTTTACAACAGGGGTCTTCAGAGGAATTCTGGGAGTTGAAGTCCACAAGTCTTAAAGTTGACAAGTTTGAAGACCCCTGTTTTAGAACAAACCGTTTGGATTGATGAAAGAATAGTATCCCCATCGCCATTCCCAATACTCTTGGAGAAAAAAGGATGGAGCATTTGAAAAAAGGAACAACTTGCCAGCTGTTGAGCATAGTTTTATTATTCTTTGAGGTTGTGTAGCAGCCAGTGACACAGGAAATAACCATGTGAGTGGAAGGATGAATGGACTCATCTGAATATTCTAGGAACTACTACTCTATGGTCAGTGTAGAAATTAAAGCTGAACAAATGTTGGGGACTTCAGCAAAAGAATGATCTGAAATGTATCTCCAAGTATAAAGGTCTGAATGGCCTTCACAGTCCCCAGACTTGAACAGGACTGAAACTCTGTGGAGAGATCACAAACATGCGCAGAATGCAAAGTAACTAAAGGAAAAAAAATGATCTGGAAGAAATCTGCAAGGAAGAGTAGGGGGAAAAAAAAACCTAAAACAAGAATAGAAGGATTCTTAGGTGGTGACAAGAAATGCTTGGAAGTTGTTATTTGTTCCGAAGAAAGCATCTTAATGTAGTTTAACTATTGCATTCAAATCTGCAGAAAGATGTTATGTTTAATTTTTACCATATAGATAGTTTACCATAGTTTCTGTTTGCCTAGGCCAGGGGTAGGCAACCATGGCTCTTTTATGACACGTGGACTTCAACTCCCAGAATTCCTGAGCCAGCCATTGCTGAGGGGAAAGGGAGAGGTTTCCAAGCTGAGCCATGCTGGCTCAGGAATTCTGGGAGTTGAAGTCCACGAGTCATAAAAGAGCCAAGGTTGCCTACCCCTGGCCTAGGGGATTCATTAAAACATATGACCCAGGGTATCAAAAACCTGTGCATGTCATTGTAGCTTTGGTACACAGGCGTATTGTACACTACTACCGTAATAGAACGGATGGTCTAGACAGGAGATAGTTCCAGTTGCTGTCCTCTTGAGTCTGAGAGGCTTGCTGTGCTGAAGTGCTTGGTGGTAATGAAGAATTAAGGAATCTGGGTTAGGAAAGACTTTCGAGAAGAAAATTAACAGACCGTAATACTCTACTCTTGAAGAAGCTAATTTTTTTTTTTAAAAATGGCGGAGTCTATAATGCAAGTAGAAGATATACTACCTTCAGTACAGCTAGGATAAGCTGAGCAGTATCTTCAATATCTGGGTGGCATTGACCTCTTTCAGCCGTGTCTCACAAATCTGAGGGATGGGAAGAGCGGCATTGTTCTTGGCTCAGATAATTGCATCTGTCTCTTCTTGCCTGCCTGCTCAAAGGGCTCCAGGTTTGGACACTTGTGTTCTGTTGTAAAATTGGAATTGATTAAATTCCAAGGCTACATTGTTATTCTGTCCTTCTGAAGAGGTGGCCTTAGGATAATGACATCTAGGATATTTGATTTATAGAAGGCAGCATTCATATGAAGACAA
This sequence comes from Bothrops alternatus, assembly GCA_034064705.1. Classification (NCBI taxonomy): domain Eukaryota; kingdom Metazoa; phylum Chordata; class Lepidosauria; order Squamata; family Viperidae; genus Bothrops; species Bothrops alternatus. Next base: position 4,608,762 of record JARGCV010000174.1, on the reverse strand, counting down.
TGAAGCTCTGGATTACCATAAGGTGCTCCAGTATTTCATTAACCCAACAGTTTACACTGGATTATTTAACTGGAAATAAGGTGATGGTTGAGGAGTGCAAGGTTTTGCTTCAGCCTCCCTCTCTTAGTCAAGCTGAACTTCATTTAGACTCCTCTTAATTATCCTGCCTTAACATTGACAGAGAATTTAGTTTGGTTTCCATTTTTTTTAATATGAATGTCCCCAATTCACACCTCTGAACCTGTATGCAAACTTGTGCTCCCAAACACACCTTTGTTGTGCTGTTTGACAATTTTTTAAAAGATCTGCACAAAAGAATGTGTTGAGGAAAGTGTGTATAAACATAAGGAAGTGGGGAAAAACGGCATCACTTGAAATACCACCACTCAAAACATCTATCTTTTGCTCTAATGGGAAATCAAAAATAATATTTGGTTCTGACCTCAGAATGAAAGTCTTGAAATCCATGAGTTTTGTTTTGGGTTCAAAATGTTTCTACCAAAGATGCTGTGCATACCCATTGGGACAGACTGCAGTGAGCCAGATGTTAGGATAGGGGGGAAAAGTTGAAGTGAGTGAAATAAATAAGAATATATTTTTTTCATCTTTAATTTTCTGTGTAGAGCAGGGCTTTTCAACCTGTTGCTGTGATACAAGGCTTTTCAACCTTTTCACCCATTGTACCACTTTTAGGATATGGCAACATCCAAGTACCGCCAGTCGCCTAGCAAGGTGTCAAACTGGATAACTAAAAAAGGAAAAAAGTGATAAAGTACAGGTAGTCCTTGACTTACAACAGTTTGCTTAGTGACTGTTTGAAGTTACAATGGCACTGAAAAAAGTGCCCCCCAAGCCGCAGCCGAGCAAGACACCTGCCTGCCCACTGGCAGCGCTCTTCCTCCTGTCCGAGGTTTTCATTGTTGTGAGCATTTCTGTTGAGGATTGGCAGCGGGGGTGGGGTGGGGTGGGTGTTTGGTTTTTATTCCCCCCCCCATCTGCTGGGTGGTTGCAGCAGGTTTTGGTCACTTCACATGACCCTGGGACACTGTGACCGTCATAAATATGACTCAGTTGCCAAGCATCTGAATGTAAACCACAAGACCCTGGAGAGGCTGCAACATTCCAGCTGATCGGCGCTTCTTTTGGGCTCAGTGGAAGCGCCAAGATCAGTGCTGCTTTCCAGCTGGAGCCTGGTGCTGATCCTGGCACTTCCATTGAGCCCTGACAGCCCTGAAGCTCCAGCCGTCTCTCACTCAGGCTTGTGCGGTGCTGCGCCAGTTCAGCTCATTCCCCTCCCCCACTACTATTCTAGGATGGTCGCGTACCACCTGCCAGGTGCCAATGTACCACAGGTGATACCCGTACCACTGGTTGAAAAGCCCTGGTATAGAGAATAGAGAAGCAAATACAGTAGAATCATAGAATCGTAGAGTTGGAGGGGACCTCCCGGGTCATCGAGTCCAACCCCCTGCTCGAGGCAGGATTCCCTAAACCATCCCAGATAGATGGCCGTCTAGTCTCTGCTTGAAGACCTCCATCGAAGGGGAGCTCACCACCTCCCGTGGCAACCTGTTCCACTGGTTGATCACCCTTACTGTTAGAAATTTTTTTCTAACCTCCAATCTGAATCTTTTCCCCTGCAGTTTCATCCCATTGTTTCTAGTCCTTCCTTGAGCAAGTGAGAACAGGGCTGATCCCTCTGCACTATGACAGCCCTTCAGGTATTTGTAGACAGCTATCATGTCTCCTCTCAGTCTTCTTTTCTGTAGACTAAACATTCCCAATTCCTTTAACCATTCCTCATAGGACATGGTTTGTAGACCGTTCACCATCTTGGTAGCTCTCCTTTGAACCTGCTCCAGTTTGTCAGTGTCTTCCTTGAACTGGGGTGACCAGAACTGGACACAGTACTCCAGGTGAGGTCAGACCAAGGTAGAGTAGAGGGGAATAATAACTTCACGTGATCTGGACTCTATGCTTCTCTTGATACACCCCAGGATCGTGTTTGCCTTTTTTGCAGCTGCTTCACACTGTTGCCTCATGTTCAATCGATGATCTACTAGGACACCGAGGTCTCTTTCACATGTACTGCTGCTCAGCTGGATTCCTCCCATACTATATGTGCTTTTTTCATTTTTCTTTCCCAGATGTAGTACCTTGCATTTTTCCTTGTTAAATACCATTTTATTAGTTGCAGCCCATTGTTCAAGTTTCTCTAAATCTTTTTGAATCAGTAATCCTTCTTAGGGAGTTTATGGACCCTACAGGTTTCCAGAAAGTCCCTTGGAAGCCTTCAGTTTGACAGGTTAGGCATTTGCTTTTGATGTTCTGGTCACTCTGTAGAGCACAGATATGATTTGAGTAGCTGATCCCAGAGAACTAATGAAATACAGCTGTTCTCAGCTTGGGAGAGAGGACAGGCTATTGCTTAGGAAGGAAATCTCTACAAGAATCTCCTCCTACTGTTCCATCATATTCCTAGGAAGGGGGAGACCTTTAGTGGGCACTCCCTGGTCACCTGGGTTGGGTGGGCAGCATTTATTTGGTCAAGGTGTTCTAGTATCTAGCCAAGCCTTATAGCAACCAAGCATGTGTATATTCCATTTGGGGATATGCTGGCAACCAATGCAGCAGTGATATAATCTGTTATTTTGAGACTGGCCAGGAAGCATGTGGGCCACACTATTTTGGGCCAGCTGAAATTTCCAGGGATTTTTCCCAAGGGTTGCTCCGTGTAGCTAGGAGATGACAAGGTCAGGAATGGTTGTCTTCCATCTATCCTGTTTACTGTTGGGGCATCAGCTGAAACCGGATCAAAACTTCCCTGCCACAGCATCCTCCTAACACAGGCTATGAACCCAGAAAATCCTCTAAGTGTTAGATGATAGCTAGGCAAAAGAGGTGTTAATTGAGATGCACTTCTGGTTTTAGTGGAAGACAATGCAAAAAATTTGGGCTTCTCGGTTGCACCTGCTGAGCGGGTCCTTGAATTAGAATAGTGGAATTTGCGACATGAGATCCTCAGATATGCCACCTCTGCTTTGAAATGTTTCGTCCTGTAACAGAGAGGTCCATCTGCTAATCCTGCGATCGCGATGGGGAAGCTGGAAGATAAATCCCTTTCCTCTCACTCGTTCCCCCCTCCCCCCCCCTCTCTCTCTCTTTCCTGACTCCTGTATTTGTGAAGCTGACAGGATAAATAGCAAACCCGGCTGGCTGCCTGCCTGCCTTTCTGTTTGGACTTCTGTTTTTGTTTTTTTAATCCAAGCCTTCCACCGTATCCTCTCGCTGCTCTTTCCGGACGCGAAGCTGGTGGCAGTGGGTGGTTTTCTACTGCTTCCATTCAAATTAACAGTGCCAGTTTCTAGCCTGTGAAACACTGGGGAGATGAAAGGGAATTTTTGATGGGCAGGTTGCGTGCCATGCCCTTGGGATGACCTCTTGGGAGGAAGGCCTGATTCTCTTTGAGAGAAAGAAGGAAGAGCTGCGTCTTCAAACACCGGGAAGATGTTGTTGTTTTTTAAATTAAGACATTTAGAACAGATGCCTTTGAACTGTAATCTCCCTTAGCCCGTTTCTCTCATCTGGAATGAGTTGCTTGCTTTTCTTCCTCCCCCCCTCCCCTCCCCTCCCCTCCTCTCCTCTCCCCCCCCCCATTAGTACATAGATCAGATGGTGAGGAGGCAGGCCACCGAGAGAGGAAAGCCTGGCCTTACCGCACATAAAGCACCTATCCTGTGGTTCCTGACTTTTTCACAGAATGGCAGGGAGGTGGGGAAGGAGGGAATATAGGTTTATGCTCTTAGGTGCAAAATTGGAAATCCCGGGGGTTTCCTCCTCCTCCTCCTCCTCCTCCCCCCACTCTGGAAAGGATGCTCCCAACTCGAGCTTGGCGGAGGGAAGAAGAATTTGTGCGTTGCTAATATTGGCGCTGCGGCCAGCCATCCCAAAGTACTCGGATGAAAGCTCAGCCAGCAGGACAGAGCATGAGTTGCCCTTCCTGCCTCCACAGCATTCCTTTAGAGATGGTGGAGGAAGAGGCAACGGATCTGTTTGGAGGGAGGGGGGGCTCTGCCTCCCCCACCCCCAGGGCTGAGCTTCTTCTTTTATTCAGCAGCAGGAGAGGGCAGGTGGAATATGGACCCTGTGGGGCCGGGCGTGGCAAATTGCAAGCAAGAGGAACAATTGGGGGAAAGGAGGCTTTTCCTACTGAGCCAAGATAATTGGTCAAGGGCGTGCAAATTCTGGGTTCACCTTGTTGGCGGTCACGTTCTCCTCAACTCCTCCTATAGCCATGACTTTTTTATTTATTTATTTATTTATTTTAAAAAGGACGTTTCCAGAACAAGCTTATCTCATGCCCACCCAAAGAACCTTTCATCTTCCACTTCCTGTGTCGCCTTCCTTTTGCGTGGGGCTTCTTCCTAAGGCAAGCTGTGAAAACCAGCAGTGTTTTTTTTGTGGTGGTGGGGAAACAGCTCATGTCACTGGCGAGGAATTGAGTGCATCTGAGCAGACGCCGATTCTCTTCTCTTTGAATCCCTCTCAGTGATAGCGGTGGCAGTGCAGGCAAAAAAGCCTCTCACGAGCAGGACAGTTTTCCTGGGGAATGGCTTCTGCTTTTGGACCATCTCCTGGTCATAAACCCCCATTTAATTATGCATCAAAGTGCATAAAACAAAAGATGGAAGAAGCCACCTGCTTCTTGACAATTCCATTCCTCTTCTTCCCCTTAAGAGGTCTGGGAAATAACTATGAATAGTTAATCGTCTTCTGAGCTACATCAGTATCTCTATATTGCACCTGTATTTTGTGAGCTAATGTTGAAGATGGAGCTGTGAACCAGAACCCACCTGCCCCAATTCAGGGGTTAAGACCTCTTTAGGCAGCTAAGGCCTGGAGGAACATTGTCCATGGGGTCGTGATGGGTTGGACACGACTTCGCAACTAACAGCAAAAGAAAGCCAATATATCTCAGCCCCTCCCGTCCACCTGCCCCATGGAATGGAGATAGGGTAGTGGCACAGTCGTGTACGGTCAAGCGTATGGATTTTGTGTGAAGTTCTTTTGACCCTCCCTTAAAATGGCCACGTAAACAGCATTATTGATATCCTTACAGGTTGGTGACTCTGACAGAGAGGGAATCCCGCCTTCAGGAGGTGCGCTCAGCGTTCTTGTCTGCCTACAACAGCACCGTGGGCCTGAAATTAGCGTCGCCCAGCTCATCGGGAGCCATCGGGGGCCTTCTGGAGCAATTTGTTCGGGGCGTAGGACTCAGAGGGAGCAATGCCCTTTGACGTTTCGTCTGCCTTCCCATCACGCCGAATGGGGTTACCGTCTAATCCCACCGGTGAAGGAACCTCAAAGCCATGTGACACCCCCACCCGCAAGTGCCAGCTCCTGGTCTGTGTCAGAGCCCTTGGCTGCCAGATCGTCTCCTGGACGGCTCCCAGACTTCCCGCTCTTCCGGGTCCATCTGACTGACTGTGGTGGCAGTCGGTGTTATTTCAAGCTGGGCTGATTTCCGTTGGAAACAAATGGTCCCCCTCCTCAGTCTTTTAGGACTTGGCAAGCACTGACAAATCACCAGTAAAATGTGTCAAAACTTCCTCGCTCTGGCTCTTGTGTGTATGTTTGCTTCCTCTTCACCAGGAGTCTTCAAACTTGGCCCTTTTAGGACTTGTGAACTTCAACTCCCAGAATTCCTCAGCCAGGCAGTTGAAGTCCACAAGTCATAAAGGGGCCAGGTTTGAAGACCCCCTGCTCTTTACCTACCTCCTGTACTGAGTCTGGCCTGGAATGGCTCTGAGGGATAAAAAAAAAAATATGCTACTTAGAATGTGAGTTCTTTGGGGTGAACAAAGAAGCTGTTAATGGAAGTTCAGGTGTTCATCTGGGCTCTCCTTCAGATCAGCTGCAGAATTCTCTCCAGTTCTAGGTAACCTGTGAGTTCTGGCCCCAAGAAATCTAGATTGCATCCCCCGAAACATTAATTCATAATTCTGTACCTGTGAATCAGGCTTGCCTATTTCGTTTAACTGAGCAGTTTCATTATTTGGCATAATTTATTATGGGCTTGCTAATCATGTAACAATGGAACTCTTCCTATGTCATCCCACTCACTGAAAATCTGATTTGGCCGTTATTGCGGCTGCCGAGATCTCGGCAGGCAATACCCCTTTGTTTTTAAATAATGCTTTTGTTTTGTTTTGTTTTGTTTCACATGAAAGCTGAGGTTTTTTCAGGAAGCATGTTCTCTAGTGCCTTTTCTGTACCACTGAAGAAATCAATTATATTTTAATGCTAGCCTAGGTAAGAGTGCTTTCCTCCCCCACCCCCACCCCGCCTTGAGTATAAGGTCTCACATTTAAAAGGGGGGAAAGTAAAATGTAAATGCTCTTTTTTTCTTTTTCTTTTTTTGCTTCTAAGCATTGAGCTGTCCTGGCATTTGGTTGAAATTTTGGAGAAAGAGCTTGCAATAACCGTACGATGTATTACTATATAAAGCAGCACTTTTGATTGGAGTAGCTCTCTGCACTTGGCTACATTTCAGAGGTGCAGGATTACAGTTCCCTTACCCGTGCTGGCGGGGAATTATGGAGTTTGAAGTCCAACACATCTGAGAGAGCTGGATTAGATGACTGATAAAGCATCTCTACCCACAGACAGTTTTGGGCCCTCAAGAGCTTTTGGACTGCAATTCCCAAAGCCCCCTGCCATAGATCACGCAGAATGAGATTCATGGGACAGCACCAGGTGCAGGCTGGCAAAGCTACTGCCAAGTTCTTCATGAGAATAAGATGAGCCGCTGATGAAATCAGGTCACATTCTTTACTGATGACCCAATCAGTCTTTCCCTTCCTCTGATTTATATAGCATCAGTAATGAAGCCCATTAAGGGCAGGAATTTTCTATGTTATGTTTCCCCTTAAACTTTGATATGAGGTGATTGAGCAAAAGCAGCAGGATGTTAAGCTGTTAAAAAAAAGAGAAAGCAAACATCATGCTAAAGCTGAAATTACTTCCTTGTTATCTTGATTTGCAGAAGAATCGCATGAGTTTTATTGCAGGAGAATTGCATGCGCTTTTCTCCTCTTTAATGGAAGCTAATTGCCCACATCAAAATTGGGACCTTGGGAAAGGGAAGGGAAGGGAAAGGAAAGGAAAGGGGAAAAAAGCTTGGCAGGGGTTCATACGTAAAAGGGGCTGTGGCAAAATGCTGACTCTGTATCAAGCATGTTATTTTTCATTTGTTGATCTAGCACTGTGACACTCAGGGAATCCAGAACCAACATTCAATTCATGATTTGAACCTCTTAGTGTGAAACTGAACTTCTGCTTTTGAGTAAGCACAGAGCCTCGCATGCATGCTACCGTATGGCATTCAAGGGTGCACTCCTCAGCATATTTGAGAATAAGCTTCCTTGCCCTCCTGGCCTCAGACGAATTACAGTAAATCAGGTAACCATCCTAATGCGTTCCAGCATCGTAGCTGAGCAGGCAGCCTGCAAAGTCTGGCAAGGGGGCAATCGGCCCTTCCGAATAAACGAGAATTGCAGTTATCAGGCAGAGAGGCTCGCTTTCCAAAAGCTCAGCCACGCTCCGCTTCTAGGACACCGGAGCAGCGGCTACAAAGTCTCTCCCCAAGTTTATCTCAGTCGCCCGGGGGGAAAAAAAACGAGTCCAAGCTAGCTCGAATCCCTCAGTCAGAGTGGACTTCCACTCGCAAGGTCCCTGCTCCCACCTCCCGCTTTGATGGCTTTGGGCGAGCTAACGTTAAGACGGAGCCCCGGGTCGCGCTGGGCTGGGCTGGGCTACTCCTCCGCCTTCCTCTTTGCTGTTAGTAGCCTTGCCGGGCATCTGGTGAACAAGGGCGGACCTTTCAAATTGGCCCCGGGAGTAGGGGAAAACCAAGAAAGAAGGGGTCGGGGGGGGGAAAGGAGGGTGAGCCTCGGTCTCCTGCCCCTGCCGCCTCTCTCTTCCCCCCCCCCTCCCTCCCTCTCTTCCTTCTCTTGGAGGCGGAGCTGCAAGGGCGAGGACGCCGCTTTGAGGAGGGGCCGCCCTTTCTCCAGGCAAGGACTCTTCGGCAAGCCGCCGCCGCCGCCGCCGATGGGTTCAGCACCTCGGACAGCTCCTGGGCGCGGCGGTGGGCGGGGCCGAGGCGGAAGGAAAAGGCGGGAGAGTCGTGGCCCTGCCCGGCTCTGGGTCCTCCTCCTCCCCCAATACGCAACACGTGCTGCCACCTGGCGCGGGAGCGGACGCGGCTAGACCGAGCGAGAAGCCGGAGCGGCGACCGAAGGAGTCTGCTGCCGCCTTCCCACCCCATGGAGAGCGCCCCGCGTTCCCCCTAGCGCTTCGGGAGGCTGGCGGCGGAGATGGCGTCTCCGGGAGCCCTGGAGTCCGCTCCCTCCCGGGTGCCAGCCACCAAGGTGGAGCTCACCGTATCCTGCAGGTGAGTGCGGAAGTGCCCGCGGAAGGAAGGGAGGAAGGAAAGAGCCCCGACACCCTCCCTGATCTACGAGCCCCATCGCAGGAGGGCTGGCTAGATCTCAACTCACCTTCCTTGGCGGCGGGGTGGGGGGGCGGGAAATGATGGAGAGCTCTGCTTTTCAGCTGGGAAACCTTGCGTGAAGACAGTGAAAACTGCGATCAGGAAGCAGCCCAGGGTGTTTTTGTACGAAAGTGTATCGTGAATATCCCACTGGGTGTGTGGGATGTAGAACATGGTGTGCAAGTGGGTCTTTAAACACTCAATACATTTCACGATTGGGGAATGCACCCAGTTGGGGTATGACACTATTCTAAATAGTCTGCTTGCCGTCCAGTGGGGTGCAACCAGGGTTTTGAGCGCTGCACATCAACCAGAGTTTCTTTTCTTTGGCATTTTTGTGTGCATGTACATTTACTGTCGCTCTCTTCTGCACTTATTATACATTTGTTCACTTCCATGTACTTTTTTCAAAACAGTGTTCATCTTCCATTTGTACAGCAGAGTGAACAGGCAGCTACCCATTATGTCTTAATGTTGGCAGTGGCCAGTTTGTGTGTATTTACGTTCTCTGAGTATTTGAGGTTTAGATGTTTTCTTTCCATTAATTGCCTGTCATGAATATCATTGCAGGCATTCATGTTTTCCATTTTATACAGCTGTTTTATACAGGTAAAATGTCACGCACTTGAATCATAGGGCTGGGATAAATCAAATATCACAGTTTCCATCTTGCCCCTAACAAGAAGAATTGTTTTTTACCAATGAAGATTTAACTACAGTCAGGGCTTCTTTGCTTTCTTACAAATTTCAAGCCTATTTTGTTTAAGTTTAGTCTGGTATGTTAACATATACAGGTTTTTTTAGAATGTGATCTATACAGAGTTTCACGTAAAGTTCTGAACTTAGTTCCTGAAGGCATGTTCAATAACTTTGGCAAAATCCTGAAATTCCTTCATAGAAAAAAACATGTTTCTATCCCTCATGGTTAAAAGTTTTAAAACATATGTTAGCTTTTGTGAGAAGCCCAGAAATCAGAGACAAATAGAATTTTCAGCAGTCAAAACTTCGAAATGCCAATACGGTGTAGCCCTTCGCTTTTTTTTTTTTGCTTCCTGTGTAAGTGTTGTTGTCCCCCCCCCAATATTCATGTTTAAATGCTGTTGCCTTCAGTGCCCATGAATAGAACCTCATGAATGTCAGCTTGCACATTTGTCAGAAATTAAGCATGGAAATTATCTCTGGCATTTATGGTGTGTTCATTTTGCCAACCTACCCAACTCGGACAAATGATTACTCCAATAGCTTAATAGAAGGTTTTATTTGGGTTGCAGAAATCTATATACGCTATCCCAAAGTCTCACCAGTTGGATGCACACAAGGTGTTGGGTAGTTTGTACTGTGGGATGTTGTGACACGTATTGGGGAAGAAGATGAGTGAGAGTTGTGCCTTTTTGCCCCTTGTGGGCTCCGATGGTAGGAAGCTGGGGCTAAGTAGATTTGGAAGGCTGACGGGAGCCTAGCTGCAGGGAGAGAAGGCCTGTACCGCAGCAATGCTGTAAGTGAATCGTTCCTGGCCCCTGGAGGCTGGGTTTAAAAATAGATCTGAATGGATAGAGAACAGAAGCCTTCAGTCAGGGAGAGGAGAGTAGTCCCTACCAATGATAAGCACCGTCTGTTTTGGTAGGAAAAGAGCAGGAATCTCTGTCCCGTGAGGAATAGAAGGACGTGTGGCTCTCAGTGCCACAAGACCAAGGGGTGTTAGTCTTGTGGCCCTGCCACAAGACTTGTCAATGCCACGAGACTTGTCACCTATGCCAAGTCCGCCAGGGAGGAAACAAAAAGCAGAGAATATGGTGCAGAGGAAGGTAAGTACACACAAAATCTTATTAGTCAAGGGAGGTAAAAGTTGCCTTCGTATTTAGCAGCTCCATCCTGCCCTTCTTCTCTTGACTATCCCAAAGGCATTTCTTTGGCCACAGGATGTTATTTATTATTTATTTATTTATTTATTTATTGGATTTCTATGCCGCCCTATTCCAGGAACTCAATGTTGCCCTTGCCATTGTAGGCGGGATTCAAAGGGATCCTTCAGGCACAACTATATTTTCATATTTCAGCTGCAATACTTTGGGGTTCCTGGCTTTCTCTCCTAAGGGGTGTTTTCAGGAAAATGCAGGTAGTCTGCGGCTTACAACAGTTTGTTTGGTGACCGTTCAAAGTTGCAACGGCACTGAAAAAAGCGACTTTATGACCGTTTTTCCACACTTACAACCATTGCAGCATCCCCACGGTCACGTGATCAAAATTCAGACGCAGGGCCACTGACTCATATTTCTGACGGCTGCCGTGTCACAGGGATCAACTTTTGCAACCTTCGTTGACAAGCAAAGTCAAGGGAGAAGCCAGATTCACTGAACAACTGGGTCCTACTACTTAACAACTGCAGTGATTCACTTAGCAGTTGTGGCAAGAAAGGTTGTAAAACGGGGCAAAATTCCCTTAACAAATGTCTCACTTAACAGCGTAAATTTTGAGCTCCCTTATGGCCGTAAGTCGAGGGTGGCCTGTAATGTGCATCACTTGGACCAACCAGGGGGCAAAGGGAGACGTAAGGATGGCAGACAGAGAAGAAAACTCACCCAAGAGTCAAATGAACCTTCAACTTCAAAGGTGGGTCTACTGTGGAGTAGTACAGGAAGTCAGTCCTCAGTTTACAACTCTTTGTTTAGCAACTGTTTGAGGTGATGAAGGCACTGAAAAAGTGACTTACAACCGGCTCTCAAATTTACAACTTTCATACCTTTCCATTGTCACGTCATCAAAATCCAGGTGCTTGGCAACTGATTCGTATTTATGACAGTGCAGCATCTTGGGGTCATGTTAGCAACGGAAATTCTGGCCCCAATCACGGTCATAAGTTACCCTTTACAATAGACCCATCCATGAAGTCAGATTTAAGTTCATGTTTAGATTCAGTTAAACTTAGATTAGAATCTGGTATCTTGTAGACAGGTTAATACTACATATAAGGAAAGATTGATGGAATTGGGTATGTCTAGTTTAACGAAGAAAAGGAGGAGCGGGGACACGATAGCCGTGTTCCAGTATCTCAGGGGCTGCCACAGAGAAGAGGGAGTCAAGCTATTCTCCAAAGCACCTGAAGGCAGGAAAAAGAAGCAACGGATGGAAACTAATCAAGGAGAGAAGCAACCTAGAACTAAGGAGAAACTTCCTGACTGTTAGAACAATTAACCAGTGAAACAATCCTGCCTCCAGAAGTGGTGAACGCTCCAACACTGGAAGTTTTTAAGAAGAAACTGGACAGCCATTTGTCCGAAATGATATAGGGTTACCTGCCTGAGCAGGGGGTTGGACTTGATGACCTCCAAGGTTTTCCAATTTTATTATTCTGTTCTGTTGTTGTTGTTGTTGTTGTTGTTATTATTATTATTATTATTATTATTATTATTATTATTATCTGCAATTCCTGCTGTTGCAGCAGCACAGCCATTGATCCTCAAGTGAAATTAGGCTAGAAGGGAGAGAAAATTTAGAAATCCTCCTTAATTATGAAGCCCTGTGGCAACGTAGGCTCAGTCGCTCCCTCAAAATGAACAGGCCACAGCTCCTGTCCTGAATGTTGCCAAAGACAAGAAAAATGGGTATGAATCCTCTGAATGTTGTAATTTTGGGGAAGGGATCTCCCAGCACAGAAACTAGGATCAGAGCCACTTTTTCCCCCCGGGAAGACAGCATGGGAAGAAATGGTGACATTCCCCTTTCCCTTTTTCTGGTTATTTATTATTAAATATACAGGCCGCCCATCTTACCACCAGATAACCCAGAGGTCTTCAAACTTGGCCCTTTTATGACTTGTGGACTTCAACTCCCAGAATTCCTCAGCCACGCTGGCTGAGGAATTCTGGGAGTTGATGTCCACAAGTCATAAAAAGGCCAAGTTTGAAGTTCCCTGAGGTAACCTTTCCCTGACTTTTATAATTCTCTCGTCATTGTGATTCCTCCCCAATTCTTGTTTGTTACTTTTTTTTTACATACATTGCACATTAAATGCAAAGAAGCGTTTAAGATCACTTCTCATTCTGAATTCATGATATGTTTAGGTTTCTTATATGATTAGTGCAGTTGCTGAATTAACCCATTTTCTGTGCCACACTATACATTGGACAGTCATTTGTCCCACATGCCAAACCTTTTACAGTAACGCTCTTGTCATGTGAAAGCAGCTAGCAAAGTCTTTAACAGGCCATATTAAGTGTATTCTACGAACTCAGTCAATATTTAGGAGTAGATTTAATTTACCACATGTTGTAACATTTCTTAGAGAAAAAGACTTGCAGCACCCCTTGTCCTATAACAAGCATCATGGATCGTTGTGCAACCCACACATACCTATGTGTATGCAATACATATGCACACATGCAATAGTGATTTGTCTCTTCCGGTCTGGGATTCTTGAATGTTATCAACTACCATACTTATTACCAGTGCTTTTTTTGTAAAAAAAAAAAAAAAAAAAAAGCTGCCGGAACTCACACACATCGTACAACCCGCCTTGCCTACCCTACAAGGTTCCATCCAAAAAAGGTGCCGGAACTCCGTTCTGGGCGTTCTATGAGGGAAAAAAGCCCTGCTTATTACTGTCAATCAACATGGCTGACCAGAGATGATGGTTGCAGCTTCATGCCATCCAAGCATTTAAAACGGCAGCTCTGCATTTGGCTATAGTTTTCTCTCTTACCTCACACAAAGCAAAGGAGGATGTTTGCATATGGAAATATCTTGGTACACCCATGACAGTTATCCTGGGATAAATATGCTGTAACACTTTTGCACATAAGCATCTACGTTAGCAGAAACATATAAAGAATTGAACCTTTCCTGAAAGAATTGTAACAAGGCCTCCAAAAATAGCAATAAAATAGGAATAGATAATGATGTCCCATAATATAGATAGTCCTTGTTTAGTGGCCACAATTGGGACTGGCAACTTGGTTAAGTGAAGTGATTGCTAAGTGAACCCAAGACTGTGCTTATGATCTCACTTCAGCTTTCTTTTGCTTTACAGGCCTGTGAAGGTAGTAAATGCAAGGACCAGTTGTAAAGTTACTCTTTCGTTACTGTTGTAACTCTGAATGGTTGCTAAATGAAGCAGTTGCTAAATGAGAACTGCCTCTATATAAGCTTGGTTAAAGGAAAGATGAAAAAGGACCAAAACCCGTACTCTCCTGGGCCGTATTGGGAAGAATTGTGAGTTAGTAGTGAGTAAAATAAATAGAATTAGAAACAAAATGACTGATTGAGTAATTCTGGGAGCTGAAGTCCACATATCTTAAAATTGCCAGCTTTGAGAAACATTGATCTAGATCAGCGGTTCTCAACCTTTTCCGGGGCTCGACCCCGGCCCGCATCGTGCATGCGCGGCGCGACAGCCCGCATCGTGCATGCGCGGCGCGATGGGGCGCATCGCACATGCGCGACACGACGGCCCGCATCGCACATGTGCGCCGCGGCGGGGTGCATCGCGCATGCGTGCCGCGACGGCCTGCATCGCAAAGGGGAAAAAAATGGCCGACCAAAAAAAAAAATTGCCGACCAAAATAAAAAAAATGGCGGGCCCACATGCGCGGCGCGACGGCCCGCATCGCAAAGGGGAAAAAAATAGCCAACCCCCCCAAAATGGCTGACCAAAAAAAAATGGCAGGCTGCGGTGTTTGGCGACCCCCGTGAAATGGTCGTTCGACCCCAAATGGGGTCACGACCCACAGGTTGAGAACCGCTGATCTAGATGGTGGTGTCTTTAACCATTCAGGAAGAGATTTTGATTGCCTATCCCTGATGAAAGGTAAATTTTAAAAACACTGACGAACAAGGTGGATCTGCTAAAATAGTTAAAAACATAGAGCTCGCCAGTTCTCATTCACTGTGGAGGTGGGTTTTGCAAAATAAAGTTCTGGATAGGCTGGAACTTCTGGAAAAAAGTTCCAGAATGAAGAATAAATAAGGAAAGCGTAGGAACTGCTGAGTTGCTTATTTATTTAAAGAATTTACTTGGCCACCTATCTCACATAGTGATCCTACACAGCTCACAATCCTTAGAAACAATATAAAAGCAAATAGGTCTTCTCCAACAGACATCGGAACACACTTTAGTCCCCCTGTCTCACCACCCATCACAGCCTAATGTTTGGGGAAGAGCCAGGTCTTTGTGGTCTTCTGAAAGGCTAAAAGACTAGTAACACCATCCCACCAATGAATCTCAGGGGGGGAGGCTGTTTCAAAAGACAGGGGCAGCCACTGAGAAGGCACACCTCCAAGATCTCAGCAGATGACAACATTTGAGGGAAGGGCCCTGGAGTGCACTCACCCTACCTGACCTAGTGGAATGGGCAGATATCCTCAGGGAGGAGTCAGTTCCACAAACAATCTGGCTCTTTACCATGTAAAGAGCTTTAATCATCATAATTACATCTGCAAAGCAACTAGGGGCCAGTACTGATCACGCAACAGTGCTGTAACCAAGGTAAACCACAGAGTGCCCAGAGCTGTGCATTCCACTCCATTCTGGAGCAGTTGCAGCTTCTGGACCGTCTTCAAGGGCGGTCCCCCTGTAGAGCGCATTGCAGTAGTCCAGTCAGAAAGTAACTAAGGCGTAAGTGACTGCAAGCAAGCCCTCTTGATTCAGGAACGGGCACTTGTGGTGCACAACATGAAACTGGCCACAGCTGCCACCTGCTCTTTCAGCAGGAGGATCATGCGCAAGCTAGCAGAACAGCTCTGATAATGGGTCGAATAGGTTTCTTCATTGTTGTTTGCCCGTTTACAAGAACCTTGCCAGACTGTCTGCCTTCCTTTGGGAGACCTCAAATGTTTCCTCCCCAGAATGGACTCTAAACTGGAATATATCTAAAAAAAAGGTGAAAGCTGGAATATATCTAAAAAGGTTAAATCATGGCAACTGTGGACTAAAGTTTATTAAAACTGAGCCGTTTCTTTACTCATCCAGGTATCTTCTTCAGAGTAACGAAACATCTCAGTTTTAATAAACTTTGGTCCACAGTTGCTAAGATTTAACCTTTTTAGATACTTTTGGCCTAGATCAGGGGTAGGCAACCTGAGCTCTTTTATGACTCGTGGACTTCAACTCCCAGAATTCCTGAGCCAGCATGGCTCAGCTTGAAAACCTCTCTCTTTCCCCTCAGCATGGCTGGCTCAGGAATTCTGGGAGTTGAAGTCCACGAGTCATAAAAGAGCCAAGGTTGCCTAGCCCTGGCCTAGATAATTGAATCTTCATTTACATGTTACTTTTCATTTTGGGGAGAAGCCCCCTTGCAATCTGTATGGCAAGATTTGGTTCTTTCCTACAACTCTCTGACTCTCTGCCTACCCACCCACATTTTCACCCAAGAAGTTACTGGGACGAAGAGCACAATGTCTCAGTCTTAATAAACTTTGGTCCAGTCGCCACGATTTAACCTTTTTAGATTTAACCTTTGACCTGGATGATTGAACCTTCATTTTACAAGCTGGAATATAGTTTAACCCTCCTCACCCCCGTTGGGGTCTCCGCTCTTTCAGCCAGTGGTTCTACCACCTCAGCTATAAGTTGAAGAGGATTCCCTACATTACTTACAAGATCTGTGTGGAGAAATATTATTTCACCCAGACTCCAAGGTGTCCTTTATCCTGACTCTGGAAAGGCAAACACCACAACCACTCTGTCTTGCTAGGGTTGAATTCCCCATCCAGGCCCTTCCAGCCTCCAGGCCCTGAGCCTGCATCTGAACAGTATTAGTTGCTCTGCACGGGGTAGAGATATTTAATTGGGTATCATTAGCATATTGATGATATCAAACTCCAAGCCGCCAGTTAATGACCTCTCCCAGTGGCTTAATATAGATGTTAAGTACAAGACATGAGAAATATGAGGCACCCGCATAACGGAGGCCTGGTGCTGAATTTCTGTTCCCCCCCCCAACACCGACTAATACCAGCCCTGAAGGAAGGAGGAGAACCACAATGCCTCCCACTCGCATCCCACAGAGCTGGGGGGGGGCGGCGCAGGGTGTCACTGTGCATACCAGGGAGAGTTGCTCCAAGCATAAATACTGTAGCAGCATTTTAAACAGAGCCCGTTTCCCGTCAGTCATTTTTGCTTAATCCCCTGGGCTGAGCAAGTTTTATGGAAGTCAGATTTTTTTAGGTCCCCTTTGCAGAACGGCAAAAAGTCTTTGGGTTGTCCTTGTGCTTCAGAGGGAAGCTGTTGGGTGGAAGCACCTTGTGGCTTCCTTGCGGCTGAGGTCCGAAAGCAGGAGAGCAGAAATGGCAAGGCTTTGCAAAGCAGAAGCAGCAGCCGTACATCTGCCGGAGTTTTCGCAGATGTTCTGCTTCGAGCCTTCTCTTTCTTTGGTGTGTCTTGAAGGGATTAATCCACCGAAGCTATTGTTGCAGGATGGAATGCTGCTTTTATATATGACAATTGCAGCGAGAGGATTTTTCTGCTCAAAAAATGGAACCAGTCCAGGCTATTCACCTCGGAGGAATGGCTGGTGAAGACGATGGAACTTATGGAGATGTCTAAATTAACTTCTTTGATAAGAAGAAAAAAAATGCATTTATGATCAACTGGAAATCCTTTTTACATTTTTTTTGCACAAAACAGAATTAAATGCATTAACGATGTGTGGTTTTGATAATTGGGGGGAAAAATGGATAATAGAAAAGACTGAGCTTTTTTGTAATCATAGTAGCAGATAAACTTTGCAATTGTACTTACAGTGGCCCCCGCGGAAAGGGTTCGCAATTTGGGAGTCCTCCTGGATTCACAGCTGTCTTTAGAGGACCATTTGACGGCCATGGCCGGGAGGATGTTCTATCAGGTTCGCCTGGTACGCCAGTTGCGTCCCTTCCTAGACCGGGACTCGCTATGCACAGTTATTCATGCCTTCGTCACTTCCAGGCTGGACTACTGTAATGCTCTCTACATGGGGCTCCCCTTGAGGTGCACCCGGAGGCTTCAGCTGGCCCAGAATGCGGCCACACGGGTAGTGACCGGAGCGCCATGGCGCACCCATGTAACATCGCTCCTGCGCGAGCTGCACTGGTTGCCGGTGGCCTTCCAGGTGCGTTTCAAGGTGTTAGTGACCATCTTTAAAACGCTCCATGGCATCGGACCTGGATATTTACAGGACCGCCTTCTGCCAGCAAATACCTCCCGCCGTCCGGTACGCTCCCACAGAGTGGGTCTCCTCAGGGTGCCGTTGGCCAGACAATGTTGGCTGGCGACCCCCAGGGGGAGGGCCTTCTCTGTGGGAGCTCCAACGCTTTGGAACGAGCTCCCCCCCGAACTCCGTACGATGACGGAATTGCGTTCCTTCTGTCGAGAATTAAAAACATATTTATTCCGACAAGCCGGCCTGGGATAGTAGCTCCGGTTCCAACAAGGCCATAATTGTTTTTAGGGGATTGAGTTTTTAGATTATGTATTGGGTTTTTAAATGATTGGGCCAAATTATTTAATTTATTTTTAATAATTTTACTTTTTGTGTGTTGACGTTTTTAATTGGGCTGTACACCGCCCCGAGTCCTTCGGGAGGGGGGCGGTATAAAAATCGTAAACTAAATAAATAAATAAATAAATTTGCTGCAAAGAAAATCAGAATCATCTTCTTTGAATTTCTCTTTATTCTTTCTTTCTGCGCTTCTTCTTTTATTTCTTTTTTTCTTTCTTTTCTGCTTTTACTCATTACACATAGCCTTTGACTTAGGACCACAAGTGGGAGCAGAATTTCTGCTGCAAAGCAAGGCGGTGGTTAACTCAGCTGTGCCCGATTTTACAGCCTTCTCTGCCATGGTTAACAATAACAACAATAACAACTTTATTATCACTTTGAATGTACATCAATCGGCATACACTAGAATGAAATTTCGTTGTATACAGCTCTCAAAGGGCCACCACCTCCGATATACACTCCTTGTTCGTGGCTTCCAGCTGAAGTTTCAGATCGTCCATTTTAATCTCTAGAGCAGGGCTTTTCAACCAGTGGTACGGGTACCACCTGTGGTACATTGGCACCTGGCAGGTGGTACGCGACCATCCTAGAAAAGTGGTAGTGGGGGAGGGGAATGAGCTGAACCGGTGGCAGCACCACACAAGCCTGAATGAGATATGGCTGGAGCTGCAGGGCTGTCAGGGCTCAGCGGAAGCGCCAGGATCAGCGCTTCTTCGGGACTGTCAGGGCTAGAGGAAGCACCAGGATCAACGCCAGGCTCCAGCTGGAGCTCGGCACTGATCCTGGCGCTTCTGCTGAGCCCAGAAGAAGCACCGATCAGCTGGAATGTTGCAGCATCTCCAGGGTCTTGTGATTTACATTCAGATGCTTGGCAACTGATTCATATTTATGACGGTCACAGTGTCCCAGGGTCATGTGAAGTGACCAAAACCTGCTGCAACCACCCAGCAGACAGGGGGGGGATAAAAACCAAACACCTCCACCCCACCCCCGCTGCCAATCCTCAACAGAAATGCTCACAACAATGAAACCCTCGGACAGGAGGAAGAGCGCTGCTGGGTGGGCAGGCAGGTGTCTTGCTCGGCTGTGGCTTGGGGGGCACTTTTTTCTATGCCATTTTAACTTCAAACAGTCACTAAGTGAACTGTTGTAAGTCAAGGACTATCTGTACTTCATCACTTTTTTCCTTTTTTGACACCTTGCTAGGCGACTGGTGGTACTCGGATGTTGCCATATCCTAAAAGTGGTACAGTGGGTGAAAAGGTTGAAAAGCCCTGCTCTAGGGAGCGAACGATGGCAAACAGGACAGATGGAAACGGAGCTCCGTGTGGATTAGCCCTCAAATTAGACTGTATTCCTCCATGACAATCTCATCTCCTTTCCTTTTTCTGATCCTGACTCTTCCACCTTTTCCTTAAGTTGCTAAGCGAATCTTTGCAGCTGTTAAGCGAACCACAGGGTAATTAAGCAAAATGGTCATAACTGTGAAAAACGATCATCAGTCACTTTTTTCAGTAACTTTGAATGGTCACTAAACGGATGGTTGTAAGTTAAGGGTTATCTGTAAGAGCCAGGCTTTCTCTCCTTTTCCTGCCCGAAATAAAAGGAGAAAATAATAATAATACCAGAGATGGAAGAAGCCAAGGGATTTTGCCCATGGAGCAGGAGACCGACTGTATCTACAGAGCGGCGGGGGGGGGCAGTATTGCAATCCAGTGGCTTTGGATGGTGCTTGGCTAAGCCTGGATTACAAGGTTTAGGGTAGGGAGGGCAAACCTAGGACACGCGTGTCAACGGTGACACACCACAATGTTTTGGGTGACACACCAGTGTTCACCAACACCCAACAACTATTCCCGAAAGCAACACCCCATCACTTTTGGAGACCGCAGAGGCAGGGCGAGAGTGGGGTGTGCTCTTGTGTGGTTTCCAGACTCTTTGACAGTTAGTTGAGAGGGCCACGCTTTCGCAATGCCTCCAGAGGCTCCAAAAATCGTGCAAAAAAAAATAATGAGGCACGCTTTTGCACGAATGTTTGGAGGCCGTTTGAGAGTCAGGCGTGCTCTCGCACAGCCTCTGGAAGTTACATGTGAGGTCTGGGCTCTCACATGACCTCCGCAGCCTCTGAAAATCATGAAAGATCGGGGTGGGCTTTCACGTGTTTTTCGGAGGCTGCAGAGGCCGTGGAAGAGCATTCTCCAAAGCCGCTTCAAGAAGGAAGACTTTGACATGCGTCAAATGGACCTCAGGTGCCTGTCAATGGAAAGAGGACACCGCCTGAAGGTAAGCGGCATGCAGCGGATCCTAGGGATGATACACAATTGGGCCGGTTTATTTATTTATTTTTAAAAATGAATATGTAAAGAATTCTTTTTCTTTTGTTGGAGCAGAGAAGGGAGGTGGCATACCAGCAAAGTCAAGTTTCTGGATTTTTGACATGCCCGGTCCAAAAGGTTCACTGTCTGGGCCCTGAAACTGTGTCTGCTCCTGCCACGCAGGGCCAGTTTTCCACTAACACTAAGCCGGCTGAAGTGAGCTTTCTAGGAAGCAAATTGAATAAATAGCTGCCTGACTCCCTCAATAAGTGTCAATTCAGTCTTTTCCTCTTGAACTACGATGACGCCAGAAGATGCTGAGTCAATCTCAAAGGTGCTGCTTCCCTGCCCCCCCTTTCAAAAGACAACTGGACTTTCTTAGTGTTTTCTTTGAAGATGTTTCACTTCTCATCCAAGAAGCTTCATCGGTTCTGACAGGATGGCGGACCAAACCGTCTTCAGAGAAAACACCAAGAATGTCCAGTTGCCTTTTTGAAAGGGAAAAAAAAAAGCACCTTTGAGACAACCATGACCTGGATGGCTGAGAATCTCCATAGACATGCTGAGCTTCTGGGGACCACACGAGGCCGGACCGTGTCATCCTCACGTCATGTCTGAATGTCTTTCATTGTATTTCACTTGTGGTTATATACTTGGCTTCTAAGACGAAAAGTTCTCAAAGGACTGTAAACTTTGTGGCAAGGATCCTGGGGCAAGAAGATGACTGAGCACGGCAGAGGGGAAAGGGGTCGAGGGAGGTTGTGTGGAAGACTTTGAACCTCACAACTGTGTGATTCCCATTGACTTTATTGTGCTATCTCGTATTTGTTGGAATGTGTATAGCAAGAGCTTCTGATCTTTTTTTTAACCAAATCGGAAATGCAGAGAAGATAGGTAAGAACCGAGTGTTAAGATTTCTTTAGGAGATACGTTCTAAATTACACTACTAAATTTTTAAAAAGAAGCTCGGGGTCACCACATACGGATTTTTTGGTGTGGGAGGAATGTGAGCCAAATTTCAGTGCTGATGCTCAAAATAAATTCCTGAGCTCAACTTAATTACACACACACTTCTTTTGCATTAGGCTCCAACTGGGGGCGCTCCAGTTAATGCTTTAAAAAAAAAAAGAACAAATGTTCTTACACTCTTGTCCTAGATATCATGAGGCCTAGCAACTTGTACGTGAAAATAATATATTTTTCTTTGTTGGACCTCTAGTTCTAAGTAATAAATAAAGCTGTTGCTAGTTATTGGACCTCTGCATTTGTGTTGCCTCTTGCGTAGAAAAAAGAGAGAAGTTCCTAGTCATTTATTATTTCATTTACGTATTATTTTCTTTATATCCAGTCTTTATTGTTTTTATTAAACAACTCAAGGCAACGAAAATATCTAATACTTCTTCCAGCTCCTATTTTCCCCAAAACCTCAACCCTGTGAGGTGAGTTGGGCTGCGAGAGAATGAATGGCCACCCAGCCAGTGTTCATTTCTAAGTCAGGACTAGAACTCACTCTTTCCGAGTTTTTAGCTTGGCACTATAACTGCTAGCTAAATCGAACTGGCTGCCTTATGGCCAGGTAGAAAGTAGAAAGTTCTTGATCTTTCTGATAAAGAAAGCTCTGTTTTGGAATCCAAGGAAGCTGCCAGAATAGATGTGAGCGCTTCACCAGCACTTAAATTGCTGGCAGTTTAAAAGCTCTATCTAACATGGTGGGCTGGCTCTGTTCTCTTTCCTCCAGCGCAAAGCTGCCGCTGGCTGTAGATTTGATTATCTCCTTTGATGGCCTCTTAATCCAGATGTGTTATAATCCTAACAGAAGGAACGTTTGGCCAGAGAACAGAAGGAACTCAGAAGGGTCAGGGTGATTTTATTCTAGGGGAAATGAATTGGAAGCAAGCAAATCCTATGCTTCTTAGACACACACACACACACAGACAGCCTCTCTGTTTTTGCACACTGGTAATGTCTGCTCTTTCTTTCTACCCTTTGGCTCCTTCGTCTTCCCAGGAATCTGTTGGATATGGACACTTTCTCCAAGTCTGATCCTGGTAAGTAGGCTGAGCTGGGAACAACACTGGCATTGGCACCAAATGATGGATATAGAGGGGGAGCACCCACCCACCCACCCACCCAAGAATCAAAGGCTGGCATCCTTTGACAGAAATCTTGAATTCATTTCATGTCCAGCTACCATTAAAGAGACAAGAACGTCTCCCCCTGACAAGAGTTCAACCACATTAATTCCTGTCAGACCTTTGAGATAGGCCAGAA
Source organism: Bothrops alternatus (assembly GCA_034064705.1). NCBI lineage: Eukaryota > Metazoa > Chordata > Lepidosauria > Squamata > Viperidae > Bothrops > Bothrops alternatus. The sequence continues at coordinate 4,586,155 of JARGCV010000174.1, read as the reverse complement.
AATGGACTCCCCATAAGTTTGATGGGGATGATAGTTTACTGATGTAAGCCACCATAACAGAATCATGAAAGCCTGACTGCGTTTTCCCTTCCCTCCCTATTACAGGACAGTCCTCGACTTACGACCACAACTGAGCCCACCATTTCTGTGGCTAAGCGAGACAGCGGTTAAGAGAGTTTTGCCCCCCCCCTTTTACCACCTTTCTTGCCACAGTTGTTAAGTGAACCGCTGCAGTTGTTAAGTTATAAATCGTAAGTCACTTTTTTCCAGTGCTGTTGTAGCTTCAAACAGTCACTAAATGAATGGCTGTTGTAAGTCAAGGACGAGCTACATACCCCCTGGCGGTTAGGTGGAGCTAGTGTGAATTTCTTCTTAATGTTCTCTTTGTCTCTTGTAACCATCTCTGCAAAGTTTCCCCAAGATCCTTTCTGTAGCTCCCTATAGTTCCAAGACATCCTTCCCAACTGGATGCCCTTGAGATATATTGGGATTACAATTCCCATCATTTGGAGTAATTGGAATTGTAATTCAATGCATTCGGAAGAGTCCTGGTTGAGGAAAAGTGCTCTTAGGGGTGTTCTGTCAAGGTTTGATATTAACTAAGTTACCCTACACCAGGGGTAGGCAACCTTGGCTCTTTTATGACTCGTGGACTTCAACTCCCAGAATTCCTGAGCCAGCATGGCTGACTCAGGAATTCTGGGAGTTGAAGTCCACGAGTCATAAAAGAACCAAGGTTACCTACCCCTGCCCTACACAATTGGGAGAATATTGGGAGCATCTCAGTCCCATCACAGGCAGTTGAAGGTGACACATTCACTGAATCGTGGCCGTTTACTTGGTGAGCCATTGGGGAGTTGTCTATCCTACAGAACTGATCATCTCTGGTCATCATGTCTTCTCCAGTCCCACACAACACGTGTTGTGCCCAGGGAGGAAGAAAATGACAAGCTAAATCAAATTTATAATCACAGGGTTAGAAAGAAAGCAAAGCAGCTGGCAGGTCTGTGGCGGGGAATAAATCATAAGGAATATTGAGAGGGCAGATTGTGTGTCTCAGAGGGAATGAATGGCTGAATGAATGAATGAATGAATGGGTATTATAGTGTTGCTGTGACTCAATGTCAGGGCACATGCAAATTCCATGTTCCAAATTCATAATTACTGGTGGAAATCCAGGAGAGCTGCTGCCAGTCAGTTTCGGATAGGCAACATTTTGGGGCCGGATCTTGAAATAATTTAATTTAATTTAATTTAATTTATTGGATTTCTATGCTGCCCTATGTATGTGGTAGACATGCTCACAATAGTTATCTAGAAGAAGAATAGAATAGAACAGAACAGAACAGAACAGAATAGAATAGAATAGAATAAGAAACAATAGAATAGAATAGAATAGAATAGAATAGAATAGAATAGAATAAGAAATAGAACAGAACAGAATAGAATAGAATAAGAAATAGAACAGAACAGAATAGAATAAAATAAAATAAGAAATAGAACAGAACAGAATAGAATAGGAATAGAATGCAATGCAATGCAATACAATGCAACCCAATAGAATAGAATAGGAATAGAACACAATACAATACAATAAAACACTTTATTTGGCCAAGTGTGATTAGACACACAAGGAATTTGTCTCCGGTATAGAAGCTCTCAGTGTACATGCAAAGCATCAGAATACTAATCATCATCATCATCATCATAGTAATACCAATAAGAGGGGGTAGTAAGGAAGATAATAAGAATGCTAATAACAGTACTACAGCCATGCTACATGGATAAATATACACAGACATTAGGCAGTACTGCATATTTGCAAAAGCATGCCAGCTTCCTATTTAAGGTTCCCAGACTTTTAAAAAGTCAGTTGGGCAGATGTTCTTCCGGACATCTCACAGTTCAAGGTGACTCTGAGCATTTTGACCTTACAGCCTCACCTGTAGTGCACACAGCGATTGAGTGATAACTTTGTGACAATTTTTTTATTGGGATTCCCCGTTTTATTCGTGGACTTTTGAGGGGTCCAAGCATCGCTGCCCATCTAACTAACCTTGACTTTTAGCACTTTGTAGAGTCTGTCACCACCCCCGGGGAATTTTAGCACCATGAGTTTGATTGTGAGGTTTTACAGAAGCTCATTGGCAAAGCTTTACATTACTGTAAGCTAAATTCAGCTCCAAGGACTCCTCACCTTTACCCAGGCAACTAAGCTCTCCGTCAGCAATCTTCCTGTCTTTTGCCCATCCTTTTTCTTTTCATTAAAAATATATGTTCAGGAAGCAAGAAATAAAGAGCTGCACAATGGCCGGTGATTGCTAGCAGGGGAAGCAGAGCTAGGAAAAGGGCCAGGCAGGTGCTTGACAAAGGCAATCACTTTTAGAAAATGAAGGTAATTCACATGATCTGAATGGTGGAGTTAGTAAAAGCTGCTTTCCTCTAAATGGCAAAGCAACTGACAGCGCCATCATTGTTATGATCACAGGATGATCACGGTGCCCAGGGCAATGGGTTTATATCCCAGAGCCTCTGAGGGATGATTTTGGAATGAATCCCTGAAGGTGGAAAGTTTGAAGAAACTCATGAGGGCATTGCTGGCCTGCCTTAAGCCTGGGCAGACAGGCGGAAATTGTATTCAGAATGAAGGCAGCATTCTTGGTTCACACTTTCATGCTTGACGGAATATGAGACTACATTGCCTTATCCATCTTACAGAACGTAGAATCATAGACTTGGAAGAGAACTTTGAGATCCTCTAGTCCAGTGGTGGCGAGCCTATGGCACAGGTGCCAGAGACGGCACTCAGAGCCCTCTCTGTGGGCACGCACGCCGTTGCCCCAGCCCCGTCTCCACCTCCACCTGCGGCCCCCTTCTCACCAGCAGCCCCCTGGAAGAGAGTCGCCCTCGGGCCTGGCCTTCGCAGAGCAGCGCAGCCAAGGACATGGCAGCCGGGCAGCGGGGTCAAGATTCCGCCCTTGCACCCCATTGGTGCGCAGATGGTGCTGTGGGGTGTGGGCAGAGGGTGTAGCCGCCATGGCGCTGCTGGGCCGCCTGGGCGATCTGCGGCAGGCCATGGAGGCGGTGGGTGGCCCTGTGGGCAGGCAGGGTTGGGTGGGGGGGGAGAGCGGGGGTGGGGGGCGTGTAGCAAATATCTGCAACAGTTCAGTAGCTTCCTCTTTCCATGGGATTGTAAAATGGTTCGCCATCACTGATCTAGTCCAACTCCCTGCTCGAGCAGGAGACTCTGTACCAGGGTGTGTGAAACTGCTAGCCCGTGGACCGGATGCATCACATGGAAGCCGCCCCCATCCCAGCTCCGGCAAGGGGGAAAAAGTCGCGATATGTCGTGACGCGGTGAGTTTGATACTCCTACTCTGTACCATTTCAGACAAATGGCTGTCCAGTCTCTTCTTGAAAGCCTCCAGTGATGGAGCATTCACAACTTGTGAAGGCAAGCCATTCCACTGGTTGATTGTTCTCACTGACAGGAAGTTTCTCCTAAGTTCTAAGTTGCTTCTCTCTTAGTTACCATCCATTATTTCTTGTCTTGCCTTCTGGTGCCCCCCACCCACCCATCTGTGTAGGAGCCCCTCAAAAATCTTGGAGTCAAATGATAGAGCAAGTTATTATTTTTTATTTATTTACCAACAGCACGGTGTGGTGTGAATAGTTGTTACGTTCAAAAAGGGTGAGCTTTGTCTGGAGACCATGCAATTATTCTCACATCTTGCTCGTTCTCTTCAAACCTTTGGAATCCTTTATACACCAATCGTCCTTCTGAATGGATCAGCGCTGCCTTCAGAAAAGGGCATTCCAGTCAGTGGGACCGTCCCATTCCCATCTCCATGTCCTCACTTTCCGGCTCGATATGTCAGTAAGACAAGAACAAATGGCAATTGTATGAGAGTAAGGAGGGTACCTTGTATCCGGAGAGGGGGGAAGAGAAAATAAGGAGGCAGGAATTGTCAGTCTTCTCAGATACACCAGACAGGAAAAATGACCAGGATAGCTAATTCTACTTTATTTTACCGCTACCTTAACAGAACAAGAGCCTCAGAAACTAGGTGGTATCCCTTTTGTGCTTCTTTTTCAGTCCTTTATGCAGCTGCAGGCTATGCCTTCCCTTATCTGACTGTTCCCTAGGCGGCATCTCTTCACCCAGTCTCTCAAGGTCTTTCTCCTAAACCTTTACAGGAACTCCCACGAATGCAGAACTATCCATCCTGCGGCTGCTTCACAGCATGTAGCAAATATCTGCAACAGTTCAGTAGCTTCCTCTTTCCATGGGATTGTAAAAGCCTTGGCTGTTTAAGATGTGGCAGACAGCAGCTGTGCTCCAAGGCGCATTTTGGAGATAAGACAAAATGCTGTATGACTCTGAAAAAAATGCGTCTCTGCAGCATTTCCTGGGAAGAACAGTTGAGATGGAATTCAAGTTGGATGAAGATCACCAGCATCATGGAAAGTTAAAGTTTTACAACACAGATTCCGGATGAGGGCAGCATGAAAGGGCATAGAAGAGCCCCTTATGATCAGGAAGCAGCCTTTTCCCACCAAGCGCCCTGCAGATGTGTGAGGCTACAATGACCAAGTTGCAAGCCATCACATCTGGAGGATGCCCAGCTGAAGCAGTCTGGGCATCCTCCAGATGTTGTGGATCTAACTCTAGTTTTGAAGTCTTCTCTTATTTCCAAAAGCTGTTCTTTCCAGTTTGTTTCTAGCCACTTTAACAAATCTTTTTGAAACATGCGCCACGTATGGAGGAAAGTTGTTATCATGAGGGTGAAACCCCATTAAAATGAAGGACTCGTTCAAATTTTAGCACCATAGTTGGATTAGACCTGTCTCTTGCCCCTTGACGTTAAGGACCATGAGTCTCTGCTGCATTGCTTTGACTCTTGTTTCACTCTGGGATAGAAAAATGTGGCGAGGCCCGGATCTCTTCTGTACTATACGCTGTTAAAACATAGAACATAGAATACCAGAGTTAGAATGGACTTTGGAGGTCTTCTAGTTCAACCCCCTGCTCAAGAAGGAGATCCTGTACCAGGGGTAGGCAACCTTGGCTCTTTTATGACTCGTGGACTTCAATACCCAGAATTCCTGAACCAGCCATGCTGACTCAGGAATTCTGGGACTTGAAGTCCACAAGTCATAAGAGAGCCAAGGTTGCCTACCCCTGTTTATACCATTTCATTCAAATGACTGTCCAATCTCTTCTTAAAAACCTCCAGTGATAGAGCTTCTACAACTTCTAGAGCAGTGTTTCTCAACCTTGACAATTTTAAGGCATGTGGACTTCAACTCCCAGAATTCCACAGCCAGCTATGCTGGCTGTGGAATTCTGGGAGTTGAAGTCCACATGCCTTAAAATTGTCAAGGTTGAGAAACACTGTTCTAGAGGCAAGCCATTCCTCTGATTAATTCTTCTCACTGTCAGGAGATTTCTGCTTAGTTCCAGGTTCAATCTCTCTCTCTTCCACCCATTCCTTCTTGACCTGCCCTCAGGTGCTTTGGAAAATAAGCTGATCCCCTCTTCTTTGTGACAGGTCCTCAAATTCTGGATGACTGCTATTATATCACTCCTAGTCCTTCTATTCATTTGACTACACATACCTACAATCTGACCAAATCATCCGTTGTTAGGGATGTTTTCTTACCCCCAGATGAAGAGAATGCCCTAAGCCCATCCACACAAGTTGCTATTGGACACATTTTTGGCTTCTTGCAATTGCCCATTGGTCTCCAGAGAGGTCTGTTAGCGTAATTTCAGGGCATTATGGAAGATCCTGGGGAGTACAGCAAAGACAGGGACTTGATTCCTACCCCCCCCTCCCAAGGAAGGAATAATGAAAGACTATAATCAAATATGTTCCAGAGAGACATGCTAGTTTCAGCAGGATAATTCTGCAGATCACTTTACAAATGACTGTAGAAAGATCTTCCAAGAACCTGCCAGAACTGATGAAGCTTCTTGGATGAGAAGCGAAACTACTACTCCTACTCTTCTTCTTCTTCTTCTTCTTCTTCTTCTTCTTCTTCTTCTTCTTCTTCTTCTTCTTCTTCTTCTTCTTCTTCTTCTTCTTCTTCTTCTTCTTCTTCTTCTTCTTCTTCTTCTTCTTCTTCTTCTTCTTCTTCTTCTTCTTCTTCTTCTTCTTCTTCTTCTTCTTCTTCTTCTTCTTCTTCTTCTTCCTTCTTCTTCCTTCTAGAAAAAAAAAACAACCCAGTCCAGTTGCCTTTTGAAAAAGCACATTTGAGACAACTATGACCTGGTTGACTGAGAATTCCCACAGACATTTTGCCAAGAATAATGTGTTAGCTGTCTCCCATCTCATCACCAAATCTCCCTGTGTTTTCTTCCTAACACACTTAAATTTAGTGTCCTAAATCTATTCATTTTTATTCAGAAATAAGTTTCATCCAACTGGCCAGGATGAATTAAACTCCTTGCATGCCTCTTTCCTCCACTCTCAGCTCTCGTGCGGGTCAGAAAACCTTTCTTCAGCAGAGTGCCTACTAACAGTAGTTGGAGAAAGAGCTCAGTTGTGCTATGAAACTCCTCAAGGCAAGAAAATGTGTGCAAGAAGCAATGTAGCTCGTTTTTTGGTTCACGTGTGGTTAATGTGCCTTGTAAAGGAGGTTTTTTTTAACGTGTTTCCATCAGTATTTTAATTTTCAGTTATTGGGTTGCATTTTTTATTTGCGTAAAGACACACCCATATTTTATTAATGGTGTAGGAAGTTAAATATTAAGGGCGACTTTATACCTCGTTACCTGGAAATAATGGGGCTTATTCTGAGCACATAATCAGATAAGAATTTGAACAGTTACAGGACAGCAAGTGAAAAACAGGGTTAAGATTTTTCTGCCTACTGGCAGTTGGTGCCATGAAAGCTTGAGAAAATCTTTCTCAATGAAACTTTTAGTTGTTGTTTGACCAATATGTGGGATCCGTGGTGCTCTCTGAGCTTCATTACCAAACTAGGTAATATCATCAATACTGCAAAGGAGAGGGGTTGGTTCTTATTTTTATATACTAGTGACTTGCTCTGTTAGCGTTGATGGGACTGCTCCTTGATTAGGCGATTGTTCAAGGAACCACCAAGAACACTCCCCAAAAGCTGCCAAAATACAAAAATAAGAGTGAACCCCTCTCCCTTCTAGATGATGTTACCAATTGTTGAAGGAAAAGTCTTCATCATAGTTCAGTCCAAGCCGGTGTTAGAAGTAAGTCTTCATCCTGGTTCATCCAAGCCGGGATAAATAAGCAAAATGGCGACTGCTTTGGGAAGAAGGTTACAGTTTATTGAAGAAGCAGAAAGATGGTCCTTGCAAGGAGCAGAGAGGAAAGAGACCTTGAGCACATGGGCAGTAGGTTTTTATACCCCCTCTAGCCTTTTGGAATAGTTTCCTGTTCCTGTGGCATGAACCTTGAGGCTATTTCTGAGTGTTTTTCTAGGACTTGATATCTGTGGTTTAATCCTATTATCATATCCTGCTTGCCAGGTGATGGGGTTAATTACTCCTAGAGTTTGGGTGGGGCATGCAGATCTTCTCTTTGTCTTCTTGAGTGCCCTGGCTTCCACTTTCTGATGGTTCTACATCTGCATTCGTATGGGGCTAGCTCTTGCTTGGGGCAGAGAGAGAGATTTGGGGCCAGGTTTGGTTTTTAAAAAATCCTTTTGAGGAAAAATATATTTTTCTGCCCTTTTAATATTTCCTTCTCTGGGCTAACTTCCTTCACCGGGAATAAACAACATGACAACTGCTTTAGAAAGGTTGCAGTTTATTGAAGAGGAGAGCCAGATAGGAAGATGGCTCTGGAAGAAAAAGAGTGAGCACATGTAGGAAGTGGGTTTTTATACCCTCTGGAGCCTTTTGTTTGGAGTTGTTCCTGTGGCATGAACTTTGACCTGAGTCTGAGTGTGCCCTTCTGGTATTCTGATGGTAGTGTATTAATCCTATTATGTCCCAAGGGTCATATCCTGCTTCCCTGGGGCTGTGGTTGATGACTTAGATTTTTGGTGTTGATTCTAGGGATCTTTCTTCCTAATCCCAGTTTCCTGACTCCAGTCTTTCTGACAAGATTATCACATCTGCAATTCTGTAGACTTGGTTTCTGTTTGGGACAGAGATACTTTTAAATATTTCCAAAAATATTTCTTTCTCTGGGGGAGGGGGGGCTGACTTCCCTCACTAGTTTGGTAATGAAATGTCTGCAAAAAAAAGCATGAAGCTCTGACAGTCCCAAGGACCCCACAATTCAATCCTGAACTACAAATAGTGTCTTCTGGCAGGACTTGGTATTTATAGAGGGGGGGGATGCCCAGGGATGCAGTTTCCCAGATCCCGATGCCCAGGGATGCTGATTAAAGCAATCTAGTTGTTGTTCTGCTGGACTCTATGACAGACAATTTTTAAAAGGTGAATTTAGGTCAAGGAAGTTTAATGCATTTGCTCTCTGTTAGAATCTGAATAGTAATGCCTGAGAGGGGGAAATCTGAGATATCATAAATGAGTTGTGAAATGAAGTGAGGCCTGGATTTTTCGGAAAAAGGCAAAACTATCCCTTCAGGGGAAATAGGTCTGAGAAATCCCTTTCAAGTAGAAATGTTATTTTTCCCAGAATAATTGGTTTGATCTGCTGAAATACTGAGTCAAGTTACAAATTGCTTGACACGCGTAAGAAAGCATTGGATGAAATATTTAGTTTTGCTTTGATATTAATCACAATTCATGTACAAATCCAGGCTATGTTTAGTATCTTTTAGATCAGGCAGGCACATTGCTGTATTGTTATCTAGACACATTCCTAATAAAACATCTTGGCAGACAACAGTGGAATAGAGTTTGAAATGACAATGTCATGGCTTGGAATGTGTGTGTTCTGCTAAAGCAGGCACAACTTAAGAAACCTCTCTTTTCTTTAAGAAATCTCAGGGATAAAGATGCAAGTTATTGTGGACAATTGATTTAACAATCCCTGCATTGATTAATAATCAATGGCACACAACCCAAAATAATAGCAGGATAAATTTTGTATTGGAAACACAGCTGCCCTCCGACTTCACCACAATACATGCCAGGCATCTCCAAACTTGGAAGCTTTAAGAGTTGTGGATTTCAACTCCCAGAATTCCATGCTGGCAGGGGAATTCTGGAAGTTAAAGTCCAGAAGTCTTAAAAGTTGCCAAGTTTGGAGACCCCTGATATATGCCAACAGAGACATAATTGCAGAATCTCAGACTTCTCCCTATGTATTTAGTCTCCCCAAGTTTTAGTCTGGATGCTTGTGCTGTGACCTTTTTTAAAAAATTACTTTGATGTGTTTATTTATTTATAATCCATACTCCGATACAATGATAAACCGTTTCAAAACAGGACAAAACTGCTCTAGAGGGGAAGTGAATTTACAATGTAATCTATAACTTATGAAGCTCCAAGTGGTTTGGCACAAGGATACAAGAGTGCCCAGAGCTACTGGAAGTTGGGTAGTATAGTTATTTAATATATTATATTTATATGCCATTCATCTCATCATTACAGCAACTCTGGGTGACTTACAGCATAATAGAAAAAGAATACAAAACGATTAAAAACTAAGAAAAATTAAAGACTAAGAACAAGAGGATAGGCGACATAGGGGTGTCAGAGCATGCACAATCTTATTGCGCTGAGGTAACCCAGGAGTAAATACAGTAAACAGTGGTCTATTAAATGGTATTGGTTTATATTACACTATCTACAATATACACTAGGAACAAAATGCATACATGTGGTAATACAGCAAACTCTAACATACAGCAGTTACAGCAGGAAATGGACAAGAGAGAACACAGCAGCAAAAGCCTTCCCTTTTCTACTCAGACTCTTAAAGGGACACAGACATCTGCTGAGTCATTCCTATCATTGCATCATCCGCCTTACATTACATCAGCTGGTTAGCCTTTAAATCATTATCCTGACACAGAGGTGGAGATCGTCTCTCTTATCCAGTCAGCCACCCTCAGCATAGAGGCCTGTATCAAGACTCCAAGCCAGCCAGCAGAGCCAGGTTTTCAGGCTCTTCTGGAAAGCCAGGACTGAAGGGGCCAACCTCATCTCTGGCCAGAGAATATTCCAAAGGACAGGGACCATAGCAAAAAAAAAAATGAAAGCTCATCATCCAGACTCTACCAGCTGAATTGTTTTGGCAGACGAGATCCAAAGTAGACCCTCTTCTGCTGGAACAAATGGGACAGGCCAGTCCAATTGGGATGAAAAAGCTCCTCAGATTATTAGTATTATTAGGGTTCTTTGCACAGTCAGGAGATGTGGATGCTTGATGGTGTTAAAGGTATCATCACAGGATATAAGCTGTTCCAAAGTAAAGCTGCCTTTTGCAATTGCCTAATAGATTATCATGGTTCGTTGCAGAGTTAGCCAGATGTTTAGACTGGATTTGGCATTTTTCTCCACCTACCAAGTCCTTCCTAAGAACTTCGGATAGGCAGATATTGACGTTTGATGGTGTTAGAGGTATCGTCGCAGGATGTAAGCTGTTCCGAGTAAAGTTGCCTTTTGCAATTGACTGATGGTGAATTTGTCAGTGCCGATGGACAAATTCAAGTGGTGCGCCAATTGTTCTGGGATTGCACCCTAGGCACCTATTACCTCTGTTTTCATGTTCTATTTCTGTTATTAATATTATTATTCCTACAGGATTGCGCCTTCAACCAGCATAACAGGATCTGCCCAATAAAAGCAGTTTGGGGAAAACTTTCGGTGGTTCCCCCACTACTAAGAGATTATAGAGGCAAGGCCAGAGGATGCCTCTCCGTTACGGCCCCTTGTTATAAAATACTTTATCACCAGAAATCAGGCTTGCTCTAATCTTCTTGGTCTTTCAAAAGCAAGCTAAACCCGAGCTATTCCAGTAATTCTTTTAAATGCTTAAGATAACATTCTAGAACTGTTTATGTGCTCTCATTTTAAGATAAAATGAGAGCACATCAACATCTGTTAGATGACTATAACAAATTCCATAATTATAGGATAATTATTTCTATTGCACTATTTTATTATGGATGTTTTCCCTTGTAAATAGCTGAGAGTCATAAGATTGTGGCAGTGGATATACCTAATAAGTAAAATAAATCTCACTGGTGCTAGCCAATCAATGGCATGTACTTTGGGAACATTTAACACTACTTATTACTGAATTAAATCATTGGTTTTTGGCTCAATATTATCTAGGGTGACTGGCAGCAGCTCATTTGTTTTTAAATATAGGTTTCTCCAGCCTTAGAAATGTTTCACATTCAGCCTGGAATCTTTTCATGTTGTTTACTACTCAATAGCACCCTTTCCCCATCTATATGATGCAAACTTGCAGAGATCTTGACTCAGAGAGGAAAACATTTTGTGTGAGCTTAATTAACATTTAACACTGGAGAGAAACAACACATGTTTTGACTACTACAAAAGAAAAAAAAAACACAGACCGGATGGTGGTTTAGAGCAAGAATAACAGAAAACTGAGGGGGGGGGGAATTAAACTTTTCTCCCTCCCTCCCTCCCCCCTTCTACTCCAAATTCTCCTCTCCAAAATGGCATTTTTAGTAGAAAAAGCAGTTTCTAATAAATAGGGAAGGAGGGTGATGGATGCCCCCAAAGATGCATTGTGAGTGTGATATGAAAGTAATGGGTTTATTTGCATGTGTAAAATTAAAAACATGTAGCAACAGGGGCCATGTCGAGGTTGGCTTGAAGCATATACAACTTCTTCTGAATGTTTTCCTTATTCTTACAGTGGTGATTCTTTATATCCAAGAAACTGCAGACAAAGAATGGCGAGAGGTGAGCTGTTGCATTCCCCTCCCTAACATGGATGCATGTGTTTTATCCAGTGGCTGGCCAAACCTTTCTGGCATATTTCAGTAGTATTTTATTGATAGACTCCTGGGTTCTGATTGGGTGGATCCTTGCCAGACCCTCTCTATCAAGGACCTCTCTATGGTCTAGTAATCTTCCTTCCAATCCACTTAGCAATTCTTCCCCATTGCCCACAATGTTTAGGACAGGGTTAGGCAACCTTGGCTCTTTTATGACTCATGGACTTCAACTCCTTGAATTCCTGAGCCAGCATGATTCAGCTTGGAAACCTCTCCCTTTCCCCTCAGCATGGCTGGCTCAGGAATTCTGGGAGTTGAAGTCCATGAGTCATAAAAGAGCCAAGGTTGCCTACCGCTGGTTTAGGAGGGTCTAGGTTTAAAACCTGGAGATCTGGTTTCATTATTAAACAAACAAACACACACACACACACACACACACACACACACACACACACACACACACAAAGTCAGCGTCAGAACATTTTGCATACCATCAATCACTGCAACCTAAACGAGCAAGTCAAGAACAAAAGGCAGGGTATCTACCGTTTGAAGCTGGGTGGGAAAATATAACTCATAAACACAACAGCCCAAAGCCCTTTGACAGAACTGCTGATTTTAAATTGGGAGATGAGGCCAACCTGCCTTCTTTGCCATCAGATAGATAATTCTTTTTTACAGCTTTGCCTAGCAGATGATTTCCTTGGCTCCTAACAGATAAATACATTCCCAGCTAACAGGAGCAGATATCTCTTCTACAAATCATAGCCTTGCTCTCTGTGGGCCACAAGTGGCCACAGTCTCATCAAAAGCCTTATCATCCCTGCCTCAGTTATACAGAGCCTTCCAGGACATGGGTCCTCTTCCTCTCTCTTTTCTGGTGATTAATGTTTTGGGCCTTAATCCTTGGATTAGGAGGATGGGGAAGGAAACTGATCAACCTTCGGTGCAACCAAATCCTATTTGAGCGCAGGAGATGGGATAGGATGCTCCATTGGAGCTGAAGGCGATGGGCAAGTTGAAGGCCAGCATCTAGCCATCTCTCTCCATTTCCCAGCCTCTTCTGACTGTGGCAGCTGATTGTCTAACAATGGGGTTTACCTAGCCTGCAGATGGGGGTGGAGGGGGAACGGATAAGGAGCTGTTTCCTTATTAACCACCTGGCTTTGCCTTTCTACTCCCCAGTTTGGCCGCACAGAGGTGATTGATAACACACTGAACCCTGACTTTGTTCGCAAGTTTGTACTTGACTATTATTTTGAGGAAAAGCAGAACCTGCGTTTTGATGTGTGAGTTGCTTCTGCTCCTTTCTCCTTTCTCCCATAATCTCCCCCTTCCTTAGTTTTCTTTTATTTTTTCATGGCTTGTGTGTTTTACAGACAGACTTTGTTGCTCCTGTCTCTGGCAGCAGCTAAATTTTGGGAAGCACCAAAGGCCAAAGGCTAATGTATTTTCCTTATGTTTTTTTTCCAGTTACAATGTGGATTCCAAGACGAGCAACCTGCCCAAGAGTGTGAGTATGGTGGCTGCTTGTCCTACACTCAAACCAGACATTTATGGGGGAATTTCCTGCATTGTACATCCATCCGGGGGTGGGTGGGTGTTCAGTTGGGATCTAAATTAACTAATTAGTGGAAATTAAGGAAGACAGTCAACAGTAGGGAGTTGGACTAGATGACCTCCAAGGTCCCTTCCAACTTTATTATTATTATTATTATTATTATTATTATTATTATTATTATTATTATAGTAGTTGTAAAAAGGAAGAGAAGAATTGTGTTGCCTTTTAAAAACATATTCATTAAACAGACAACTGGCATGTGCTTCTAGAACAGTGATTGCAAATCGAACACACACACACACACACACACACACAAACACATGCAAATACATCTTGTAACTCACCAACTGTCAGGCACAAGCAAATAGTTCCAGAAAGGTACAAGTTGACTACTTTATTGTGCTCCACCTATAGTACAAGAATACAATACAATAATACAATAATAAAGTTGGAAGGGATCTTGGAGGTCATCTAGTCCAACCCCCTGCTCAGGCAGGAAACCCTATACCATTTCAGACAAATGGCTGTCCAGTCTTTTCTTGAAAACTTCCAGTGTTGGAGCATTCACAACTTCTGGAGGCAGGCTGTTCCACTGGTTAATTGTTCTCACTGTCAGGAAGTTTCTCCTTAGTTCTAGGTTGCTTCTCCCCAGATTGCTTGCCTTCCCTTGGGAAGAAACAGCTCTATGTAACTTAGGAGTTCTCAGCACTAAGTCTCTTGAGGTTGCACAAAGACTCACGGCTAGCTCCCTGCTTGACCTCCTTGCCTAGCTGGCTGTTTCCCAACACCAACAAAGTTCAGCTGTTCTGATGTTAAATTTCAACAATGTAAGTTCTGGTCTGCCTTTTTAAAAACAGTTTGATGTGGTTTTAAGGTTCAACATGGAGCAGTTCTTCATCCATATCCCTCCTGCTCCCATGCCCATCCTTAACCTTCCCAAACTAAAAACTGTGCTATCAAGTTTTGGCCATGCCCTTTCTGGTGATGCTGTAACCCCTTGTGGCACTTCTCCAGAAGATTCAGTACCTGCAATAGTAGGAGTCAGGACAAGGAAATACAAAGAATACATGGAGAAGAATCAGGCCAAGGATTTCAGTTAAATTATTATTTTTGATTTATAGTTCTAATCATATAATTAGGCCAGTATAAGAGCCTTAACCCCAAGCAAATTATACCCTCTTATCGTAAAGGGACAGGATTTCCATAGTACATTTCAGCTTCTCTTCCTAAATGCCATCCTTTTCCGGTTACCTCTTATGAATAACTGTCTCCAATGACAGATTGTTAAAGCCACTTTTATCATGACTCTCAAATCTTGCACAGTGCTCTTTTTTCTAAGAAAATTAGTATCCTTAGTGTCAAGCTATAGCTTCACTAAAGCAAACTGAATGAACGAACGAACGAACGAACGAATTCCAAGTTATCTTAACTAAAGTGAGTGAAATGAATGAATCTCATACCGTATTTTCCTCCTCTGGACCCCCTGCCTCTCCCTCCCCTCTGTTGCTTCCCTTTAGATCTAAGCCCATAAGTAAGGCACCTCTTCCTTTGTACATCATCACATATATTTGTGGTTGTTAGTTGCAAAGTCGTGTCCGAGCCATTGCAACCCCATGAATAACGTTCCTCCAGGCCTTCCTGTCCTCTGCCATCTTCTGGAGTCCATTTAAGCTCACGCCTACTGCTTCAGTGATTCAATCCAGCCACTTCATTCTCTGTCGTCCCCTTCTTCTATTGCTCTCAATCTTTCCCAGCATTAGGCCCTTCTCCAGTGAGTCCTTCCTTCTCATTAGGTGGCCAAAGTATTTGAGTTTCAACTTCAGGATCTGGCCTTCTAAAGAGCAGTCAGAGTTGATCTCCTCTAGGACTGACCAGTTTGATGGCCTTGCAATCCAGGGGGCTCGCAGGAGTCTTCTCCAGCACCATAGTTAAAGGCCTCAATTCTTTTGCACTCAGAGATAAATACAATAATAAACACAACTGATGGATCTTTGCTCTGCTGTAGGACATGGCATTATCCTGACCTGTTCAACCAGAGGAGAGATTTCTCAGCTCAGGTGGGGTGAGAAGCCACTAACTCCACTAACTCCACTGTCCTTTTCTTTTCATGCTGCTTTATCCAACCCAACCTATAGAAGGTAAGTTATGTCTAGCTCTCTAGGGATCACATGGCACTATCTGGTTGGACCAGACCAGACTAGAGAGCACAGGGGACTAAAGACTAAACCATTCTAAGGGGTGTGGTGTCTGTTCAAGGGTTAGGTTTTCACAGCCCATTTAACCAGGTTAAACCCTGGTGGATGCATTTCCAAAACATGATAGGCTTGGTCCCTATTAAACTAGGGTTAGGATTTTTGGTGGCTTAATGTGCTGCACTAACCCAGAATACGGGATACTTGCATATGTACGTAGTCTGAATTGCATATGTAGTCTGAAGGCATTCCAAGCAAGCCCCATTGAAATTGACCCCATGCAGAGCCTCACTATTGATCTGGCTTCCTAAATATTGGATGAGCTTCCTTCCTGCTCTCTTGGAGGTCTGCTCAGTTTGGGCAAGTAACACCACGTCTTCAGCTAATGCTGTCCCTGCTCATCCTAAAGCTTTTTGAGAATCTAAGCCTTGCTCGGGACAATCAGATTGCAGTCAATGCAGCATACCAGAGATATCACCATCCCCAACTAAACAATGGATGACCAAATCTTTGTCGTGGTGGGAAGCTGCCCTTTCCTTTCCTTTCCTCTCCTTTCCTTTCCTTTCCTTTCCTTTCCTTTCCTTTCCTTTCCTTTCCTTTCCTTTCCTTTCCTTTCCTTTCCTTTCCTTTCCTTTCCTTTCCTTTCCTTTCCTTTCCTTTCCTTTCCTTTCCTTCCCTTCCCTTCCCTTTCCCTTCCCTTCCCTTCCTTCCCTTCCCTTCCCTTCCTTTCCTTTCCCTTCCCTTCCCTTCCCTTCCCTTCCCTTCCCTTCCTTTCCTTTCCTTTCCTTTCCTTTCCCCCTGTTAGGTTTTATCTCAGGATTCACCTCTCCTGCTTTCTCTTGGTCTCATCCACAGGACTTCTTAGGACAAGCCTTTGTGGCCTTGGGGGAGATTATCGGCTCCCAAAGAGGTCGCCTGGAACGAAACCTCACGTAAGTCATGGGAAGAGGGTATCTGGCAAGGTTTGGGGGGAAAACTGGATGTTGGTAATCTGGAAGCATCTCTGTTCTAATGCTGTGAATACATTTTGGCCAGAAAGTTAAAATCAAAATTTTGGGAAGAAGAGCTTTGGAGGACAAAGATCATAAGGCCATTGTTTCTCTGTCTCACAAATGATCACCAGATTTTTGTTCTGGCATTCTGACAAATCAGCTATCCACAGACACATAGCCATAAATAACATCTACATACGTGTGCAAAAGAGATAATCAATAGGCCAAAAAGGCAGCAACAAGGCCAAACATCTCCTCAACACCCAGATGAGCGTAGATTAACACCAAGATGAACATCAGATCAATAATCAAGAAGTGAACGGTACCTCAGTCAAACAAGCCAACAGTAGACAGGTCAACCCCAAACTCACCAAGACCACTCCCACTAACACTGATAGGGCAAACCTCTGAGTATTCCATTGAGAGCAAACCCCACTCCCTACTAGCACTGATGATGTTACCTAGTTTGGATAATGAAATGTCTTTAAAAAAAACAACTAATCTCAGAGAGCACCAGAGACCACTATTCAGCACTGGGTGAAAAGATGGTCTCTGAGGGACATTCCAACTCTCTCGATTCTCTTGATTCCTCTGGCTCTGCCCTTCATACATTCTTTTCCTTCCGTGCAATCACTTTGCAGGAACAACTTTGATTTTCTTTTCCACATGGGAAACTAGAGCAGCAACTGGCATCATTCTAGTGATATTTCCACCATAATAGCTTTCAGTCACGGCGATTCCACCGAGCAGGAGGTTGAGCTAGATGGCTGCTGTACTTCCCAATTGTGATGCTATAATTCATAAGCACTACGAGTAGCCCTCGACTTAGGAGCAGTTGAAGTTATAATGGACCCCTAAAATGGTACTTATGACCCAGATTATGAGTCAAAGTTCTGACAGCTGGGCCTTCTCTCAACAAGTGGCCCACCTCATGGCCATTTGAAGTGGCCCATAGTCACATGATTGTGTTTTACAATGTTTTTTGGCTGGAAACCAGAGTATTATGGTTCCGACATATGAAACTCTTCAAAGAACTTTGAGGCATTGTTTACCTTAAAGAATCTTTATTCGAGCAACAACACATCGGCACTTACATAGTCTAAGCCAAAATCTGACTTCCCCTCCCCTCAGCACATAGTATCAAAGCACAGTTCCCTCCTACAACTAACAGTCATAAATCACATTCTCCAATTAGTTTGAAATGCTGGCTTTCCACTCAGTTCTTCATCCCGCCATGCCTTATCATCACTTATTACAAACAACCTTGGTTCTCACCATTATACAGTATTGTTTTGTCTAACTAATCTCCCATGCACATGCCACCTCCCACCCCCAGTATCATCTAATTCTAAAAGCAAAACTTAAAGTGAAGAAAAATGGATGCGTCTCCATATGTTGTCAAAGCAAGAACATCGATGTTAGTTGTGTTGACACGGAGTTTATTTCCAGTTTCCAGCAAAAAACATCCATTGGGGACAATGGGTTCACTTAATGACCACCCTAAAAAAGTCACAAAATCAAGTCAGTCATCTGCTTAATGAATGGCATGACATACAACAATAATCCCAGGCTCATTTATGCTCATAAGCCGAGGACTACGTGAAGTGGCATTTGAATGGTTTGTATGGTATGCTCTTTTGTCTCTGATGTTTTAATACAATCAAGCAGCCTTTATTCTCCAACAGGAGAAAGAAAGAAAGAAAGAAAGAAAGAAAGAAAGAAAGAAAGAAAGAAAGAAAGAAAGAAAGAAAGAAAGAAAGAAAGAAAGAAAGAAAGAAAGAAAGAAAGAAAGAAAGAAAGAAAGAAAGAGAAAGAAAGATGAAGCGGTGTCTTCATCCTTCCAGGATGTTGGAACTCTGCCTGAAAATTCGGGGGGGGGGGGTTGGTTAAGATTCCTCAAAGCCCTGATGCGTTTGGAAATGCCCAGGTTGTGGAAATCAGAAACAGACGATTTCAAATTCCTGACAATCAATGGCATCACTCTTCTTTGTTCCATTCGGATTACAGCAAAGATCTGAGGATCTCAAGAAGAGAAACACTTTAAAAACAACAGCCATGTAATTGCTTAATCAGTTCAGCTCTTCTGATTAAAATATCTCATTAGTTGGCAGTCTGAATAAAAAAGGAACTCGGCTCCCAGGCGTGGGAGGGCAGCCAAGTGTGCTCAGGGGGGGAGGGGCTTGGCTGGAATACTCCAGCTTTGATACAGATGCATTAACAAACTGAAGGAGCAGGATGGTCTGGCCATTCTGAGCCCTGGGTGGGAAGGATTGTGTTTGGAGCTGTTTCAGAACAGATATTATTGGCTGAAAGCCCTCAGTCCTTCAGCCTTGAGGAAAAACTTGTAGGAACTTCTGGGCTTTCCCAACTGGTAGCAAGGGCAAAGCTGGGGGTCCTGGGGACCGGCTTCTCCACCAGAGGCTAATTCCTTCTGACAAAATGTGCTGCTGCGCCTTCAAAGCTCGAGATGGTTGCGATGCACAGCAGTCACCTTGTGTGGTGGAATGTAGTCTGAATTCCCAAGAGGACAAAGAGGCAGCGGAGCTTGGACAGTTTGGTCGGTAGGAAGAGGGCTGAACCTAGCAGTTCCCAGAGTGTATCTATAGCTAGGCAAATAGTTGCTTTAATCTGGCAAGAGTCTGTCTGTAGGTGAAGAACAATCAAAGAAAGCAAGGTAACCCCACTTGTCGTTCCTGGGACCTGACGCCTTCTTGCTATGATGGGAATTAAGAAGCAGGCCCCCTGGCTGAGGACCCAAATTGTTGGGGTCAATATGCTGACTCTGTAAACCACTTAGAGAGGGCTATAAAGCACTGTGAAGAGGTATATAAGTCTAAGTCAGCAGTTCTCAACCTTTTCTGGAGCTTGACCCCGGCCCGCATTGCGCATGCGCAGCGCGACGGGCGCATCGCAAAGGGGAAAAAATGGCGGACCAAAAAAAATGGCGGGCCCGCATCGCACATGCGCGGCACGACGGCCCGCATCGCAAAGGGGAAAAAATGGCGGACCAAAAAAAAATGGCGGACTGCGGTGTTTGGCGACCCCCGTGAAATGGTCGTTCGACCCCAAATGGGGTCGCGACCCACAGGTTGAGAACCGCTGGTCTAAGTGCTATCGCTCCTTCACTCTGATCTCCAGTGCATCACTTCCAACTGAGGGGAATCTGTTCCTATGCTGTTTAGTTGGCATTTGTGCTTTCTAACTGAAGGAAGCTATTCAGAGTAATCATCCATGCCAAGCAAATAAGAATCACATCACTGCAATATAATGGGGGGGGAGTGCAATTCCCTTTAATAGCATTATCCCACCCAATGGCATCTTGCAGTTTAGGTATTTAATTTTTGTTTATTGCTAGTCTTCTCCACTCCGCTAACTTTGTATTCAGGGTCCAGTAAATTCTGATAGGATTTCTATAAAGCAAGGGAGCGGCTATAGGGCTGTTATAGTTATTAGTACATCATTCTAACAAGAAAAGGCAGAATATAAAAGATATGGTGATGGATAACCACAGGCTTTTCTTCTTCCTTTTCTTCCTTTTTTATAGAGGGAAGGAAGCCTACTAGAGGCTTCACATAACTGTTTTGTTTCATTTTTTTAAATAAAAAGTGATAGGAAGTCTATTGTTTGCCACCCAATCTAAGCAGCACAAGTTTAGGCTCCTATGGAGGCTGCAGAAAAGAGGCTGCAGGTTACCCGTCCCTCTTATAAAGCAATGCCTGCAACAAATTATTGGGTAGTTAAAGCCACAAGTTGTGTTTTCTCCATCATTACTGTTTATCTTGCTTTTTAACCATTCCCAAGCTTTGTTACTAACTGTTAACTATATCTTTGTCTATCTTCCATCTGTCTGTCTGTCTGTCTGTCCGTCTGTCTATCTTTCTCTATCTCGCTCTGTCTACCTTTGTCTCTCTCCATCTCTCTCTCTCTCTCTCTCTCTCTCTCTCTCTCTCTCTTTCTCTCTCTATCTCTATCTCTATCTCTCTATCTTTGTCTCTCTCTCTCTATCTATCTATCTATGTATCTATATCTCTCTATCTTTGTCTCTCTCTATCTCTATCTATCTCTATCTCTCTGTCTACCTTTGTCTCTCTCCATCATCTGTCCTATCTATCTATCTATCTATCTATCTATCTATCTATCTATCTATCTATCTATATATCATCTACTTTAGATAGATTGGGTGCCACGAGAAATGATGGGTTTCAGCTCCCATAACCCTCAGCCTGCAGGGCACATAAAGTTATTGGGAGTGGAAGCTAAATGCATACGAGAGGTTCAGTTTGGGGACATTGTTTTACTGTGAAATCCTAACTGGTTTCTGTTCACAGCTGCTGACATCCTCCTGAATTTATTGGTGATACCGTAGTATTTCATCTTTCTTATTTGGGTTCCTGTCCACGCATCTATCCTACATTGCCATATTGGTTCCATTAGTGCCAGCACGAGCAAGCAGCAAGAAAGGACCGCTCCCACACTAACCTTGAGTTTTTAATCTCTCGATCACATTTAGGGGAGTTCCAGGAAAGAAATGTGGCACCGTAATGCTGTCTGGTGAAGAGCTCAGCAACTGTCGGGTGAGTGGCTTGTTCTCCCCATCATTTGGGGGAAAGGCGGGAACACCTTCCCTCCCACCACCTCATGCATAGTGGGTCATGAGTAAAATCAGTGTTTCTCAACCTTGACAATTTTAAGACATGTGGACTTCAGCTCCCAGAATTCCACAGCCAGCACTGCTGGCTGTGGAATTCTGGGAGTTGAAGTCCACATGGCTTAAAATTGTCAAGGTTGAGAAACACTGAGTAAAATGAATGGGGCAGCCTCTCTAAGGTGAACTACCAATAAAGGAGACTATTTATAGCTCAGGGTTGCAATGAGGTGGTCTCTGGTGGTCTCTGAGCTTGGATGTTTCCTTGCAGACGTTTCATCACCCAAACAAGGTAACATCCTGACTACTAGCACTGATGATGTTATCTAGTCTCTGTAATGAAAAGTCTGCAAGAAAACAACCAAGCTAGAGAGAAACCAAGGTGAACTCTTTTACACTGATGTCCATTTAGAACAGTGACAAACAGCCTTTGCCGAGTCTAGGGCCACACCTGACTTTTGAATGGCTTGCTGTGACTTGCTAAAAAAAAAAAAAAAAGAGTGGAGGAAGGTACCCAACCATAAACTCTCACTATTCATGTAATCTATAGGATAGGTACCTAAAAAAAGATTTTGGTGTTCTCTCTTCAAATCTCATAATATTTCAACATTCTTAGGCAAAATCTTTTAGAATTCCATGTGGGAACATCGAAATCTTCATGAGGCTTAGTATTTTTTAAAGCATTTAAATTGAAGTTTGATTAACTGTGGGATCCCACAATGCCATTGGATTATCACCTGTACAATGATGCAGGATAACAAGAGTTGGAAGGGACCTTGGAGGTCTTCTAGTCAACCCCCCCCCCTGCTCAAGCAGGAGACCTTATACCATTTCAGACAAATGGCTGTCCGGTCTCTTAAAAGCCTCCAGTGTTGGAGCACCCACAACTTCTGGAGGCAAGTCGTTCCACTGGTTAATGGTTCTCACTGTTAGGAAATGTTTCTATTTCTAGGTTTATTTATTTTATTTATTTTATTTTAATTAAATTTATATGCCGCTCCTCTCCAAAGATTAATTGCTTCTCTCCTTGATTAATTTCCATCCATTGATTCTTGTCCTGCTTTAAAGGTGCTTTGGAGAATAGCTTGACTCCCTCTTCTTTGTGGCAATCCCAGAACAGCAAAAGCTTTGTTTAATATGCCCTGTATAGCTCAAATTACATTGCCACCTTTTGGCAGCAAGCCAAAACAGAGGCACAGAGATCAAATATGGGGACAAGTTAATTTTATGCCATTAGAGTAAAGAATATACTTCCCTGCCCCCAGTTCTGCTTTGCTTCCTGCTGCTTCAACATGTGTCTGTGTGTGTGTGTGTGTGTGTGTGTGTGTGTGTGTGTGTGTGTGTGTGTGTGTGTGTGTGTGAGAGAGAGAGAGAGAGAGAGAGAGAGAGAGAGAGAGAGAGAGAGAGAGAGAGGGAAGAAGGGAAGGAGGGAGGGAAAAAAGAAAAAGAGGAAGAGAGAGAGAGAGGCATGGATGAGTGAAGAACACGCTCTTCAAGTATGGAAGTATGGAAAAGTATGGAAGAGCTCATCTGTGGATGAAAATATTCTCAAATTCATCCGTTCCTGACGTTTCAGCCCTGAAACACAGCCACTTGAACTACTTATCTTAAAAGGGCCATTATGAAATTTGGCCCAGAGCAGTTTTCAATGGAAGTTGATTCTCAAAAGGTATAATAGCACAAAAAAAAAAAAAACTGGACTGACTCTAAAAGCAGCCTAGATCAGAGATGCTGGAAACCATCTGTAAGTTATTCACGTTCTTTGGGGAAAGAACACGAACAAATCATACATCGAGAACATTTTTTTAGACAATGCAATCAAACCAGAATTGGCTCTTTTCTATTTATATAGAGTTTTGAGTGTCCGTCAGTTAAAAAAAAAAAAAAGTTTGAAGCAGTGGGCTTTTTCTTTTTCTTATAAGTAGTTTTTATGGCAATGGACCAGGATACTTGCGGGACCGTCTTCTGCCTCATGAATCCCAGCGACCGGTTAGGGCACATAGGGTTGGCCTCCTACGGGTCATCTGGCGGGGCCTAGGGCAAGGGCAATGTCGTCTGGCGGGGCCTAGGGCAAGAGCCTTCTCTGTTGCTGCCCCAGCCCTCTGGAACCAGCTTCCCTCAGAGGTCCGTACTGCTTCCTCCCTCCTAGCTTTCCGAAAATTGTTGAAGACACATTTATGCCGACAGGCTTGGGGCGTATGAGCTGCGCTCTGCCCCTGGGCCTAGGAATGTCCCTCCATCAGCGACTGTGAGTTGACTGGGATTGTATGTCGTATGAATGTTGTGAATTTTATTGTATTGTTGTTGTGAGCCGTCCTGGGTCCTAGGAGAAGGGCGGCATATAAGTTCAATAAATAAATAAAATAAAATAAATAAATAGTTTTCCACTCCTAGAGTTGATTATTTTTTATGACCTCCTTGCCTCCACTTCCCTTTCTGATGTAGCCTTTTCCTTCCAGGACATTGTCACCATGCAGTTGTGTGCCAACAAGCTGGACAAGAAGGATTTCTTTGGCAAATCGGATCCCTTCCTTGTTTTCTACCGCAGTAACGAGGACGGCACGTACGCAAGAGAACCCCTTTTCGAGGCAACCAACTTCCCAGGCCAGATTCTGGGCTGTTACTTAATGGCACGTAGCTGCCTTGATAGTGTCATTAGGCCCTGAATTGTACACACACACACACACACACACACACACACACACACCTGCTCCCAAGAGACACTAGGCTTGCCTTTCTATTCTCTTCTACTCTCTTCTCTGCTAGCTAAAAGGAGGTGGGAAGAATGGATGAATGTTGATTCTCAGATGTGACCTCAACCCACATCAATAACCCCAATTTTCACCCCCCCACACACACTTTTTTTTTTAATTCTGAGATGGAAGAATAAGATTTGACCAAAAATACTATTTTTTAAAAAATGTTCCTGGCATCAAGGAATATAATGAATTATAATGAATATAAATTCCCTGTTGTCATGTGAACAGAAAATAATGGGGGGGTGTAGGGCATAGCTTAAGCTGAGCTAACATGGCTCCCTTGATCAGCGGCTGAGGTAAAGTTTTTGCCCTTGACCCTCGCCTTGCTACTCTATAGGATATCCTCTCAGCTTTCTTTCTTGTCCTTTCTAAAGGTCAGCTTGTATAGTCATGGCACCCTCAAAGTAGATCTATTCATTTTACTCCCCAACCCATTTTAACCATTTTTTTTCTGTATTTGGGATGGATGAAGAGATGCTGGAGGAGGAAAGGGATCTGCTTTTCAGTGCATGTGTTCTGGGCTGCGCAAGATGGTTGCACGAGTGATTGCAGGTGGTGAGTTCTTTTGCTCACCGTGTTTAGAGTGGAAGAGTCAGATTTTTCCATATGTGGCAAAAATCAGCTACAGTTATGGCCTTGCTTCGGTTCTTCAGTGGTAGATGCAAAGAAGGCTTTCGTGGTTGCTTAGCAACGGTAGCACTCAATGTCCATTTCTAGCTTGGCTCAGAAGTGGTTGGAGAGCACACCCCACATTTGTTCTCCGTCACATCAAGCTGATCTCCATCCTTCTCGAACTAGTGGATGTTCCAATAAAGGATGTTGGGGAAGAAGGCCAAGAGGCACGGTCTGCAGTTCCTGGATTTGGGATGCACAGATGGAAGAGGGAAATTGAGATGTTGTGGCTCAAGAGCTTCAGCTGAAATTCCCTCTCCAAGTTTTGTGCTTTAGAAACCCAAAGGAGCCTATGCCAGTGGGCTCTTCTTGAGGGTGGACAGCTCTTCTGGTTTCTGGATGGATCAGCTTTCTTTAATCTGGCAGCCTGCAGATGTTCTAGACCAGAGGTCTCCAACCTTGGCAACTCTTAAAGATTTGTGGACTTCAGTTCCCAGAATTCCACAAGATTTTAAGACTTGTGGACTTCGGTTCCCAGAATTCCTCAGCCAGTTGTCTGGGAGATGAAGTCCACAAGTCTTAAAGTTGCCTGTTCTAGACCAGGGCTTTTCAACCAATGACACTGGTTCCACCTGTGGAACATTGGCACCTGGCAGGTGGTACGCGATCATCTTAGAAAAGTGGTAGCGGGGGAGGGGAATGAGCTGAACCGGTGACAGCACCGCACAAGCCTGAGCGAGAGATGGCTGGAGCTGTAAGGCTCAGCGGAAGCGCCAGGATCAGTGCTGCTTTCCAGATGATCGGCGCTTCTTCGGGGCTGTCAGGGCTCAGTGGAAGCGCCAGGATCAGCGCCAGTTCCAGCTGGAGCTTGGCGCTGATCCTGGTCTTTCTGCTGAGCCCTAAAGAAGCACCAGTAAGCTGGAAAGCAGCACTGATCCTGGCACTTCCGCTGAGCCCAGAAGAAGCACCGATCAGCTGGAATGTTGCAGCATCTCCAGGGTCTTGTGATTTACATTCAGATGCTTGGCAACTGATTCATATTTATGACGGTCACAGTGTCCCAGGGTCATGTGAAGTGACCAAAACCTGCTGCAACCACCCAGCAGACAGGGGGAATAAAAACCAAACACCCCCCCCACCCCACTCCTGCTGCCAATCCTCAACAGAAATGCTCACAACAATGAAAACTTCGGACAGGAGAAAGAGTGCCGCCGGATGGGCAGGCAAGTGTCTTGCTCGGCTGTGGCTTGGAGGGCACTTTTTTCAGTGCCATTGTAGCTTTTAACAGTCACTAAGTGAACTGTTGTAAGTCAAGGACTACCTGTACTTTATCACTTTTTTCCTTTTTTTTTTTTTTGTCATCAAGTTTTTGATACCTTGCTAGGCGACCGGTGGTGCTCAGATATTGCCATATCCTAAAAATGGTACAATGGGTGAAAAGGTTGAAAAGCCCTGCTCTAGACTACAGTGTTCATCCTTTTGAACTACCGGTAGCATGACAAACTGTATTCTCAACTACATTGCAATCCAACACCTCCGGAGGCCACAATATGCTACTCCACACCACATCAAAGCCCACTAGCCCTTCTGTCATGTTTGCTCTTGCCCCCTTTTGCCATGACTCCTCTCTGGTTTCAGGTTCACCATCTGCCACAAGACAGAGGTGGTGAAAAACAATCTGAATCCAGTGTGGCAACCTTTTTCCATCCCTGTGCGCTCCTTGTGCAACGGCGACTATGACAGGTTAGAGTTCGTATCTATATTTATATGTAGCTGTATTGTTGTCGTGAGCCGCCCCGAGTCTTAGGAGAGGGGCGGCATACAAATTTGATAAAATAAACAAACAAATAAATAAATAAAATATACTCTGGGCCTAAAGGCTGCGTCTCTGGGCCCAAAGGCTGGCAAATGACAGGCCACCCAAAATATTGGAGGAGGAGAAATTAAATTAAATTAAATTAAATTAAAATTTTAATTCGTATTTTTGTTATGCTGTTTCCAGATCAAATGGTCCTCTGAGTATAGATTGCCCCAAGGCTGTTAAAAAACATTGAAGTACCTTAGCTGGGAAAAGAGTAGCCAGGCTCCTTTAGATATCTATAAGGAGCAGTCACTACAAAGGGCTATATAGGTGAAACATATATACATTTTTAGTGGCATAAGGAAGACTGATATTCCCTGGCATGTTTCCCAGGAGTGAAGGAATGATCTAGAACAGTGTTTCTCAACCTTGACAATTTTAAGGCATGTGGACTTCAACTCCCAGAATTCCACAGCCAGCATAAAAGAGCCAAGGTGGCTTACCCCTAATCTATATATTATGGACTGGCACTTAAACGAATTTAATGAGTGTGGACATAAACTCTACAGCAAGGTTGTCTAACTGCCGGCCTGTGGGCTGCTTGCATTATGCGGAGGCCGCAACCACCCCAGCTCCGGCAATGCAAAAAAAGTTGTGATATGTCGCAATACGTTACATGATGCAGCAAGTTTGACACCCGTGCTCTACAGCGTATGCCCCATCTCCTTTTTCATTTGGGCTCCTGTTTTCCTAAGCTGAAACCCTCCTTTGGAAATTCAACTTCTCTTGTTACTTGTTACTTCTGTTCTAGGACCGTGAAAATTGACGTCTATGACTGGGACCGGGATGGCAGGTGAGAATATGGACCAGTTTTTGATGATGTTACCTAGTTTGGATAATGAAACATCTGCAAGAAAACAACCAAGCTCAGAGAGCACCAAGGGCCTCTCAATTCCAAGCTGAGCTTCCAATATTCTCCTTTAGTGTTAAATCACAATTCTTATCAATTCACCGAGTGTAGAATTGTAGCCCAAATCATTTGAGGGCATCATGATAGGGGAAGGTTGGTATAATCCTTCCTCTTATTCCAGAGCAGCGGTTCTCAACCTATGGGTCGCGACCCCATTTGGGGTCGAACGACCGTTTCGCGGGGTTCGCCGGACACTGCGGTCCGCCATTTTGTGTTTTGTTGGGTTTTTTTTAAATTTTTTTGTTTTTTTTTTTGTCGTGCGCGCGCCGTGCATGCGCGGTTCAGGCCATCGCGTGCGCGCCGCGCATGCGCATATTGGCCCGTCGCGGTCTGCCATTTTGTTTTTATTTTATTTTATTTTTATTTATTTTTTTTCATCGCGCGTGCGCCGCGCATGCGCGGATCGGCCCGTCACGGTCCGCCATTTTGTTTTATTTTTTATTTTGTTTTTTATTTTGTTTTTTATTTTTTTTCCGTCGCGCGTGCGCCGTGCATGCGCGGTTCGGTCCGTCGCGCGCGCACCGTGCATGCGCGGTTCGGCCCGTCGCGCGCGCGCCGCGCATGCACAGATTGGCCTGCCGCAGTCCGCCATTTTGTGTTTTTTAAAATTTTTGTTATTTTTTTTCCGTCGCGCGCGCACCGCGCATGCGCGGATCAGCCCATTGCGCGCGCACACGCGTGCGCCTGGGTCAGGGTCACAGCGCGCATGGGCGGCGCAAGTGGGGTCTCAACCTGAAAAAGGTTGAGAACCACTGTTCCAGAGATTCAAGAAACAATTATCTGGGCATTGTATGCTAATCGCATGGCATTAAAACTAAAAATGAGTGAGGGTCGCTCACTTTCTGATACTCTCTTTATCCTGTGAAGGCTCTTTTTCTCCTTCTGCGAACTGTGAGCCGTCAGCAAAGGGACATTTTGCCAAGGTTATTTAAAGTGGAGCCAAAAGTCATACCTTTCTCGTGCCTGTCCTACCTTAATTGAATAGAGCAATCCCACTGGTGCTTATTTAGACGTAAATTCCATATAAGCGTTTGTAGGATTGAAGTCTTGACTTTAACAGAACAAATTTAAAGCTCCCTTTCTTTTCTTTTCAAAATCATTAGTTCCTAATCTGAAGCTAAGATCGGTAGAAAGAATTGCCAGGACTTTTCGAAGCCTTCTTAGCTAGAACAGAAGCTCATGGCCAACCTTGGTTGATTTTATAAGGCTGATAAATAATTTTGTGAATGGGAGACTACCAAGAGGCTGTATGTAGACTACGAAGTTAAAAAAAAAAGATGGCAATTGGAAAAAGTATTTCCTTACCATTGACAAAGAAATTACGTGTGATCAGAAAAAGCGGGATCTGATTTGGACAGGATTTGTGTGGGATATTGACATGGCTGCAGGTTGAATTGGAAAGTCAAAATAGCATACCAAAAGAAGATACAGGTACAGTAGTGGCCAAAATTGTGGAAACCTTTTGGGAAAAGTGTATTTTTGAGGTTTGATGGCTAATAACACCACTTTTTTTGGAGTAGTACCATAAAATTATATATCAATGGAAAGATAATTTAATCAAGAATGTAATGCAACAAAGTTTGTTCAATTATCTGTACTGTATTCTATAAAATGTTGTAGCCAAATAACCAGAAAAAGGAAGCACAACTTGCTTAGGTTGAGATCAGGTAGCTTTCCTTCATCTGATTGTAGCCAATGAGCATGAGTGTTTAGAGAGCCAATCAGGCGTCATCTTGTTTTGGCAATGAGCCAATCAGATCACAGTAGGATTCAGTTATTGATGTCATGTACTGAAGCTGAGAGGAGGACATTTGTCAGTGTGTTATGTGATCGCTAGCAAGTTGGTTGGGTTTTTTTGTATTTTTTTCATTTAGTGAGCTTGTAAAACGTAATAAAATTAAAGTAATGGTGCAAAGAGTTGACTGGTTGCCCAGAAAGCGATGTAAAATAGTATTATTAAGTGAAGAAGGCTACCGTTATAAAGAAATTAGAAGAAAAATTGGTGGAAACTTAACCAAAGGTGGCATTTCTGCTGTACACTTTCCCCAAAAGTTTTCCACAATTTTGGCCACTACTGTAGTTTTAACTTACCAACTGCCTCATTTAGTGACTGAAGTTGCAAAGATATAAACAGAACAGTTTTGCAACCTGTCATTGCATTTATGACTGATGCAGAATCCCTTGGTCGAATGATCGCCATTCTGCCACTTTTCAATGGGCACACATTTACAATTGTGCAGTCATCTGATCACCATTCATGTGCTCCCCAATTGGCTTCTGACAAGCAGAGTTAATGGAACACGTGGAAGTAAAAATCTCAAGTCACGTGATCTCTCACTTAAACGACCAAATGGGAAAGATTGTTGGAAGCCCATTGTAGTTCATGCGATTTTTCCACTGAGCAGTTGAGGCACCTAACAACAGAGTCGTTGACCCCAGTTGTGATTGCTAGGTGAAGACTACCTATAATGCAGCGGTTCTCAACCTGTGGGTCGCGACCCCATTTGGGGTCGAACGACCATTTCACGTGGGTCGCCAAACACCACAGTCCGCCATATTTTTTTTGGTCGGCCATTTTTTTTTGGGTTGGCCATTTTTTTCCCCTTTGCAATGCGGGCCGTCGCGCCGCGCATGCGCGATGCGGGCCCGCCATATATTTTTTTTATTTTGGTCGGCCATTTTTTATTTTTTTTTTGGGTCAGCCATTTTTTCCCCTTTGCGATGCGGGCCGTCGCGCCGCGCATGCGCGATGCGCCCCGTCGCGCGGCGCGGGCCGGGGTCAAGCCCCGGAAAAGGTTGAGAACCGCTGCTATAATGGGAACCGATTCTATATTATTACCAAAACAAAATTGGATAGCTGTGGCCCTGGGGTCACCTGGAGGTTGCACCACACCCTTCAGACACTCCATATTGTCTTCCCCCTCACAGTCCCTGATCTGAGTTTTCCCCTGCTTAAGGTTTGGTGCTGGATCAGCGAATGGTGTATGACAACATGACAAAATGAGTGATGGTCCTTTGAGCAGCAGATGGGAAAGGCCATTTTTAAGTACAAGGAAAAATCTGTAAAGGATGAAATCCAGAGACAGCAGAGAAAGATGAAAGAGTCTGCAGACTCTGTGCATTTGTGTTATTTTCTTCTGACTGAATTTGGGCTTTTGGACTCAAATGCAAAGCACTCAAAATCCACTCCCACCCACCCCATCCTCTCTCTACTCTCTCAATCTGCTGCATTAGTAGATGCACCCTGTGGGGAAAAGGGGATTAAGTGAATTGGGTGGGTGGAGTAATTAAAAATCCTAGGTTCTTCACAGCAGGATGTGGGATACTAAAAACACACACTATTCATACGCTCGCTCAATTCAGGTTTAAGCTACCCCGACAGGGAAGCATTACATTACTTCTTTCTTGTTGTCTCGGCAGCCATGATTTCATTGGAGAGTTTGCCACAAGCTATCGGGAACTCTCTCGCGCCCAGAACCAGTTCACTGTCTATGAGGTAAGTTTCCTCCTGACAAAATACAGATTCTCTTGAACAATATTACTTTTTTTTTTTTGCAGGGCTTGTGTTACTCAGAGCCAACAGATTACATTTCTGCTGAGAGATCTGGGGATGTTTCGGATACCTGAGGACGATGGGTTTAAAAACAATGCCCACACGCAAGTTTCTAGTCCTCATTGGTGTAGAATGTAGAGCAACCCAGTGACATCTGTTAACAATTGGTGAAAGATCTGGATACAGGAGGAGCTTGTTTGTCTTTTCTGCTTTCAGAGTGGTTGGTTCTCTTGTGCTCTAATGAAGCTTGCTAGCATCAGTCTGGTCTCATCCCTGCAATCCAGCAGCATTTTGATTTCATTTATTTGTTAGATAGTATTCCATCTTTCCTTCAGAGGTTCAAGGCAGCACTGTCAGCAGCAATTGTCCGAATGAAGATGTGATAATATTCTGATGCAGATTACACATTTCTAGTGCAACCCAGACTTATGAAATACAGTTCTTCCAATGTTTGACTATTGGTGTTTGGTGATGGGGCTTGTGGATTTTGTAGTGCAGAAGAAAATAGGTTGTCTGGCCAGTGATTTCCATGTCGTGAGCTTCAGTTGTGATCCAGCTTCTGCTGTGATAAGGGAGGGTCCAAAGTCAAGCGATTAAACAAAATTTATCTACCGAAGAATGCAGGTTGAGTCCAGCATTGCCATATTAAAAGAATGGGAGAGAAGGTGGCAAAGATCCTTAAGGAAGAACAAAGGCTATTGTTATCAGAGGAGATGTATACAGGTCCTTGACTTACGACCACAATGGAGCCCAACATTTCTGTTGCTAAGCAAGGCAGTTGTTAAATAAGTTTTGCCCCATTTTACCTTTCTTGCCACAGTTGTTAAATGAATCACTGCAGTTGTTAAGTTAGTGACACAGTTCTGGCTTCCCTATTGACTTTGCTTGTCAAAAGGTCGCAAAAGGTGATCACATGACCGCGGACACTGCAAATGTCATAAATAATTTTCCATTCCAAAGTAGAAGATCTTTTACTAATGGAATATGTGGGAGAGGAAAAAGCAGAAATCAGGGTGCCGCTTAGTAAAGAAAAGAATGATTAACAATGCTTATGTCCTGCTTCATTATTCAGGGACTTACAGGTAGGTAGGAATCATGTGGAGAACTGACATAACTGGTGGATTAGATGTGGATATGTCCAGTATCTTAGATAACGATGATAAACCAAATGACAAAACTAAAAAGAAATATATTGAATTCATGATATAAGGCTGGGAGCAGACAAGCTGACATGAGGGCTCTTTTACAGGAAGATATTTCTTGTCAGATGGATACTAGGAGGTAGTTTGCATAAATCAAAGAGACTTGCAAAACAATAGTAATTGTATCTGATGGGCTATTAGTTATGTCTGTTTGTCCATCTGCATCAAAAGATTCTTGATCTGGCAGTTTGGGAGCTATGATCACTCACTGTCTTTCTTCAAATAACGTTCATATACAACATTCCCCAAATATTGTATATGAAGTGCAGCAGCAGCCAAAAAAGCTAATGCAATCCTTGGTTGCATAAACAGAAACATAGAATAAAGATCACATGAAGGATCAGTACCGCATTATAAAACCTTAGTAAGACCACCAATACTGCATCTAGTTTTGGTCACCACATTACAAAAAAAGATTTTGAGACTTTGGAAAAAGTACCGAGAAGAGCAGCTAAGATGATTAAAGGCCTGGAGACTAAAACATGATGAAAAATTGCAGGAATATAGCCAGTATAGAGAAAAAGAAAGGAGTAAGGGCAACATGATAGCAGAATTCCAGTATTTGAGGGGCTGCCACAAAGAAGAGGGAGTCAAATTATTCTCCAAAGCACCAGGCAAGACAAGAAACAATGGATGGAAACAAATCAAAGAGAGAAGCAACCTGGAATTAAGGAAAAATTGCCTCACCGTGAGGACAATTAACCAGTGGAACAGCTTGCTTTTAGACATTTTAGGTGCTTCATCAATGGAGGTTTTTAAGAAAAGACTGGACAGCCATATGTCTGAAATGATATAGGGCAGGGATAGGCAACCTTGGCTCTTTTATAACTCGTGGACTTCAACTCCCAGAATTCCTGAGCCAGCCTGCCTCAGCTTGGAAACCTCTCCCTTTCCCCTCAGCATGGCTGGCTCAGGAATTCTGGGAGTTGAAGTCCACCAGTCATAAAAGAGCCAAGGTTGCCTACCCCTGGTATAGGGTCTCCTGCTTCAGTAGGAGGTTGGATTAGAAGACCTCCAAGGTCCCTTCCAGCTCTATTCTGATTAAAATGTCCAGGGGAGGTTAAAAAAAATCTGATTAAAAGCAATCAGTTGAGTGCTATGAAGATGTAGCCTAGTCATGCATTACTAGTTTTTATTATGGCCAACAGCAATTTCATATATATTTTAGCATGTACATCAGTGCTATGTGTTAAAATACATCTTTTCAAGTTCTGCAATATGCACATAAGTGAAAATTTCCCCCTACCCCCAAGGATTTTCCTCTGAGAGCACCTAAAACTGTTGCTGCCGTGTATTTGCAGAGTGTTGTTTCTTTGCTTACAGAAGATTATGATGTACTGTAGTGCAAAACTTAAAAAAAGCCAGTTCTGTATCTTTGGCTACCAACGGTACCAATTCTTTCTTAGAATTATGAACAGAGGATAGTCACTTCTGAATGGACTCTCTCTCATTTAAGCCAGAACTGTGTGCTCAGCAGCTTTTTAAAAATATCAGCCGAAAAGAACAATTACATTTGATAGGGAGGTTTAAGACTTCCCCCTAACCTTCCCTATTTGATTTTCAGTGGTAAAGAAAAAAGAAAAAAGAAAAACTAGGAGTTAACATAAGGAGACTCCATTTGGAAACCAACTTCATTTAGGACAGCGGTTCTCAACCTATGGGTCGAGACCCCATTTGGGGTTGAACGACCATTTCACGGGGGTCACCAAACACCGCTGTCTGCCATTTTTCCCCCTTTTCCCCTCGGCCGGCGCAGGGGGCAGCACCGTGCATGCGGGCCGTCATGGGTGCGCCGCGCATGCGCGATGCGGGCCATCATGGGCGCACCGTGCATGCGCGATGCGGGCCGTCGCACCGTGCATGCGCGGTGCAGGCCGGGGTCGCGCTGTGTATGCGCAGCGCAGGTCGGGGTCGCAACCTGAAATAGGTTGAGAACCACTGATTTAGGATCATCCTATACAGGTAATCCTCGAGTTATGAATAGAACAGAGCCTACCAATTACTTTTATAACCCGAGGATTTGTAAGAGTGAATCACGTAACATAATAAAATAATAATAATAATAATAACAACAACAACAACAACAATAACAACAAAACAACAACAATAATAATAACTTTTGAATACAGACAGATCAGCATTTGGAATACAATACGCCAGATATCGCAGTTGTAGAGAACCGAAGCGTACAGTTAATTGATGTCGCTGTACCAGGAGATGCCACAGTCGAAGAAAAAGAACTGGAAAAAATTACGAAATATCGCGACCTGGCCATTGAAATTGCATGATTATGGATGAAACGTGTAATGGTGGTACCCATTGTCATCGGGGCGCTGGGAACTATGTCCAAAGATTTTGCAAAATGCATCAAGAAACTGCAGCTTCCTGCAATAACTCCAGCAATGTTACAAAAAAACTGTGCTACTCGGAACATCTTATATTTGAAGGCGATACCTGGTTGATACCTAGGATGCTGGTAGCAACCCGTGTCAACCATTAGCGCCAGCCAATTTGAATGTTCAGTTGACTGAGGTTCATGTTTAATGAATAAAAGATAATAATAATAATAATAATAATAATAATAATAATAATAATAATAATAATAATAATAATAATAATAATAAAGTTGGAAGGGACCTTGGAGGTCATCTAGTCCAACCCCCTGCTCAGGCAGGAAACCCTATACCATTTCGGACAAATGGCTGTCCAGTCTCTTGAAAACTTCCAGTATTTGAGCATTCACCGCTTCTGGAGGCAGGTTGTTCACTTGAAAGTGATCACTCCCTGCTTTCCCCCACACATTCGCAGGTCATTAAGTGCACGAGATATCTCAGGGTGGGGAAGGCCATGGGGGACCTGTTGCTTCTGACTACCCAAGGCCTCCCCTGCCCCACTGAGATATCTCATGCCTCCCCCCCCATCCCACCCGACCGGGTCACTTACTTTATGTAGATCTCAATGATCAAGGGATCTTCTCCCCTCCAGCCTCTCTGCCACGGTTTCGCCTTGAGCAAAAGCTTGCGGTGGCCTGCAGGGATGAGAGATTGGATCGCTGTAGGCTCCAGTCGTCTTTGCAAAAAGCCTTTGCTGTTGAGAACGAAGGCCGGGAAGGACACACGCTCCCCTCCCGGCCTCCATTTATAGCAGCAAAGGATTTTTGCAAAGACGGCAAAGGGCTTTGCAAACGGAGGGAAGGCTTTGGTACTTCAGGCCTTCCCTCAGTTGGCAAAGCCTTTTGCTGCAGACCTTGTCCAGGCCTCTGTTTGCAGAGAACAGAGGCCTAAAGTAGTGTGAGATCACGGGAGTTCCGTAGTGTGAGATCTCATGCTATTAATCTCACATGATCTTCTGGTACTTTAGGCTTCCATTCTCTGTGAATGCATCGAAGGCCTGAAGCACAGAAGCAGGCCAAGGAACCAAAGACTCACTAGATCAGTGATGGCGAACCTTTTAGACACCAAGTGCCCAAAAAACGCTCTGCCCCGCCCCCTCTGTGCCCCTGCCCTGCCTACTCCACCCCGCCTCCTGCCCCACCCACTCTGCCCCATCCCACCCCCACCCCCCACAGGGCCACCTACCACTTCCACGGCCCGCCGCAGCAGATTGCCCAGGTGGCCCTGCAGCACCATGGCGGCCACGCAGAGATGATGCTGCGGGGCGCGGAGTCTTGTACCTGCTGCCCGGCTGCCATGTCCTTGGCTGCGCTGCTCTGCATGGGCCACAACCAGGGGCGACTCTCCTCCGGGGGAACTGCTGGTGAGGAGGGGGCCGTGGGGGGAGGCAGGGCTAGGGCGTGCCAACAGAGAGGGCTCTGAGTGCCGCCTCTGGCACACGTACCATAGGTTTGCCACCACTACACTAGATCTTCACAAGGTGAGTATCCACAGGCCCAGTACCTGTGGAGACCCGGCTGGGGGGTGGGAATAGGTAGAGCAAATGTTGCAGTGCCTCTGCAGTCGTTCGTAAGGGTGAACAACTGGGCGCTGCAACATTTGTAATTTCAGGACTGTGTCATAAGTAAGTCCATAACTTTGAACAGTCGCTAAGTGAACTGTCGTAACTATACTGCAGTTTCAAGAGCCATGGTGAGCGCAGTAGTTAGAATGCACTATGGCAGTATAACTCTACCAAACTGCCAGGAGTTCGATCCTGACCGGCTCAAGGTTGACTCAGCCTTCCATCTTTCTGAGGTCAGTAAAATGACCCAGATTGTTGGGGGCCATAGACTGACTCCGTAAATTGCTTAGAGAGAGCTGTAAAACACTATGAAGCAGTATATAAGTCTAAGTGCTATTGCTATTTCATAAAGTTGGAAACACCCAACTTTCAGAATATCTTTTATCATTTGGAAACATGTTTGCTTTTCCTTGGATAGATGAATCTGTGGCCCATTTTTGCATCTTCCCATACCAGCTTGCATGGGCTGCTATCTGGCAGTGCCTAGTCTAAATTAAGAGGTAGCTGGCCCCGCCTTTCAGAAAGAGGAGCTGGGGTACGATGCTTCTGTTCTTTATAGCTCCGTGAATCTGTATAACTGGACTATAGAAGCCCCAAAAGGAGAAGCATTTGCACAGATGGAGCTTTGATGCTAGAGTTATTTCTTTGTTTCTTCTTATCCCACCTTTATTGTTTTTATGACTAACTCAAGAACGTGCCCCAAACTCTTCTCCTCTTATTTTTCCCAAAACAACCACCATATGAGGTAGATTGGACTGAGAGAGATTGACTGGTCCAAAGTCACCTATCCAGCTTTCATGCCTAAGGCAGGACTAGAACTCACGGTCTCCCAGTTTCTAGTCTGGTACCTTAACTACTCGACCAAACTGACTCTCTAGTTCAGGGGTTCTCAACCTTGGCAACTTTAAGACTTGTGGACTTCAACTCCCAGAATTCCTCAGCCAGCTTTGTTGGCTGAGGAATTCTGGGAATTGAAGTCCACAAGTCTTAAAGTTGCCAAAGCTGGCTGAGGAATTCTGGGAATTGAAGTCCACAAGTCTTAAAGTTGCCAAAGCTGGCTGAGGAATTCTGGGAATTGAAGTCCACAAGTCTTAAAGTTGCCAAAGCTGGCTGAGGAATTCTGGGAATTGAAGTCCACAAGTCTTAAAGTTGCCAAGGTTGAGAACCCCTGCTCTAGTTTGTTAGTTGGAGGGAAAAAGTGCTCCTCTCTCATTCCTTCTTTCCTTCCATCTCCAGGTTTCGAACCCTAGGAAGAAGTGCAAGAAAAAGAAGTACATTAACTCGGGGACTGTAAGTGTAGGACAGTTTTTTCCCCCCCTCTTAGCCCACAGTCCCTCATCCTTATAAATCAGTGCACCGAGTCATGTGAAGCTGATGGGACTCTTTTCACTGGGGCACACTCCAGCTTTTTCCTGTCAAACGTCTTACCTGCTCTAAAAAAAAAAAAAAAAAAGGCAACGCTTGCGTTATCAAAGCCAATCGCATTTCCCTTCTCTTCCTGAATCACTTCTCTCAAGGGCAATCCAGAACAGACCCCCCCCACCCCCAAATCTTTCTTTCTGCCCAGATGACTGTACCATCCGGAATATCTCATACTTTTTTTTTCTTCTTCTTCTCTTTTGTTTGTGTTTCTCTGTTCCTGGTAGGTAACCCTTCTGTCATTCACAGTGCAGTCAGAATTCACCTTTGTTGATTACATTCGAGGCGGGTGCGTCGGTTGAAAATCCTGGATGCATCTCAGGTCCCTGGTTTCTGAGGCCCGTGGGCCCTCAGCCCTCTTCCTGTTCACTGCCTCTGAGGCATTGCGGGGCGGGGGAACTTATAAGAGGGCATCAGGGGCAGAACGCAATGACTTTTAAGGTGATAAGGAAGTAGATGCCTCAGAAGTGGCACATTGGGGGGTGGGGGTGGGGATGCTCTTGTCTCTTCAAGAGGGAGACTTCCTGGTGCTGGAGAGACGATGAATTGCCTAGCACAAAAAATAGGGAGCATCCTTGGGACATTGGAAGGGATCCCCAAGGATGGCAGCATCCATTACTCTCTCTCGTTTCCGCACCATCCTTAGGACACAGCTGAATTTCACAGTCGCCATTGACTTCACGGCCTCCAATGGTGAGTGCAGCACACTTGCGTGTCACTCTGGGAACAGAGGGCAGCTCTGCTGCTGGTAACAAAGCGGCCAGGTTGACTCTGATGCTTGCTGAGATTCGTTTAGGAGCAGCCACATCTGGGCGCCGTCTCGGCTCCCATTATTTGGGGAGATGGGATGAGAATTCACGTGGGCCCGTTGGGTAGGGATGGCCAAGGAGGAAGATGTCGGACAACCTGTGTTGTGATTGCAAGAATACTTTGGGCTGGAGGGGGGGGAAAGGTGGATGCAGAATTTTTGAGACTGACAAAATTCTTTTTCACAGGGAACCCTTCGCAACCCACGTCTCTTCATTACATGAGCCCTTATCAGCTCAGCTCCTATGCCATGGCTCTGAAAGCAGTTGGCGAAATCATCCAGGATTATGACAGCGACAAACTTTTCCCGGCTTACGGCTTTGGCGCCAAGGTCCCACCAGATGGCAAAGTGTCTCATCAGTTCCCTTTGGTAAGCAAGAACCTGCTGGGCGAAGATGGGAGAGACCATAACGGGAGAATGCCTGCCAATGCACATGTAATTGCAAGACCCATTTTCATCTGAATGGGTCTGAGATAGTATGGAGGTGGCGCGATGGCTGAGCGGTTGAGACGCTGACCTCGTCAGCTGGAAAGTCGACAGCCCGAGTTTGAGACCCAAACACCACACAGCAGGGTGAGCTCCCATTCCTTGCTCCAGCTCCTGACCCACCTAGCAGTTCAAAAGCATGCACGTGTGAGTAGATAAATAGGTATCACTTTGGTGGGAAGGTTAGTGCATTCCATATTTTCATGCTGGCCACAGGATGACGGAAGCGTCTCTCAGACAACGCAGGCTCCCTCAGCTGAGAATCGGACATGAACACCCCCCCCCTTGAGTTGGTCATACTTGGACAGGGGAAACTTTTAAACCTTTTAGAAATAGTTATGTCTGTTTGGGAGATCTTCTGCATGCAAGATGGATTGAAGGAATACATTAAGAGAGATGCTCTTATATGCTCTTACGGAAAAAGAGCTTACCTAGGGTCAGTTCTATAAAACAATCCATCATAGTTCCACATTCCTTTTTTTATAGATTTTATTAGTTTTTATAGGGTTAGGGATAAGGTGGGGTTGGGATTAGGGTTAGGATTTGGGTTAGGGTTGGGGTTGGGGTTGGGGTTTTTCCAATAACATTTTCAATATTTAGCAAACAGCATAATGTTTGGGTACATGTAGTTAACTAACAGTAATAGATATAGTTAATTATCCTAAACAATATGTTAATTCAGCGGTTCTCAACCTGTGGGTCGCGACCCCATTTGGGGTTGAACGACCATTTCACGGAGGTCGCCAAACACCGCAGTCCGCCATTTTTTTAAATCATTTTTTGGTCGGCCATTTTTTTTTGGTCCGCCATTTTTTCCCTTTGCGACGCGGGCCATCGCGCCGCGCATGCGCGATGTGGGCCCGCCATTTTTTTTTGGGTTGGCCATTTTTTTTTTTGGTCTGCCATTTATTTTTCCTTTTTGCGATGCGGACCATCGCGCCGCGCATGCGCAATGCGCCCGTCGCGCCACGCATGCGCGATGCGCCCGTCGCGCCACGCATGCGCGATGTGGGCCGGGGTCGAGCCCCAGAAAAGGTTGAGAACCGCTGTGTTAATTCATCACTCAATAGCCTTCTTCTTACTA
The DNA here is from genome assembly GCA_034064705.1 of Bothrops alternatus. NCBI lineage: Eukaryota > Metazoa > Chordata > Lepidosauria > Squamata > Viperidae > Bothrops > Bothrops alternatus. The sequence continues at coordinate 4,546,237 of JARGCV010000174.1, read as the reverse complement.
ATATGTATTCAAAATTACATATCACATTCCTTTCTCTCTGACTCGTTTTTCTAGCCATTGATAAAAATTATCCTATGTTCTAAACTACACTGAGTCTTCTATCCCTTTTCTCTTTAAAGTCAATCTATCCATTTCTGCATAGTTCCACATTCCTAAACAGACACTTGAAAATTAGATTCAGGTAGTTCTCAACTTACGACCGGTTACTTGGCGACTGTCCAAAGTGACAACTGACTAAAAAAAGGGGGATTTATGACTCAGATTTGAAGTTCCGGTGGTTGAACTTCCTCCGCAGCCCAATAACCAGACTTCAGGCGCTCCGCAACACAGATGCATTTATGGCCATTTGCAGCATCCCACGGCGTCACCGTTTTATGATGGCTTCGCCAAAACGCAGCACTTATTTCTGGTTTTCAACAAAACCGCACTTTAGCAAACCGTTGGTGACTTAACGGCCACAGGATTTGCTTAACAACCCTCACAAAAAAAATATGGATCAGTCACATGACCAGCCTGTCTTATAATCATCCCAACAGGCAGCCGTAATGGGGAGGATTGCTGGCATTATGATGATTGTAAATTTAATTTAATTTAATTTAATTTTTTCGGACTTATATGCCGCTCCTCTCCGAAGACTCGGAGCGGCTTACAACATAAATAAAACACTATTTCAAAAACTAAGTCCAAAACTAAAAACATTAAAAAATAACACCCCAGACACATTCATCATTCATTCAACAATCCACAGTCAGCCCCAGGCCTGCCGGCAAAGATAAGTTTTAAGATTCCTTTGGAAGGCCGGGAGAGTGGGGGAAGCGCGGACTTCAGGAGGCAGTTGGTTCCAGAGGGTGGGCGCCAGAACAGAGAAGGCCCTCTCCCTAGGACCCGCCAGACGGCATTGTTTCGCTGACAGGACCCGGAGGAGGCCGACCCTGTGCGCTCACCGGTCGAAGGGAAGTATGTGGCAGAAGACGGTCCCGGATGGCCAAGTCCCCAAATTTTAATCACATGACTGTGGGGACACTGCAACAGCCGCATCTTCCAGGATGGGTCATAATATTTTTCAGCACCATCATAACTTTCAATGTTTGCTGAATGAATGGTCATAACCCAGGGACTGCTTGCATTCTGCATAGGCTTTGAGGTCCTTTCTCTATCTACGACTCCAGTTATCTTTTTAACCAATTGTTTTAAAATGATTCTGTGGATAATTTGTAAAAAAAAAAAGCATAGCTGTACAATGGCATATAATTCTGTGCTGCTATTTTGGGGGTTACGATTTCATCATTCTTTAGATCATGCTAATTTATAACCCTAAGGTCATGCCGGTTTTAAGCAATTATTTTAGAGAATCTCGGAGGTCATCATCATCATTCTATTAACAGACTTGACAGTGGTGTGCAGAACTAATTTATTTCAAATTCTATTTTATAATATTAAATTATATTACCTCATTACGGCGACATTGGAAAAAGCATTATAGATAGAAAGGGGTTTTAGCATTTTCTTCACCACTGAATAAGTTATCATAGCCATATACATCACTGATTAGAAGTTAATAAGAAAGGTTTCCAATTCAGAGAATGAGGGTTCCAAAGTACTATATCTTTTAATATTTCTTTCCAAAACTGTTGTCATTGTGAGGAATATGTAAGGGTCAGCCATACTCAATGGTATCTGCAGGATGGGTAAAACAAAGTTAAGTTGCTGGACACAATCAAGGCAATCCAAGATCTGACTTTTTTTAAAATTTGTGTAACACATGCAGCACATGTTAAAAAGAGATGGACCCTTAACTGTGTAGTCACTGCTGCCATCTTGACTTTGGCGCATGGGCATGCACGCACACACACACACACACACACACACACACACACACACACCATGAACATTCCCACTCGCCCTTTCCGATTTATGGATTAGATTATACCAGGGGTAGGCAACCTTGGCTCTTTTATGACTCGTGGACTGCAACTCCCAGAATTCCTGAGCCAGCACAGCTGGCTCAGGAACTCTAGGAGTTGAAGTCCACGAGTCATAAAAGAGCCATGGTTGTCTATCCCTGGATTATACAATCAATTGTGGTCTTCAAACCCATAGCCATTTACACAGTTGATGCTTCAGCTTATGTAGACCAGCCAAAACAATCAAAAGCAGTTCTCAAGTAGACTTCTAACATAAGAACATAAGAAGAGCCATGCTGAATCAGGCCAAAGCCCATCGAGTCCAGCATTCTGTGTCACACAGTGGCCCACCAATTGTACATGGGGATCTTGAGCAGAAAGAGAAGGCAAAACCCTCCCTTTCCCTTGACCCCCAACAAATGGTACCCAAGGGAATCCTGCCTGCCTCAACCAACATAGAGGCGGCACATGGACATCCGTTTTAATAACCACCGATACACTTGGCATCCATGAATCTATCTGGCCCTGCCTTGAAGCTGTCCAGGCTGACAGCTGTCACGACCCCTTCTGGAAGTGAATTCCATAAATCAACGACCCTCTGGGTGAAGAAGTATTTCCCTTTATTTGTCCTCACTTTCTTAGCTATGAGCTTTAGGGAGTGCCCCCTTGTCCTGGTATTGTGTGATAGAGAAAAGAATTTTTCTCTATCCACTTTTTCTATCCCATGCATGATTTTATACACTTCGATCAAGTCACCTATGAGTCTTTTACTCAAAAGTTCTAATTCTCCTAAGTTTGACAGCGTGGGGCCCTTAGTGTTCTCTGAGCTTGGTGGTTTTCTTGCAGACATTTCATTACCAAGCTAGGCAACAGTGCTTAAGGACTGACTTCCCCAACACAGTGCTTGCTCTTCATCCCTCTCAGAATTCCCAGCTCTAGAGCCCTTGAGTGTTCAGTGAAGAGTCTCTCATACCTGCACTGTCTGGTTTGCTGAGCCGTGCCATTGTCTCCATAGAACAATAACCCGGACAATCCCAACTGCGAGGGCATCGAAGGAGTGCTGGAATCCTATTTCCAAAGCCTACGTACTGTGCAGCTCTACGGACCCACCAACTTTTCACCTGTTATCAACCAGGTGGCCTGGTAAGTGGGGAGGGGAAGAGGAAACCACCTGTTGGCCTTCTTGTCTCTCGGGAAGGTTGAAAAGGGATTTGGTCTAGTGCAGGGGTAGGCAACCTTGGCTCTTTTATGACTTGTGGACTTCAACTCCCAGAATTCTTGAGCCAGCCATGCTCGGTTTCATTTGAGCAAGTTACCATAGCTCATATTAATTCCACCTGCAACTGCTGCTTACTTCCTCTCCTGGAAGAAGCCACAAATCCCTTCCGGTCAACAATGCCAACAGCTGCTAGTCACAGCAACACAGCCACTTGCCCAAGAAGTATTATATACAATGCTGTATGTGCTGATGGCCTAACCCAGGGGTGGGGAACCTTGGCTCTTTTATGACTCGTGGACTTCAACTCCCAGAATTCCTGAGCCAGCCATGCTGAGGGGAAAGGGAGAGGTTTCCAAGCTGAGCCATGCTGGCTCAGGAATTCTGGGAGTTGAAGTCCACGAGTCCCTCTCTCTCAGCCCAACCCACCTCACAGGGTTGTTGTTACGGGGAAAAGAGGAGAAGGAAGGTGTGTCGGATGTGTTTGCCACCTTGAATTATTTGTAAGAATAATAAAAGTTATTACTTATAAATAAGTAAAATAAAAGAGTCAAGTGGGCCATTCTCAGCCAAGGCTTCTGGGAACCAAAACAGCCCAGTGTGTCTCAGGCAACTGCAATCTTCATTGCTTGACCTATTAAGGTAGCGGCCCATGCAAGATTTGTGCAGCAGTAAAGAAGGTGAAGGAAAGAGGAGAGAAGAGTAGCCCAACAGGAAGAGCTTATGCCTTGCCTGCAGAATAAGCCAAAAGAAAAGGTGGAAGGCCTCCAAATGCAGAGAGCTGATGTCGGCTGGTGTTGACGGGTATCAAATCTGATTCTGAATAAAGCTTAAGTCGGCTTCTCGCATTCTTAGCTTGCTAACAAGGCAGCTGCTGTAATTTTTGGGACAAGGGAGCTGTGGACAGGACTTGCAAGGAGGCTGTGGGAAGCAAGGTGCTGAAATCAGGGCTCTTCATCACTCTCTTCTCTCTGTTTCCCAGTTTGGCTGCCCAGGTCACTGATGGCTCCCAGTATTATGTTCTTCTCATCATCACCGATGGAGTGATTTCCGACATGCTGCAGACTAAAGAAGCAATTGTCAGTGTGAGTCAGCCTTGCGGTAGCTCATCGGGCAATAAGAAAAGGAACAGAGTCAAGGTTTGGGGCATAAAAGCACATTACCAGCCCCAGATGCCAATGGGTCCTCATTAACAGTCTGTCTGAGCCACCCACACACAGAAAAATAATCTAAGGGACAGTGCACCATCATCAATTGTGTGCTTGCATGTCAGTGTGGGTAAATCAAGAAAGGTGCCCACCGATGACTTAGTCCTCGATGTACAACCATTCATTTAATTACCCAAGCACTGTTAAAAGTGACTTATGACCATTTTTCACACTTATGACCGTTGCAGCATCACTATGATCACGTGATCAGAACGTGGACGCTTGGCAACTGGCTCATATTGATGACCGTTGCAGTGTCCCGGGGTCATGTGATCACCTTTTGTGACCTTCTGACAAGCAAAGCCAATGTCATGGTTCCGACAGATGAAACTCTTCAAAGAACTTTGAGGCATTGTTTACCTTAAAGAATCTTTATTCGAATAGCATAGCATCGGCACGTACATAGGCAAAGCCAAAATCTGAATTCCCCTCCCCTGAGCACATAGCATCAAAGCATAGAAGTCAAATCAAATAAATAAATAAATAAAATAAAGCACAATTCCTTCCTCTAATTTACGGTTATAAATCACATTCTCCAATTAGTTTGAAATGCAGGCTTTCCCTCCAGTTCTTCAACCCGCCATTTCTTATCATCTCTTATTTAAAAAAAAACAAATCTTGGTTCTCACACTAGTTACAATATTGTTATGTCTAACTAAACTCCCATGCACATTCCTTCTCCTCCCCCCCCCCCGTATCATCTAATTCTAACTCTAATTCTAACAGTAAAACATAAGAAGGAAAATGGCTGCCTCTTCATACGTTGTCAAAGCAAGAACATCCGATGTTAGCAGCGTTGACAGCCAATGGGGAAGCCGGATTCACTTAGCAACCGTGTACTAATGTAGTGATTCACTTAACAACTGGGGCAAGAAAAGTTGTCAAATGGGGCAAAATTTTGTTAACTGTCTCGCTTAACAACAGAAATTTTGGGTTCAGCTGTGATTGTAAGTAAAGGACTACCTCAATTACCAGCCATTGTGGCATTTGGCACATGAGAGTGGGGAATAGAAGTTCCAAAACTTTGGAAGACTGTAGTTTATTTCCTAAATTGCAGTTGCAGTTGAGACAATAATCTTTTTCTCTGCAGGCTTCTTCCTTGCCCATGTCTGTCATCATTGTGGGAGTGGGCCCTGCTGAGTTTGGGGGTAAGTGTTCTACTCATTCAGATGAATGTTGAGCCATCAGGGAATTGGGTCAGAGGAACCCAAAGAGCGGATCGAATGCTTTGAGAAGAGTGCAGGTTGCCAAGACATCAAGGCTGGCATCCTAGTCCTTGGCTGGCAACCCACAAGCAAAACCTCAGAGCAAAACTTCCTTGCTGTTGATTGCTGATCCTTTGCAAAGCTTAGAGCAAAATGCAGAAATAAAGACCTTAAGATTTATTCTCCAGCCAGGTGTCAGTAACAGTTCTCCTGGAAGATGGCAACAAATGTTAAGGTTTTTCTTTGTTTGTTTGTTTGTTATCTTCAGCTATGGAAGAGCTGGATGGGGATGAAATACGGGTCTCCTCCAGGGGGCGCTATGCTGAGAGAGACATCGTACAGGTAACTCTTCTTTGAGAATCTGGCTCAGCGGTTCTCAACCTTTTCCGGGGCTCAACCCCAGCCCGCATTGCGCATGCGCGGCGCAACGGCCTGCATCGCAAAGGGGAAAAAATGGCGGACCAAAAAAAATGGCCGGCAGGAAAAAAAATGGCAGGCCCGCATCGCGCATGCGTGGTACGATGGCCCAATCGCAAAGGGGGAAAAATGGCGGACCCAAAAAAAAATTTTAAAAAATGGCCAACCAAAAAAAAATGTCCGACTAAAAAAAAATTGGCGGGCCCGCATTGCGCATGCGCGGCGCGATGGCCCGCATCGCAAAGGGGAAAAAATGGCAGACCCAAAAAAATGGCCGACCCCCCAAAAAAATGGCGGGCCCGCATCGCGCATGCGCGGTGCGACGGCCCGCATTGCAAAGGGGAAAAAAATGGCCGACCCCAAAAAAATGGCGGACTGCGGTGTTTGGCGACCCCCGTGAAATGGTCATTCGACCCCAAATGGGGTCGCAACCCACAGGTTGAGAACCACTGATCTGGCTGATTAGAATGGGCTAAAGCAGAGGTCCCCAACCTTTGGAGTGCCAGGGATCCGGTTCCATGGAGAAAGGTTTTTCTGCGGGCCGGAAGGTGCATGGTATTGTGTACTACCTGCATCCCACAGATGGGGCTTTGCTTGTTTGTGCAGACCGGTTGCTGGCATGCCGCGGCCCGCTACCGGTCCACAGACCGGGGATTGGGGGCCCCTGGGCTAAAGGAAAGTTTCTGAGAGGAATTGTCCTCTTCCTTACTTCTTTCTCTTAACAGCATCAAACTATGCAAGAAGTGAGGTGCTAGGATTTCTAACTGATTATCACCAAGTGTCTTGCAAGAATTATCCCCTAGGAGAGTCTTTCCCACGCTCAGCATGCGGCTTTTTGTTGAGAACAGAGGATGTTCGTTCTGATCTGCTTCTGTAGGAGAAAAATTCCCCCCAAAATGTGTTTAAACTGGCACGCCATTTTGGTGACATATGGATGGTTTCATAGGGTACCAGAGGCAGTGAAAGCAAAATGAAAGAGGGCAGAGATGCAATTCTTCCATAAACCCCTCTATAAATTAAAATATATACCTGATTGGCTACAACAAGATAACTGACTAATATGGCGGGATATGGGGGGAGGGGGGAGATTCTGTGAGGTAATGGGTATAACTACGAAGACAATGATGTCTAAAAAAGAGAAGAACTGAGATGACATGATAGCAGTCTTTCAATATTTGAGGGGCTGTCACAGAGAAGAGAGGAAGTCAACCTATTTTCCAAGGCACCTGGAGGCAGAACAAGAAGCAACGGATGGAAACTAATCAAGAAGAGAACCAACCTAGAAATAAGGAGAAACTTCCTGACAGTGAGAACAATCAATCAGTGGAATGGCTTTGCCGCCAGAAGCTGTGGGTGTTCCATCACTGGAGGTTTTTAAGAAGAGAAGAGATTGGACAGACGTTTGTCTGAAATGGTATAGGTTCTCTGCTTGAGCAGGGGGTTGGACTTGATGACCTCCAAGGTCCCTTCCAACACCATTATTCTACATTCTGTAACTTAATTACCTTTAGTGAGTTACTTTTAATCGGTTTATCTCGTAATGTTCTTGCTCCTGACAGCCTATGTTCACTCCTATCCTATTTCTTCCAGTGTTATCAAAATTTCTTAAACTTCTAAATATTTTATGGCTGAACAGGCAGGGCCTATTGTTTCACAAGTCCCATGAGAAGGTGTTTTTGGAAAGGGTGTGTTTTGCTTATCCTAACCAACACCATATTTTCTCTTTCAAATTCCACCAGCACTTCTCTACAGGCTGACATGAAAATGTCTGCCATGATTATCATATGTGCTTGTGGCCTTACACAATACTGTGTGCTGATCAAGGTACCCCTTCATGACCTAGAGGACTGGACACCAACCCTTACTTTATCATCCAGATCAGATTGTCAACCTGAAAATATGGCATTTGTTTTGATAGAGTCTTACAATATTAACTTATCGTTGCAGTGCAAAGGATAGTGTGCAAAGTTCCCTTTCCAAGAAAAATAGCAGGATTTTTATTGCTGTTCGTGGCTGATTTGGAAATTAAAGAGTTAAGTCTGGAAGATACTTATTTGAGCATCTTAAAGTCTTGCAAAACTTATAAATCTACACATGAGCTATGATCAATCTCAGTGTTTGTTTTACTGACCTGAATTGCCAGTGGGCATAAGAAAATAAAATTCAAATATTGGCAGTATGACAGATAGAAGGGACTTATATATTTCTAGGGCAACTGGTGATGTAATGGTTAAAGTGCAGTATTGCAGACACTCTGCCCACAGTCTACAGTTCAATCCTGACAGGGCTCAAGATTGACTCAGCCTTCCATCCTTCCGAGGTCGGTAAAACGAGGACCCAGATTGTTAGGGGCAATATGCAAATAATGCTTCTACGTTATAAACTGCACATAGAGTGCTATAAAGTGCTGTAGATCAGTATATAAGCCTAAATGCTGTTGCTATTGCTATGTACTGTGTGTGTGGGGGGGAGGTATTCAGCCCTCATATCTTTGCTCATGTAAACTGAATTGGGAAATATGAAGTTTTCCTTCTTCTGCTGCTATTGATACCCAAGAAGGTTGCACCAGACTTGGGGATCTAATTCAGTACCCACTGCCGTTTTGTGTCTTTCCTGCTGTTGTAGTTTGTGCCCTTCCGAGACTACGTAGACCATTCCGGCAACCACATTTTAAGCATGGCACGCCTGGCGAAAGATGTCCTAGCTGAAATCCCAGAGCAGCTGCTTTCGTATATGAAAACCCGAGACATCAAGCCCCTTTCTGCTAGACCACAGTAGCTCTGTCTT